>KN538376.1:1483683-1555261 GCA_000797535.1 Trichuris suis | reverse complement strand
TAGTAGTAGTAGTAGTAGTAGTAGTAGTAGTAGTAGTAGTAGTAGTAGTAGTAGTAGTAGTAGTAGTAGTAGTAGTAGTAGTAGTAGTAGTAGTAATGTATGAATCGAATTTGTAGGCTCCATTAGTGCTTCTCCAACTTGAGCATATTTAGATACCCTTTAAGTCATTATTGTGTGCTATGAAGAATTTGTAAGCAAAGTTGATTGAGTCAGTTTTTAGCGGCTGCATTTGCTTTAGCCTTAGGGAGGAAAGGGGGCAATCATTTTTGAATGCAATGCTCATGTGAGCTCATATAAGCTGGCGTTTGCACGTTGATCATTGGCAATCAAAAAAAAAGAAGCGAACTGCCGATCTCCATTGAGCACTTACGTTAGAGCGTCGGTGTTCGCCTAAGGTTGCTTACAATTTATTCTACGTATTGACTAGGTGCAACTTGCTTTCTTCTGATTACTCCTTTTGTTTGTCCGCCTATCTTGTTGGTACAGCGTTGTCGAGCCTTTGTCTCTTTCCTACTGTTAGCCGACTGCAACCTGTTTACTCCGCATTCGATAGTTTGTTGTGGTTGTGCACTGCTTGCGCTGCTCTTAGTTCCCGTTATGCCTAAGCTGTGTGCTTGCACCTTTCAAATGAAGACTGAATGTGCTTGTTTTCCGCTTGCTACGTATGAAGGTGAATATTGTTCGCGTTTGCGCTTGGCCACATTGCAGCTATTCAAAAAATTCAGTAGAGCTCATGTTGTTTGCGAAAGAAAGACTTTTTCCTTTACGTGTACGACTTAGGCGAAAGGAGGAAGCCTATTGCTTGCTACCGTAAGCTCTGAATACTCGCTGCAGACGACAGTGATGTGCCATCTCTTTTTTCCCGCTCTTTGTTTGTCTTTCGAATTTTCCAACTACATTGTTGAATAAATATTTCCAACAATTGGTTTGCGCTTTATTTTTCCATAAAATGGCTTGTCTTACAGCCCTGCTTCCTTAACGTGTCGTTGCAGTCGTTTGTGTACTCCGAAAATCGACTTTTGCTTGAAGATGCTAAAAGGCAAAGTTGCTTTGGTTACGGGCGCTTCCAGAGGAATTGGCCGTGGCATTGCATTGCAGTTGGCCCAAGCTGGAGCCACTGTTTACATAACAGGTATCCCAGCCAATGGGTGACCCCTTGATTTCTTACGTCATCATAGGACGACCGGCCGAAAATTCGGATTCAGCGAAGAAAAATTTTCCATCTTTGTCTAAAACTGCCGAAGAGGTACGTTATACGTGCCCGTTTAAGATAGCTTATCGTAAGACTGCTTTATTAATGCTTTATGAGCTCAGTTGTGTATGTTTTAAGTGAAACCATATTTTCATAAATTTTCAAGCATGTAATGCCCTTTTTAGGACTTATTAATTTTTAAGTAGCAAACGTTGTGTTGTTACAGGTGCAGGCTCGAGGCGGGAAGTGTGTCGCCATTTATTGTGATCATTCAAAAGACGACGACATCCGGGCGCTATTCGAACAAATCAGCGAGAATGAGGAAGGGCGATTGGACATTTTAGTCAACAACGCCTTTTCGGGAGTCAACGTAGGCGTCCCATTACTCTCCGTACCCTTTTACGTTCGTTCATTCATTTTTTAACGCACGCTGCAGACTATAATGGATTGTATCAAGAAGAAATTTTGGGAATGCGAACCCCAATTCTGGGACGACATCAACAATGTGGGTTTGCGCGATCATTACGTATGCGCCGTCCATGCAGCGCGAATGATGGTCAAAAATAAAAGTGGCCTCATAGTGAACATCTCTTCGTACGGTGGTCTTTTCTACCTTTTCAATCCCGCCTACGGCATTGGGAAATGCGCGGTACGTATTTGTGAATAATTGTAGTTTTGGGCGAAATGCAAATTAGGTAATTTAATTTTTTTAAAAACTATCCCCCTCGTAATTCTCCGTTTCGTATGAAAATGCCAAATTAGGCTTTGTTGACAAGTTTCCATGTATTATAATATTAATATTTCTACCTTTAGTGCGATCGAATGGCCGCCGATTGCGCCTTGGAGTTGAAGAATGAAAATGTTGCGTTCCTAAGCCTTTGGCCAGGGTTCGTTTCCACCGAGACAATGATGCACAATATAGACAACTTGATTGTCAACAGCAATGTGTTTGGTTTGGAAGAGGTGCTTGGAATTCACGTTTGGTTTTATTTTCTGATTTTGCCCCGGCCGTGAGGTGTACTATTCCGCGAAGATGGTCCAACCTTGAACTGTGTTGGTCAGTGGTCGACCTTGACAATTCTAAAGAATAGGCCAACTTAGGTCCTGCACTGCACCCTATGGCGGCGGCGGACACTTATAGATTCTTCAAGGGCCATATAAGGATCTGCTCCCTTTAGCTTTCGCCGGTTTTTAAAGTTCACATGCGTAAGTCGAGAAATACGTCAGCTCCGAGCTTCCTTCCAACTTAAGTAGTGAGAAACCCAAAATCTCTACGATGCTTAGGCTTTGAGCTTAGTGGGAGCGTTCACGTTTTTTCCGAGCAGCATTTACGTCATCAGGTCGCCAAATAAGGGCTATTCAAAAGTTATAAGTGGCATGTCTGTTTGACGTCCAATGGGTTTAGCTGACAAATACTCCCGCCTCCATCCCCTCCTAGGAAATGTGCTTTATTTGAAAGTCAAGAAAAAAGTATCTGCAATAATTTTTGAAAATGCCCATAAAAGGCCATTTGTCCATTTAACATAGAGCAAATAAGGAAGACCCGAAGAGCACGCTAAGCTGAGTGGTGCGTGCTAGTCGGCAGATCTCCATGTGCGGTCTTATAGTGTTCCAAAGAGTTCCGTGTGGCAATGAATCCCCATAATAGCGCTTTTCCTTTAATGATGGTTCGTTTATTATCCATTGCCATTTTAGGAAGCGATGAAGGACCTAATTACCAACGCCGAGAGTGTCGAATTCGCGGGAAAGTGCGTGGTGCATCTGGCAGCTGGTCAATCCTTTCTTTATTTGTTGCTCCTTTTATGGTTGTGATGTTCTTTAGACAAAAATATAATGAAAAAGACTGGCCGAGTTCTATTTACAGCCGACGTGGCCAGAGAATACGGCTTCACGGACATAAACAGTACGTTATTGCGTCCATTCAATTACTATTAGTCATACTGTATTTGTTAATGATTCTCAGGTTCATGCAAACAGAGCAGTGTTAGTTTCTTTTGTTTTTATTTAATTTTTTCTCGTCACTTCGACCTATTTTGGTTTTCTTTTCACTAATATGAAGACTTGTTGATTGGCTACTTATTAATAACACGTTTGTAGCGTGCTATCTTGTATTTGGCTTTGTAACTTTGATAGTTAGCCTATGGTAGCCCATCGAGGCATGGGAGGCGATTTCCCGCAGCACACAGCGAGAAAGTATAGCAAACTGAGCTTCTGCGCAAGACGTTGTGACAAGCGTCCATATGGGCTTTGAAAATAATTTAGCATTTCTTGCATACATGATTTTCCTATTAGCGAAAATGTTATCTCCTCAATAATAGAGCTGCAAAATTTAAGCGGTTTGAAATGATGAACGTTTTGAGCTCGGAGACGGTTGAGCGGTATGCTTTTTCAAAATTTCTACCATCTGGTCGGGCGTAGTGCTTTCACTGAATGTGCTTCCGTGATTGATTGATTGATTGATTACTTTTCTTCTTTAAGACAAGCCGGTTGAAAGTGTGCGTTCGGTCAAATTGCTGCTTGCAAAGAAGAATCATCACACTTTGTCCGCTTTGGTTCCCAGCTGGGTCCGCATTCCTGGCTGGCTTATGGTGGCGTCCAATTCGAAATTGTGAAGAGAAGCGTCTTCTTCTGTTTTCGCTTCGCATTGACACACTCAAGCAGCAGCGATGGCTTTTTCAAATTTCCATATGTATTTACTTTGCTCTCAATTAGGTTAGCGTTGCCGCCAAAAGGGGACGTCTTGAAGCGATGCCTTTTTTTTGCTACCGGCTTTTACACGGGCTTAGGGCTTGCTTAAAGTATTACAGTGAAGCTTGCGAAAGCGTCCAAATCATTAAAATACTATATTTTGGGGAAGTTGATTGTTTTTAAAACAAAAGCGTATGCAAATTATTACAGCAGCTACCAAATGGCTATCAATGGAAAGGCGATCGATGAATGTCCATTGGAGTGGGTCGTTTGCTTTCGTTGTGCAATTTTGTTTTTGCAAATTCAGCACAGGTGACTTGCCAGCGTCTTCCCTACAAAGTGTGCCTATTGCATTGCGCAAAATGCCCATTGTAAATCCAGTATGTTTCCTTCCCATTGGTTAGTCATTCTCTCTTAGCCAGCAAAGCATCGATCGCATTTTATGGTTACTTGCAAGTTGTATCCGCTGCCGCGTGTTGGTAAAATAGGCTGCTGCATATTTTCTTCGTCCATATCTCCAATGGCTATGTACAATGGTGAATGTGTCAAAGGTGACGACGACCGTTCGATTTGCCTGTTGTGCTAATAACGTAACGGCGTCATTTTGTTTTGCAGCCAAGAGCACAATTTTCAAGTTGACATGTCAGCATTCCACATTTTTCCGAGCGCTTTTTGCCTCAGCCTTAGCGCGGAGAAACGGGTCCCGCCGGTGGCTTTGTTGCAGCTGTTGAAAGTGGAGAAAGTTGTTCAAAGAAATTATTCCGAAAGCAAACGCAGCCGCAATTGGTCACTTGGCCCAAACTATTAGGTTGGCCATACGTTGCGTTGACTCGGCTAGCCACAGTTGGCCTTGCATCGACGAGCTGTGTCACCTATTTTGATGACACTTTCTTAACGACGCTATTTCGATTGCCGTTTGTTGAAAAGTGCTCATGCGTCATCGAATCCGTTAAGACTTGCAAGGAAGAAGTGATTTGTTCCCCTTTTAAGGCTGTGGTATATTACTGCTTCTTACCGTACGCTTCGCTGCTGCTGTAGCCGAAAGTCTATCACTTCCATCCGCATAGCGCAATTCCAATTGTTTGCAATGTCAGCGTCGGCAGTACACGATTGTGTCACGATGTGACATGGTAACAAGAAGAAGTTTATTGGTCATTTCCTACAAAGCGCAAAGTTCATATTCGTTCATTGTAGGTTCAAGGAAACTGACGATGTCGCGTCAAAAGAAATTCCGCACCTGCCTTAGCGGCCAAACGTAACACGAGTGAGTTTTAAGCGACTTTTCTTAAATTTTACCTGTCACATTGGTATGTTCCCAATTCGTCACTCTTTACGCAAATGTTTTTTATTTTTCTTAAACTTTTTAAACGACGAAACATGAAAACTAAAAGCGTAATGTACAGGTGGGCAAATTCTCCTACGCGCAATGCTCTAAAGCCCATAAATTCTTTTTGACCATCAGCGTGACGTCACAAATATTGATTACGTCACATAGAATCGCATGTGACGATTCAAGGCGTCAAGTCGCTTTGTAAAATCAACCAGCGACTTCTAGGGCAAAAACTATTGCCAACGAAGTAGATGATCTTGAAGGACACATTTGCAAAAGCCATATGTAGCCATACTGTGCCTTCTCGTCCTTAGAGGGGGCCGTTTATGATAGTTGGGTTTTTTACGGTTGCGAGCGCGTGCTTGCTCTCTTAGAAGGGTGCGCCATTTGCCAACGCATCGTCTATTGATGGAAATCGCCCATGCGTATCCGTAAGCATTTTAGAACTTGTAACACTTAAGGTACTCAGTTTTCCAAATAAGGGGAAATCTACCTATTATCCCTGCACGCTTTAATGATGCTTAAGTATTTGCATACGTTCAAAGGCAACAAGCGGAAATGGCCAAGTTGAGTATGCGTTTGTCATCGTACGATTTCATGGCATAATATTGTTTTCCCCTTGCTGTTGTTGCTATTTTAGTTATGCTGCGAATTTGTTTATTATTAACTGTTGGATAGGCGCAGCATTTTTTAAAAAGTCCCAATTTTTGCCTGCAGTTGCTTGAGATCGCTTTTGCAATGGTCCGCATTATGCAAATGAGTTTTGCCGCGATAAGCAAGCTTAGCCAGACTTCAATGAGTTCATTAAAGTATCCCGAAGGCGATTAACGCATCGTCAGTCGCAAAGGCGCTGCTCTTTTTCTTTAAGGGAAGCTTTCTGCTAGTTTAACTTAACATTCGTTGCTCTTACGACAGTTGGAAAAAGCTTAGGCCTTCCATTAGGTGTAATCTGCTCGCTTGGGTGCTCTCAAAGGTGTCGCACGCTTTTGTTGACAGTTTGAGCCCAAACCTTAATGGGTCGCTCCACTTTGAGCTATGGGCATTACATCTACGTCCTAAAGGCTTAATTTGCCGTTTCCAGCGAGCACCTATATGCCTACACGACTTTGAACGCTTTGTCAAGGCAAAGGCTTAGCTATTTTCGCAGACTGATCAAGCGGACGCGGACCGTTAATCTGTTTACGCGTTTCGTCGTCCGCTATGTTAGAAGACGCGGGTCGACAAAGCTGTAGCACTCTTCAACGACCCGTCGATTGGACTTTTCGCTTAAGCTGCCAGCAGGACGCGGCTGTCAATTACCGTGGGCGATTTTTGAAATTCGAGAATTCCAGCGCTTTCGTACGGTGGCACCAGCGACGCTAGCTCCGCCTGTTGGCGGCGGCTATGGGATGTCGGGTGGCGAGAACGCAACGCGTCAGGAAATGGCTTCCCAAGCGAAGGAGCAATTCCATTGCGTCAGTGCTATTGCTTAGAAAAGCCTAAGGTAGCTCGTGACACATTTGTTACAAACAGGATGTCCAATTATACCAGCTGATTCATCTCTGGCAGGTCTGTGTATGCTGGCCCTAAAATTGCCTTACGGTTGGAGGAATATATAATTATTTTTTCATAGCATGGATTCAAGTTGATGACGCCTTGTGCTAGTAGTGTCTGGTCTGTTGAAAGTTGCAGTTGTTGAGGTATGGAGTGAATCTTTAGGCAGTTTGAAATTGCAAAGCTCTCTATATGTTACGCCAATGGTGTAGGATGCTGTTGAGAGATAGCTGGTCGGAATCTGAGCCGTAGCCTAACGGCACGCGGCGCTCTTCATCCCTTTACGCAGCGCGCTTGGCGCCATCATTTGGATGGCAAAAGTTTGAACTCGACGAGGCACAGAGGCTGGGCAAGTGTTCGCCTACTTGCTTGAATAGTTAACGTTGTTGACGGCAGCCCATTGCTGAGAGCTATCGGCTCATCTGTTGCGACAGATTTTCACGCACTTAACTGCGCTGTAGGTACTGCTTCCCGCTGTCGACTTGCTGTCTTGACAGACAGCCCTTCAAAAAGTGCGGACTCAGACTGGTTCTGCAACGATGACGACCAGTTTTCTCTCTCTCTCTCTCTACTTGATCACTTCTCTCTCTTTCTTTCTTCGACGCTCCTTCTGTTCGGCATTTATTGGCACTACGTTATTTTCTCTTCCTATCTATCAGGTCGACCCTACTGTTGTCTTCTCTCTCTCTCCCCTTCTTCGCTCGCGCTTTGTTCTTTGCTTTCCCCTTTTTTTCATAAAGTGGATTGCTTTGGTTTTACATACGAAGGAGAAATGTCAATTTTAGCAACTTCTACGAGTTCACGCGTCTGTCGTTAGTGCTCCCATCCGTAAGTGAACTATGAAGACGACTTGTATTTTATACGTTGTACAATTTCTACCTATCACTCGTATATATACTTATTTTATTGATGTAGGTTGGTTGGTTTGTTCATTTCGTTGGCGTAGGTAGTTAGAGCAGCTCTTCTTGAAATGTTTGAAAATTTTTTTTGAAATCCATTTTGGTCGACCGACCGATTTGTCCCACACTTTTGGCAAAAGGTGAGAAAGAGAGACAGAGCGGTAATGGCAAACGAGTGACTTGTTTACCGTGCGAACGCAAGTCAGGTTTGCGTATGATTCTCGTCTTCGTCTTTGTTTACTCCGTAAACCTCGCCTTCCTCGTCTGAGCCGCTGTCGCGCCTATTTGGAGCGCGCGCTTCGGCTGGGCAGCATCCTGATCGAGTAGTCGGTTGATCAGTTATAGGCAAATAGCAGCAATAAGCTAAGCGGATGCCCTTTCACAGGATATTTGTTACTCTATCTTTTCTTCAAAAAATTTACATATTTGTAATATTTAAACCTATTGCTAATCCTAGTTGGCCCTGGCGTCCCCTTTCTAGTGATGACGTCAATATTTTCAGACGATATCTCAGCAGACGCGTAAAGTGACCGTCACTTAACCTTATCATATACGATGTGACGATATGCACTCACTGTGATCGTCTTAGGGGTACGGAAATAACAGCGACATCATCTGACTTTGCTATGCCGTAGGATTTTTGTTCATCTGAGTCAGCGGCGCCCTGTTTTGCAGAAGCGTTTGCAGGCCGCATTGGCCAAACTGGTTTCATTAACAGCGGAGCAAATGATCCGCTTGCCCTCATGGATCATCGTCATCTTCCTGACCAGCGTCATGTGATCATCTTAGCTTCTACACCATTGATCCCTTAGTAGCATACAATTCAGTTCCAGCGCGTCCATTGGCTTCCGTAGTGATTCAGCGGATCGTCTGTTGTTTGCAAGAAGTCGTTTTCCGCAATCCCGCCGTCGCTTACAGTTTTATGAATTAGTACACGCTCGACATCCATTCATTCTCCCTATTGAATCATTCGTTGTTACGAATATCCAATACTTCTCACGTTTTCTGAATGAGGAATTTGCTTCCGTAAGCGTAGATCTCTAATAATGGTTTAAAGAGAGCCTTTTTTGGATGTGTACATATGCTAAGCAGCTTTCTGCTTTGTTACATGTTTTTCATTCTCTCAACTCGTCTTTTCCGCCCCAATGTTCCGTCATGTCCTTACGTCAAAACTATATATTCTTTGAGAGCGCGAAATAGATTATTTCCCATTTCGCCGAAGGCGGAGAAGGCGTTATGCTTGAACGTGTCGGCGAAGCTAGTTTCGTGTTTTTTAAATGTCATAATTGAAATATAATGGCAAGTTGATGGAATTGCTGCTAGCACGTTAATCTTGCGTTTGCCTTCTTCTGTGTTGACGATACGACTATGTTAGAACAGGGCGACGTTGAATTAAGGATCCGCTACTACAAGGTTGCATTGAGACGCATGCAACTTTAATGCGGCTTCTCAATGAGTTACGTTCGGCGCGCGAAAACACGTCGTGCATAGCGTTGCGTCTGCTCAATTGGGCACCGCTTCGAGTAGAACGTTACGCAATTGATTCTTTGCCTTTTTGAGCAAACAATTCATTTGGACGAGAGAAAGCTGCGCGGTTTTTTTTGTTGCCATCTTCGCTGCTGCCATTGCTGCTGCAACGCAGCTGGCTGTCCTGGAAGGCCATTTTTGAACTATTGGCTGTGAACGATTTCGTTTTGTAGATTTTGAACGACACCGATTTTCCTTTCGCGGACTTGTCGGTGAATACGACGATCATGTCTGGAACAGCAGCGGCGAACAATGCGAACGGCGCTGCTGTCTCTGCAGCACTTGTAAACAGTGCGACGATCAACACGAACAGCGGTACATCGAGCTTTGTTGCGAACGTCGCCACGGCTGGTCGCGGCGCCCTTCGGACCGGTGGCACCGGGCCGTTGTCCAACCAAAACCCGGTGCTGGCGAACCCGCATATGGTCAATCCGAACGGTCCGTACACTACTAACCCAACCGGAGGCGGTACGATCCGTTCCAAGCCACGTCCGCTGGAATTGTCCATTAGCAGCCAGCCGCTCGGGGTTCGCTGTCCCGATCGTGGAGTCCCCTTTGGAGGAGCGATGCAATGCCCAAACGAAGAAATGCCCATATACGAGATTTTAAATCTAATGGAGCAAATCAATCGAGCCGTCAGGGCAAACGAGTTCAGCGCCTACCTGGGAACGCAAATCCTTCGTCTAGTTGTTCATTTGAAGAAGTTCGGTTTGGCAATGGAAACGTCCTACCAAAGTACGCTCTTCTTTCTTTTTCTTTTTGTAGCATAACTTTCAAATTCAAAATGGGCGGGACGAAATGAATCATTTAAATTTGCATAATAATGACGATTCCCCATGTTTGCCTGATTTGACGACTCGGCATCCCGCAACGTGCGCATATATATATGGGAATATTCGTGACTCATTGCCTGGCCATTAGCTTGCATTATGTTCGAAGCGTTGTATGGCTTTTCAATTGTAGCTACTGCATAGGCGATATGCGTTGAAAGCACTCCAACATTGTACTATTATATTAGGTGTGGAGTTGAAGCGAGAGAATGCAGCTGCATGCTTTAACGTGCGCGCATAAGGTAGTGGAGTATAACTAAAAATTCAACTACATTTCATCGCCACTTCCCATTTTTCAATATTAAGCCTAAATGGGAATAGGTTACGGTTGTCATTCCAAGTGTGATAGCGAAAAAACTTTGTTTCTTCGAAGTTTTCGGGATTCGTCGTTAGCGGAAGAAATGACAAAAGACGAATCCCGAAAAGAGGGCTTTCGGGATAGTCGTATCGAAAAAAACTTTGTTTCTTCGAAGTTTTCGGGATTCGTCGTTAGCGAAAGAAATGATAGAAGACGCTAACGACGAATCCCGAAAAGAGAGCTTTCGGGATAGTCGCGTCGCGTCATTTGTGCTAAACTATTTTAACGCTGACGGCGGGAAAAGACCATCCCGAAAGCTCTCTTTTAAAAAAAGACCTCAGTAAACATTCTCTTGCCGTTTCAACATTATGAAATTCCAGCATACCGTTAAAAAAAGTACATTTTCTATTTTATTGCTATTGTTATTATTATTGTTGTTGTTGTTTTCATTGTAATAAGATGCCCGAATGCGTGCACTCCAATGTTTCCAGTGAGCTGGCATGGAAAGCAACAGCAAGTCCGCCAGTATACGCTTCAGCTTGCGTGCGATGGGAATGTTGGAACTTTTGAAAAATTGCCCTTTTATGGGATAGGTAAAAGTGAAGGATAATATTTAGCTTGACTGTTCGTGTGCATGTGTTTGAATTATTAATAATTCTTTTTTGAGAACTATCCAAGTTAAAGAAATTTGCATTGGGCCAATTAGCCTATTAGGAAGCGCGCGCTGCTGCTTCTTTGCTCTACAAGAGAGCAGTGCTCCCTAATGCGCCGCTATCTATGAGAGAGTAGGTCAAATGACTGATTTCTAAGAAGGGGAGCAAAGCTCAGCCAGCCGCTATTGACCAACACTCCTTATCGTACCGAGTTGAGGAGTCCTCTAAAGCGTTGTTCACTTTACCAATCTCTGCGACTGTTTGTTTAACCCAACTGTGATCATTTGATCTTATGTAAATTTTCATAGTTTGTATATCCGACAAACGTTTGCTTTACGAGGAAAGGCAGAAGTAATAGGCACACTTCCGGTGGAACGGCAGCAGGAAATATTTTCAAACTTGCTCCAATGTCATTCAGAATTATTGTTGACGGTTCAGAAGGATTTGCTTTTCAGAGGATTTGAACCACGTGTTCGTCTCTTTGCGACAAGCTTGCTGCCGCGACGCTGGACAGTTGGGTACGGTTTGTCGCCTGGAAATGATGGAATTGATCGAGCTGCGCGCGATGGGTTGGAAACCGAACTTGTCTCACTCACGCTACTACATGAAGCGGTCTTACGGATCCATCGCCAATCAGGAGTTGAACAGCGCCGATGGTTATCACTCGACGGATGCAGACCAGTTCCCGACGGCGCCTGAATCGGCTCCCCCATTTGGGACAGTAGCCATCAATCCGTTCGCATTTAACTTTGCCGGCGGCGCTCCAATCGCTTCAGCCGCCGACCTTAGCAGTCGTAAGTCCCATTGATCTGCGTTGACGATTGTAGCGCAAAACTGTTTTTCTTTGCACTTGTAAGTTCCCACAACGGCCGGCATGTCGGGAGCGACACCGTACTTTTTGATACCGGCTTCGCCATTGACGCACAACCAGGCGAGCATTGCTTTCATTTCGCCCACTACCAACGTACTCGCCCAACCGGTGAACGCGAAACCATTAGCTCAGGCGATGTATCAACCGGCTCCATTGGGTACTCAAAGTCCACCGTCCGCTGGAAGCAAACAAGGCTCCAAAGCGACCACAAAATCAACTCGATCAACCAAGTAACAAATGATGCAATCATATACGGATAAACAATATCTATTCCATTTTGAATTAAGGAGTTCTTCAAAGACTACATGTCGAGCCGAAATTGTCATACGAAATGCCGATTCCGGCAAAGGTAGGCAACTACGTTGCTGCCAGCCGGCTGGCGGCGGCTAATTCCTATTCTCTTTTAGTTATGGGAGTCAAAGGGCGTCGCGTCGCTGTCATCGAAGAGATGAGCAACACTATAGTTTCTTTTCAAAAAGGTAACTATATTGATTTTTGGTGCAGTTTGCTTTGCGCGCTGCTCCTATTCAACATTGTATAAGTGAACTCGCGCTATTTCTTTTTGAAGTGACACCGAATATGAAGGATCGCATGATAACCATAAATGGGCCCAGCGAGGAGGCCATCGAAATGGCTAAAAAGCTGATTGAAGAAACTATAAGACGCAATGTATCGCCAGATCGAGTTAAAGTATGTTTATGCGTATGTGTTTGTTGTTTTTTAGTTTCTTCCTTTATAGAATGGGAACGGTCGTGGAAATACGCTTTCGTACGTAAATTTTTCGGCTTCCGTCGAAAGTGAAGACGACGTGACGAAGGGTAAAGGCAATCAGGACGCCGAGTCTGAGGTGGAAATAGTCACCGGCGACAATGGCGAAATGCTGAAGCTTATTAGCCCGAATCCGCAGCTTCTGCAGACGGCCTGCAAAGCGCTTGACTTTTACTTCAAGTCTCAACGAGTAACTTTGCCTTCCTATTCCTCCCTTTATTTATACACCTTTTGTTTACTGTTATATGTGGCCATTACTTTTCGCTATGTCTTAGTTTATTTTAAATTTAAACAATACTACCTTCTGGACTATGTTTTTCTATTCAAAAGCTTCGTAGCCGTACTGTACGCGTAGCTGCAAAAAGGAATTCAGGTTTAAATGTTGCTTTTTCTATTATCAGAATACAAACGAAGCTGGATGCACTTTTGGCTCGGATGGTCAGAATTCAAAGTGGAAAATCAATCGTCGCAAGTCGTTGTCCTCACTGAACGACACTACCAATGCTATGACAATGAAAGCCCCGTTGGACTTGCAAAAGACCGTTGTCATAGAGGACGCTAAAGGGTGTGTGACGTCATCCTTTTGACTTTGTCTAATTTGCATTTATGCAGCTTTGCAAATCGCAGCAGCGGCGCTGCGGGCATTGCTCAGCAAAAGTTGTGCGCGCGCAGTACGCCAAATTTAATGGAAAAGTTTGATGAGCTCTTTCTGGAGGTGAGCGCTCTTATTTACATTACTAATAGTGTTGGTAAAGGAATAGTTCCTTTTTAGGAAAGCGAGTCTGGCAGTCCGGAAACTGGAAGAAAAGGTCAGCGAAATGATGCCAAAGCAAAGTCTAATACTGGATCAGGTATAATGCCACGTTAAACACTTCGTTGGGGTCTATATATATATATATATATATGCATGTTACAGGCAATGTATGAAATGTCGGCATTCCGTAGAATGCCTAGGCATTATACAGAATACGTGATGTTTTAGGCAGTGTGAATCGCATCTTCGCGGTGGAGACTTTTATGGTCTGATCACCTACGACCTCGCAAGCCTACAGTGGCGACACGTGCGGGGCAAAGTGTGCTGTTTTCTCGCTACTTTGTGGCTGTGCTGTCTTTATATTTTAACTTAGGCTTAGTCTAAGGGGGGACACGATAGCTGGCAAGGTTCTACGACCAAAGCACCTAATGTTTCTCGCATCCATGTCGGATATCCTGTTCCGCTCTAGACTAAGCCTAAAGCAAGATATAAGGAAAGTATGCTCGGCAAAGTGGCGAGAAAACAACCTACTTTGTCCCGTAGGTGTCGCCACTGTAGGCTTGCAGGGACATAGGTGAAAAGACTCGGTTTAATACTTTGCCAGTTTGCCATTAGGCATTGTATAGAATGCCTAGAAAGTGTGTAAAATATCAAGTGTTTCATACATTGCCTAAAGGTTTTGGGGATATATATATCCATAATTGATCTTGGATTCACGGCTTTGGCCCGTATGGGCCAAAGCCGTGAATCCAAGATCAATTACGAAAATACCAAAGCCCGTTACAAGACATCCCGTCTTCCGAAATATATATATATATATTTCGGAAGACGGGATGTCTTGGATGATCCATTATCCGGATGACCCCTGGTCCCAATCAGTCCGGATAATGGACTGATTGGGACCGGGGGCCATCCGGATCCGCTCTACTGTATATGTATATATACAGTAGAGCGCCCATTATCCGGACTGACTGATTGGAACCGGGGGTCATCCGGATAGTGGATCACCTGTTAGAGGCGCCGCACTTTCCTTTTGGCTCTGTTTGCCATATGGTTTTGCTTGTTGATATATAGCGTTTTGCAACGACCTGATTATTTTCCATAATTTAGGGTTTAAAAGTCGGTCTCCGTTATCCTATTTGTCCTTAATCTATCACAGCTTCTGGGCGCTCTTATCCCTATATACAGTTGATAGGAGGGATAAGGATATCCTGAGATAAGGATGTAAGAGTACTTCCTATACCATGCGAAACATCCCACCAACTTTGACCTCCCGACGGATCCGGTTAATAGAACATCCGGATAATGGAGGTCCGGATAAGCGACGTTCTACTGTATATATATATATGAGCGAACGAAGCAATAGCTTATTGTTAAAAACGGCTATTCGCTCTGGATAGGACAGCGTTCCTTTTCTAGGCGTCTCTAATGGCGTTGATACGTGCTCAGACAAATTGACGTACTCACGACAGACCTTCATTGACTTAGTACTCAATGCACCATCGAGCGCTTTGACATCTGACTTTGACGGCTCGTTGGCAAGCTGGGCACCGGAAATTGTGCGAGAGGTATGTACTTTCGGTTTGCTCTGTTGTAGGCCCATTACAGAGCCTATGTGTGCTTTTTGTTCACCTCTGCAACCTTAATGACAGCCCCAATGATTTTCATTGATTATATTTTAGTGTAGCTTCTTTCAAACAATAGTGTGTTCACTCAAGAGATCACTAATACCTATGCTGAGGTGTACATGTACTCTGCATTCATCCTTTTGAACAGACCTTAAAAGGAATGTCGATTATGTTGCCATTTCAGAAGCCAGTGGAAAGGTCTGAGCTGTTAACGTTTCTGGGACACGCTGCCACCTGAGAGAAAGCGACAGAGGGGAACAGAGAGAGAGGGTAAGTTCAACTGGACTCGATATGTGTAGTCACAGTTCATGCTATCGTTGTACACTGACTTTAGGCTTTTCGTTAGCGTGTGCATGAGCAAGCCATTCATTCGATCATTCACTTTTCCGCTTTAACCCTTTCATTGGCAAGCGCATTTTGAAAATCCGATAAAACTCTTGTTTTGGGATATTTGCTAAGTTAGTTTTTGGCGCTACAGTGCGCTCCCCCATATTGGAAGTTTTTGTGTTATTGAATCGTCGTCATCGCCTACACTTGTTTCATATATGGTCCCAGTTTTTTTCTTGCTGCTTAATGCCCGGAATGTTTTCACGTTAGATGTTTTTATCCCATGTTGTAGTAGTGCTATTTTACGGTTTGAATTGTATCTCTACCGTGGGTTTGTTTGCTCCCGTATATACACCGCTATATATTCCCATTTTTGATAATGTGTTCTGGTGTGTGCCTTAACCACCATTGGCTCCTCCTCCGTTCGTATTATTATTATTATTATTGCCTTACGTCAAAAATCTCGTTCGGCTGGTGGCTATTTGCAGAACGATATGGAATGCGCGCATGTTGAGTTTACGCGGCACCTGGAAAGAACGGGTGCTGTACGAAGAAGAGGATTGTTGTTGAGGTGCCTTTACCGTTGAACCCAAAGCGGTTACGGTCACTTCTGCTAGTCGTTTCGCAGCGTTTAGAACAGAGTGCTATTTGATGTTTGATTTGGTTACCTTTTCCTCTTTTTTCCAGCGTTTGCTTGTTTTAGTGCACTGCTGTTGGTTGAAATGATTTTCCGCGTTCATTGTTTCCAGTATGCGTAATAAAAATTTGCGCTATCCCACTTTGCACTGATAATCTGTACCCCAATCCCTTACGACGGTTTCTCTACTCTAAACTATTTGCTTTGTTCTTTACCGTATCATCGAAAAGCTGTTAAGCTAAGTGCCTTTCGAAAACCGAAAATGCCGCTGCGTGACGTGCACGTTTGCTTGCTCTTTAATAAGGGGGCAGAAAAGCGTAAAGTGTTCGTTAATATGTTTTGTGCGGTTGTTCTCAACCGCAGTTGAACATACAATACGCACACTTGAGTCAGTAAGACGAGTTTCCCATTCGACTGTGTTACGTTTCGAAAGAGTCATCATTCTCTTCAATTGGCTGTGGTTGCGGCTTCTAGAAAATGCATTTGGCAGATGTAACAAAAGTGAAAACACGAATTAGGCAAACAACATTTCTGGGATATTACGTAAGTTCGAAAAGCTTGCTGTTCCGGCCGAAGTTGGAACTAATGATGAGCAGGCTGGCTATCTGTACCTGCGCATTCTACCGTATAACAAGACGTGGTTAGATGTTCTGTAGACTCAGTAAAGAGTTAGTCGGAAGCTGCGTTATCGTTACTCTCGCAACAAAAATTTGAATTTGGTGTTGCGAACACTTGCATTGTCAACAGCGTATGTCCACTGCGCAGCATATATTAAAGTCGAGTTTTCTACCTATTGCAGGTTTTAGCAGATCAGGAAACGAGTTTCAAAAATCAAGTCTTTTGTACTATCTGCCCCAAAGATTACACCTATCGAGGGAAGTAGACAACGGCATGCAGGTACATTTTTAAAAAACCGCCGGCTACCCTGTTTTGCCTTTACTGGCAAGCTGTCGGCCATCCCGTTCTGCCCTTAACTGCCCCCAAACAGAAATACACGCCTTACGTTTAGGCTTACGCTTACAATAAGGAGAGAACGGGATGGTCGGCGTTTTTTCATTAACGTACCTGCGTTTCGTTTATACTGTATTTTTCGGGGCAAGTAGTACAAAAGGTCGTAAGAATCTGACGGGCCGCGATTTGGCATCTCGGCATGCTTGTAGTTTTCTTCTGAGCTTCAAGAAGTATCGCAGCTAGTTGCTTTTACAGAAATAATGGATTAAAGTTAAAATCCGATTTCGCAGTTTACATTAAAAAGGCGCGGTAACTTTCCCCTTGTCAACATTTATACGCGAACAGATAATTGCAAGATAAGGATAATCCTGCGAGAATGTGCTACATGCATTTACGTCTACTTGGAAGTAGACGGATATCAAACCAATGGCCCTATCGTGAAGCAATCGACGTAGGAAGCACAATTCTTTACTAATCGATGCAGAAAAGGGAAGGTTAACGTCGCCATATGATTAGTTTCACACAATAACAGGGTCCTTTCCGTTAGACGCCCTGAGAGTACTGTAGGTAGACTAAAATCAAGTTCTCTTTGCCAAGGTAACCGCGTGCACCATAAGGATGAGCCTAAAACCAAGTCCTGTTGGCCCCAGTAACTGTACGCAGCCTAAGCTCAAGCTTGAACGAACAGATGCTTTAGTTTGGGCTGCTTTTGGTTACTTGGACTAACGGAACTTGATTAGAGTCCCACCTACAGTATTCACTAAAACCCTGTGGTATTCGTCCAGTCTGGTAAAAAAAGAAATCAGTATTATTATCAGTAGGCACACAGTTAAACGGCGTAATTATTAATTTATTAGGGCAACTTTGCATTAAAGCGTTGCTGAAAGTACGCCACTTAGATGTAGATGTGTAAGAGCACCCGAGGAAGTAGAAAATACGCATCCGAGTAAAGCCCAATGTCACTGGGTAGAAAGGTGACGTTTCTTAAGCTAAGAAACGGTTTTGAACGATAGCATATTGGTAGATATTATTAAGAGTTAGGTATTAATCAGGCAAGTCAAAGAATCTCACTTTGCCCCGTAAAGTGCTTAACGTTTGGCGTAAGTACGATGCGCACATCCTATCTGGAAGATTGAAGGGCTCCTTCTGAAATCAATGATGTTGAAGTGATAATATGTATATCGGCGACCTACGTGGAATATTTCCAACATTTTGTAGTACTCTCGCATTTTTGCCGTTTGCACGTAGCTTCTGTTGGATTGGCGTCTTAGGATCGCAGCACCTTGAGCCAGGCCATAACATGGCTTCCTACGCATGTATCTTTTGACTACTTTCTCGAATTTGGCAATTTCTTCCGCTGTTATGTCCGTGAACATGAGTCCATACCTAATTGTAGCTAAACAGGCACATGCAATTAAAGTTTTGAGAGCAGATGACATAAATTGAATACATAGGGCGTCTGGGCTGTAAATCACCCTGCCTTCGAAGTCTTCCGGCAATGGGTCCACGTTGACCACATTAAGCACGCGATATCGCTGCGGCTGTCCCAGCAAACATTTTGTTGATACAAGAAGTGAACAAATGAAGATTGCAACAGGCTGCGTAGGCCTGCGCAGCATGCCTTCTTTTGCAACAGAATGACTGTCTCGACGAGACTGCATTTTATGCCCGCTCAGTTTCCATCATAAGCAAATTCAAGCTGTCATGCATGCTGAATACATGAATTCTAATCACCCGTCAATTCAAAGCGAGAAGCATACGTTCTCTTGTCAACTGCCCAAGGGCATAGTGCAAGTTCTTTTTAAGCTCGTCATAGCTCTTCGCGATCCTAAAGGTGCAAACTAAATTTGCCTACTTCGTCATACACACTTTGTTCTACTTTCTTTAGGCACTACGCGTCATCCTCGGTTTTTGCTGCTTTTGAATTGAATTAAATAATTAAACCAACGACGGTGAACGCACAGGCGGCTAGTAAACAGCCATCAGCAAAAGCCGCCAAACTAACGGTGGTGAAGCACCGCCGGGTGGCTAAAAACGACGCTGTTGAACCAGTGGCGATGAGCCAACGGCATTGAACCTTGCCGATGGAGTGATCTGTTGGTGTAAAAACAGTTTCCTACTCAAGCGTCGTCCCGCTGGCGTCCTGGCGTCAAAACGTGACGCCGTCAAAACGAGGCGCCGGCAAAACGGCATATTTCGAGCAGCGCATGGACGATTTGACAGCGGAACAGCTTCAGACCAGAACGGTGTGGCGATATTAGGTGAACAAAACGAAACTTCAGGAAAAATGAATGATCAAAGCGTCCGAAGTGCTCGAACATACTTCTCGGCGTTCCTTTGATTTTTACCCATTGGTGCTGCCGCTTATAGAACAGGCGCCTTGGCAGACAGCCCAAGAGAAGACATTTGCAGTATTTTTGTTCGTTCAAATTTTGACGCATTGTGCCTGCGTGACTGCCTTACATTGTGACAAGAGACCTACTAATGATGTGCAGGTGGATTATGGTACTTAGATTCGCCGAGGAGCAGCGGCATTGTTCAGTTCTGCACATGCGTAACGGTCATTGTGATTCTTACGAACAGTGAAAACCCCGTTAAAAAGCATGTTCAACAGGATGAACCCGGCTGCACGATATGAGGTTGTCCGCAGCTACTCGAAAGAACTGGAAGATACGGTTGCAGCGTGTTCGACGAGCAGACAGCTTCATCGATTGATTATTGCTGTACCCTTTGGGTAAAAATAATCCAGCGGAGACACATTCCATACGCGAACTGGCTTGAAGTAGCTGGAATTTGCGCTGTCAACTTCGCCAAAGTTCCATTCGCGATTTCGTTAACAGAAAATATGTTTTTTTCATTTTCCTTTAGTGTTTGGGTGCTATTTCCCATAGCCCCACAGCCAACCTACCGTAACTGACTAAATGCAGGTACCCTTCGAGGGAAAATGCCAGCGATCCTGTTACGCCTTTATTGGCAAGCATGCCAACCCTCCGTTCTGCCGTTGCATAAGATTCTGCCGAAATATAGCCCCTAGGTCTGGGTGTAGGCTTAGCTGAGGGCAAAACAGCGAGATGGTGGGCGGTTACGGTAGGTGTTTGTTGCCGGCCATGCCGTTCTATTCACACCTAAGCCTAAACCAAACTATGAGCCCTTGTGTTTAGTCATAGGCTTAGGGAAAGGCGGAACAGCGTGGCTGTTATGCATGCCAGTTACGGCAGAACAGGATGGCTGGCATTTTCAACCAGCGAACCTGCATTCTGTGGGTTACGGTGGATTGCTCGCGGGTCTCCGTAGGAAAACGCGAGTTTCCTGAGAGACAAGCTGAGGTTACAAATACTCAGGTTGAATTTTGCGTACACGCGTTACAAAAGCAACCTCTATTACGTCAAATTGAACTTTACTAGTAAAAACTAATTCGTAAAGAATACTGTACAATAGTTTATAAGCAACTAGAAAGTTTGCCAGTAAGGAACTGCTGAGTTGTTTAATTTCAAGTAAAGTTACGGTTTACACCCCCATTTCTTAGAACGACGGACATGCATAAAGCTCATGGAACACTTTAGGTTTCATCCTCAGCGTAACTTCCATAAGGCACAGCCTGACGCTAACTCCCTGCAACGATGGAATAAAAAGAATCCTGACATCTTCCAACCAATCTGAAGCCCATCGTTCTTACGAACAAGGAAATAAACTATTAATACGCTCAAATGAAGCGATGTATTACGCTTTCATTAAATCATGCACACAAAGTGCAATACAACGGTGAAGCCTCAGACTTATGTATTTCCTCACATACTCTCAGTCTGGGGTGGTACACACACTTTTAGTCATCACTGGCTTGTACTTGCTGTGATAGCCAAAGAATAAAATACTAGAAAGCTACTTAAGGGAGTAAGGTTCACCTTGGCAAAGAAAGAACGTTGGCTTAGCTTATGAAAAATATGACATTCAATCAAGTTACGCAAGTGGGCTGTTTGCAAGGAAAAACTTATTAGGAATTAAGAATATTCGTCCTTCTACGTTGTGGTACAATCAAATCGTCTTGTTTTTCCAATCCCTAACGTTTCTGAATATTTGTAACCCAACCGACAGCGCACACTGAAAAGCTGTCAACTGAATCCAACTTTCCAAATTTGTAAAGCCATGCCAGCAGTCTTGGTGCAAATGCAAGCAATTTTAAATGCTTCAGCCTTTTGTAAGCAGCCCAAAGGCTCCCGTCGATTTCGAGGTCACTACTCAACATTTTGCGGATCCATAGATGCGATACGAAAAGCGCAAGCGGGAAGGAATACTAAGTTGGGGCGGGAGGAGAGCCCAACGAAGAATCGGTAGCAGTACGTTCGAACGGCTAGCCAAATTCTGCGGATAGGGGCTGCCTTCGAGAGCTCACAGTTGACGCTATATCTGCTTGTTGTAGCCCACAGTATTGCAGTGAATTAAAGTGTAAAGTTAAAATGTCAAATTTCAGCGAAGACACAGACTGAACATGACTATCATTTAGTCGGTAGACGTGGAACGGCTTAACGTATAGCAGAGCAATCATTTACACAGCAGTTGCCTCGGGAAGCAAGGGCGACAGCGCATTTTAATTTTCTGCAATAAAATTCGTAATTTATCTTATTGTTGGCGTGCAAAACGGCCTCTGTTGTCTTGATGACGGCCCGTGAAGGCCGGAACCTGCACGCCTTTTTACTTACTGTAGTAAAACTGTAGGGTTAATTTGAAAAGTGTTTATCCTCATTTTGGCTAAGCGAAAGATGACAACCAGCAATGCAAACGAAAAATACTCCGCTACTCTCTTCGTAAGAATTGCTTGCAACGTTTTCAGCTAGTCTCTATTGGCTTTCCGTTTGCAGTGGAATGACGTTATACGGACGTTTCGTTCCCGAATGCCTTTGACCACTCATCGGCGTGGTTTCAAAGCGTACGAATCCTCTTTTACCGGCCGAGAGGCGGTCGATTGGCTTCATGGCTATCTGAGCGCCAAGGTTGGAGAAAGTCGGCTGATACGACGGTGAGAGGTTTATCGAGATGGCTCTTTTCGCCTCTCTTGCTTCAATGCTGGTCATGTCGCTCTGGACGCTTGCCAATTTAGGGAACAAGCAGCTACTCTATTTGAAAAAATGTATGGTGAAAGGCTCTTCTACCCAGTCAGACCCATCCTGAAGGAGAGCTCTCGTTATCGAGGGGCCATCTATCGGTATGTTGCTTAGTTAATTTTGCTTCTTCTGCATTTTACGCATTGTGCTCGCCTAAGCTTCACTGACGTGCCCGTTTCGTCCATTGTGCTTACTCCATTGGCGGTTAAAAACATTGGTGGCAGTTCGGTGAAGGTGTCCAGCCAGTCGAACTGCCCCACCATAGCTAAACGTCCTTCGCGGGCTATGCTCAATGGGGGACAGATGTTTGGCGCCCTGGCGAGCAACGAAGGTCAAAGTAAGTGGTTCAATACCATCCTACAGTCCGTGATCAGTCCGTTCTAGTTCAACCGGCCATTTTGAATTACAGAGAACTAAGCGCAGCCGAAATAAATAACCTCTGGAAGCAAGTATGCCTCGAAAGGTGGGATGGGCTCATCTCCATCCGCAAATCTACACATGTGACCTTTTCTCAGGTTGCGAACGTTTTTCGGCAGCGATAGCCTTGTAGGGATCATTGACGAGTTGGAAATTCCCTCTCACCACGTCGCCTATAATGCGACAAACTTCACAAGTCGAGGCATGGCAAAGGTACCCAATCCAGGCGACGACGTTCCTGGTTGGGCCCTTCGTGGGATGAAGTGCCTGGCAAACTGGCCTTGGCTTAACGGGATAATCAACGTTGCTTGTTATGTCGGTTTTGAGCGCGATGTCTTCACCACCCTTCACGAATACTTCACCTCTTCCGTCTGTTCAGACTGCTTCATACCTTCGCCTTTTTATCATATGTTTCTGGCCATTTTGGGTAAGCTATTTATTGCTGCTATTGGTTTGCTAATATTATTTTTTTCCAAGTATTCTTTGTTGCAACTTCACGTCTCCAAATAAGGTTACCTGTTTAGCTCGACTGTCTCTTTTTCAACTGAGCTAAGCAGATAAAGCAAACAGAAGTTTGCTGCCTGCATAAACTTAGCAGTGTCATCGATTTTAGATATGGCGGTTCCGTCTCCTTTTGTTTATACAGTTCCTATACTATTAACATTTGACTACTGCTGCTGTCTGCGTCTACAGTAACCAAATGTATGCTGAATTAAGTTTCAGGAGATCTATCATCTTCATTTAGATCGAGCCGAGATGTTGGATTCCGGGCTTGGCATGAATGGACAAAGGCTCAATGGTCCACCCAAAAAGCCATTTGATTTTACAAACGCTGATCTTCACTCGGGTGGGCCGCCTAAGGCAAACGCGAATGGCGATGAGTATTGTTCCAACGGGTCGGACGAATTTGGCGAATGCTCAACGGCGGGAGCAAGTTCGGACGAATTTCGACCGAGCTCCCGTTTTGGACAACTCACATTTGTCCAGCGGTCGGTCATGCTCAACGACCTGCCGGGTCTTGTTCCAAGCCCGAAAATTTTGGCCGAATTGCAGTCAAAGTCGAACATCAACGATGGCTATCATACTGATCCAAGCACCTGCGCCCTGACAATGAAATGCAGATCGAGCTTTTCCTCCTTTGGGCCCCAAAATCCTTTCGATCGTTTGGAGAGCATGAATTTTCGTTATCCAAGACTTCGATCAAGCATAGCCTTTTGCCCGCCCATTCGAAGCCCTATGCAATGGTCACGTGACCGACGAATGCTTTCCGTGCCATTTTCGTCTTATTTCCATTCCCCGAAGGTCAGACAACTAACATCCGACGCATTGGCCATTGGTCTACTGCTTTTGCCGCCAAAGAATCGTCGTTGGTTACAGTTGTTGATGCGATTCATTGAACGCGTTTCGTCCAACCATTGTCTTCGTCTCGATCGGCTGCAGAGCATCTCCAATAGAGCCTTGGTAAGGGCAATTGCCTATATTTGGCTCGTATGCAACCTGCGGCTATATAGAGTTTAATAGAGAGCTCCGTTGAATGACCTACTTTTCAGATGATCAACGCGTTCAGTTCGTGCTTTGCTGTTCAGGCAGTTTCGTCAAGTCGAAGCGACAGCATTCGGCTGCTAAGTTGCCTGGTCGATTTTCAAGGCGAGATTTTCAAATTGCCCGCCGGCTTGAACGAAAGCGTTAAGGCTAGAATGAACCAAGCGCGTAGTAGCAGCTCCAAGGTGGGTGATAGATTTGAAGGAATTTGAAAAATTTTAAATTTCTCAAACGCCAACTCGGCCGCTCGTTTCCTTCTCTGCATGATTCAGGTTGGACAAGCCACGACCACGTTCTGCAGTCGCATAACGGAGGAGGAATTCCGCCAACAAGCTGTGGAGCACTCGCTTACTGCTGTACTTGCCCTTCTGGACGAAATTATAAATAGCGACAACTTGAGCTCACCAGAAAGGCAAAAACGTCTCCTCTCCGTAAGTCAACCTTATTTATAACCATTAGCGCCCCATTGGTCACTATCACGTGACGCTTTTGCGCTTGTTATTATTCAGTATGTTGTTTTTTCAGTTTCGCAAAACCTATCCAGAATTGTACAAGTCTCGATTCCCCAACGATCCTTTGCCAAAGAAGACGAACAGCTTAATTGGGCGCTTGAAGGAAAGAATGGGCGTTAAGACGATGTATATGTAAATTAGTTGCACCCCTATTGCGTCGCCTCTTTCCAAGTAGACACCCTAAGCTTTGCTATTCAAATCGCGGATCAAAGGGAGAAAATAATTTTTTTAATTTTTACTTTTTCTTTCAAAAGCGGCAAAGCGCCCCAGCGAGCAGCAGCAGCGGCAGTTGGTAAGCTGCCGGACGACAATGTTACCTTCTCTCCTTTTCCTTATCATCCTGGGTCAGTTTGGCGGCATTTTATCCGAATTTTACTTTTACCCAACTTGCGCCGACGAATTTCCCGCCCAACAACTTTGAAACGTTTAATGGACATGCGTAGTAAACAAGGACGATCGTTGTTTACCATTTAAGCTTGCACGAGCAAGACTTGAACACTTTGGCAGCCTCGGAGCGTAAGTTCGGGTATGCGTAAATGTACAGCATGCTTTGAATGGACAGATTCAAACCGCTCAGCGTCCATAGCATTGTGGCTACAACCTCCCTGTACGCGTCCGGAACGTGGAGCAGTTGAATAAGCCGTTCGGTCGTAAATGTCATAAACAGAGTGGTTATTATGTAGCTGACTCTTCGGATGTGATGCAACAGTTCAGCGTAGAGCGTCGCGTTTTGCCTTTGTACGATTTTGACAAATACGGCTGTAGCAACGTGCACTATCATCGTCATGATAACGAAGAAAAGAGGAACAATGTAAACAACAGTGTAAATCCACGGGGCTGTACATTCGTGCAACGTGCATCTGGCCGATACGTGCAGGTCCTTGCTTTGAAGCATGTATACCCAACTAAGCATTGTAATTGCCAAGGCTAACATGGTGCTTATTGAAGCCAAAAGTTTCAGCGTGGCCGACGTCAGCTTTGCGTACATATCGGGAAACCATGCGGCCATCACGTGTTCCATTGTTAACCAAAAAAGGCATATTGTTGTCAAGACGTCCGAAAAGGGAAATGCTGACAGATGGAATGCGTACAAAAGGCACTCTAATCTCGTCGACATCAGCACGTCACTGTCAAGAACGTTCAAGCGGCGAATCGCCGATGAAATGTATCCCACCGAGGCGATTAGCGTGGCCACGACGTAGCCTGTCAATGAACAATAGTTGCAAGAAAAATCCAAAGTAGCGACTGACCAAATATGGCAAAAGTAAATTGCCGAATCTCCAAAGTAAGTTCACTTTCTTCAAAAGTTTTTAATACTGCTTAAAGCCTACGAATGCGAGGCGTCTGTTAGCGTTGTTACGTTGCAATTTGCATATTCGTGTATTAACGATTAGAACTCCAAAATAGGGAAGAAGCCCAATCGAGCAACAATGCTAACATTGACACTCGCTAGTCCATGCTCGGAATATTTTAACTGCTTTGACAATAAGGAGCTAATAGGTAGCGGTGCTCTTATCTCAGGCGTTCATTGTGCTCACGTAGCTGAAATTGTACCTGCATTTTCTTCTGCTACAGTACAGATTTTGAATTAAATCAAAGCTGAAGAGAGAAAGTATGCAAATTAGCTTTCTTTGCTATAGCCAGTCGGCTGAATTGTCAAAGTTCAATCTTTTAGCGTCGCTTTGAGGCGCGCCAAAAATGTTGCCTACAATAAGTTTCCAACTTGTTGCAGGCAATGAGACTGATATGATCAAGTTTAAAGTTGAACAATCGGCTATGCTAATGCTGTGAAGCCACTTTTATTGCCTTGAAAAGTGGCGCTTAAAATGTTTCCCTCAAAATAGGCTACTTTTTGTTCTAACAGGTAACCTATAGACACTTTTGACCTTACTGTGATGGGAGTAGGCCTATTTTCGTACTTTCAAAGTTAGTACGGTTGTGCTAACGCTAAGCCTTGCAAAATTCAGGGGTGTATGTCGAAATCCCGAATGACAAAATGCCGAATGGTTCGTATCCCGAATGTTGAAATCCCGAAAATGACATTGCTTAATTAAGACACAGGGAGGCAAGCTGGTAGTATTGTTTTTATTTTTGAGCGAACAGAACTATGTGGATAAAAGCAATTTTCGTTCAGGATTTCCACTTTCGGGATTTTGACCGTCTCCGCAAATTCAGAGCTTCTCCGTGAAGCCTGACAGCTCTTGTCAGCCTTCTCTTCATACTTTACAATTTCAGTTTAATAATCTATTTTCCAAATAGTGCATTCCGACTCTAATATTCAATACGAGACGTGGCATACTGTCATTTTTTTGCATCATCTGTATTTTGTCTTATATTTAAGTATTACGAAGTTTGAATGCGCGCTGTTCAGAGGAGCTCAATGGGAATTGCAGAGCACGACAAGAGCGTGAAAGTCGCCAAGAACGACTCGTTTACGCGCAATGCCAAAAGCCGAGTAATCGATGAGATATGTTGTGGCAAAATGTTTGAAGAAGGCTACTACGCTCAGGATGCTTTCCTCTCGTTGTTCTAAGATGGCGATAACTCGATTGCTCTGCGCATTTTTTGCCGCCGTCTACAAAAGCGCAAAAGTTCGACCTGATAACTCCGATAGCGTACTGTTAATTGAAATAGTTAAAAATATCATTAGATGCTAAGCCACGCCTTTTCAGGTAAGCTATTGCGTCAGAGAAGCAATGGCAGACCGATGCTGCTGCGTCAACAAAGCGTCACAAGAAGCAACGAATGCTCAGTACGTATTCCTTGTTGATTTCCTTATAAGAAGTGATTACCACCTTGTAATCATCAATGCAAATAAGACGCGGTCGCTTTCGCGATATTTCATAAGACTTTGAGAAAATTATTTATGCAAAAGCAATATGCATGACTCATTTCACTAGAAGGGGCAGTTGCGTGCTCAGCTGTTCGTAATGAGCCAGTCTGCTTCCTTGCCATAAAAGGGAAGCCACTTTTTTCCCACCGAGCTCGTCATGGTCGTGCCTAAGCAAAAGATATTCTCCGCTGGGCGTAGCTCACTTTGCTACTCATTCATGCTGACCCTTTTCCCACAATGTAAGTCGACTCTCTCCGGCGTATATGCCGTATATGCTCAATGGCAAATTGTGGTGCACCGTTTCCCTAAGGTATTGCTAAGGTAAAATTAAGATCGATTCATTTGACATCGTGTTGATTGATTGGAAGCTGCATATTCCGGTCAACTAACCGTTGCCAAACAATTCCGATTTTGGAAAGGCGAACAAGAAGGGCATATGCTAATGTGCTCTTCATTCGGGCACATATGGGGGCCCACAACCAAGCGAAATGTTGCTCATTTGATCAAATGCTAATTTTACCAAGTGGGCAGCAATTATTATAATCAGTTAAAGAAAACGTAGCCCTTAGCTTAGCTGAGATTTTCTAATGTTGTGTCGTTAAGCTATCTGAATATAATTTGAAAACATAAAACAATGTACAGTACGAGTTAATGGTCAATAGTCGATTTTAGGAAAGATATGCATCAGCATGGCTCACCACCGTTGTGAACTGTCTGTAATGTCTCCGAGCCTTTCAATTCAGTCCTATTGTTCGCATGTCATTAAAAGGTGTACGATAATTGTACTTATTTTAATCCTGAATGACCGTTTGGCTTCTGCCGTTTAAAATAGCAGTTATACTCACCCTTGACGAATAGATAGTTCTTGGAAGGCAATCTTCGCTTAAGCATCACGTAGAGATGAAATATCTTCGTTAGAAAGGCAGCAATGCCAATGCAGAGAAGTACAATTTGAGTATTAACGTCAGTTTGCTTATACTTGGCCATTTCGTGCTTCAGCAACGAACTGGGCATATACAGGTGCCTCGTGTTAGCCTTTATTCTCGCCTTGACGAATCCCTGTAATCTTCCACCAATCAGATTCTCGTGAAACCAGTAGAGTCACCCTCGCGCGCGTCGAGAACATGAAGGCGAGTCAGCATAGAGTCGTCATGCCGAAGTCCTCTTCGCTTTGCTGAAAAGGATATGCCACTTTTTGAGTGCAGTTTTCAGTATTCATTCTTTTTTTTACTTACTGACATTCGCGTACGGCATAAAGGATATTATGCCGTATGGGAATGACGCAATGTTCAGCGACTGACCTTTGTCGCTTTATACGCGTATGGAAATAATTAAATAGGCAATAATGAATCGAATCACCATGTCGCGGTGTCAATCGATAATTCTTTTTTGTTGTAAGTTTCAGAGTTAGCGCGTCGCTAGGTTGTACCTTCGTAAATGGCGCGGGCTTTTTTTGAATATTTTCTCCGCGGCTCACAGTCGCAAAAGGAGTCGTCTTTTCAATGCGTCAATTAGCATGCAAACATTTTTTCTGACTACGCCGCCTCTGATGACGAAAGAACAGCGTTCCGTTCACACTATGGCATTGGCAATATGGACGACGGCAAGTTTTGATTGATTGCTGTCAACATTGATCTGACGCTTTATTATCTGATGCCCAATGCTAAGCACGTTTGCCGCGGCATTATTGTACCAGGAAGTTTTCGCGCCCTCTATCGATCGCTTAAACATCGATGGCGGTTTTAATAAGATTTTTAAACAGATTACCAGGCGGGTGTCAAATGATTCCATAAGGATGAAGCAACAAGTGTTCCGAACTTTCCACAGAACACGTAGTCGAATTCTGTCCTTTGCCTACGTAGAACCGTAATGTAAAAATAAGTGAGTTTGCATTTGCATATCTGCTTACTGTAAATGTACCGACACCTATTGTTGAGTTGTAGATATTTGCCGAAAGTGAATTGGCGATCTACCGACTAACCTAAGGGCACGCGCAGTCAAGAATAGTCGTAGAAGTTGAATTCTTCTACCATTTCAACTATTGTAGTTTATCAAACAGTATTTAATAGAATTTCTGAATGGCCAGCAATGCGTATGACGCAATAACGTTCAGTCATTGAGAGAATAAGCCATTGTCGTGTTGGGGTGGTTGAATAGTGCAAAAAAGAGTTTTACCATATATGGGCACACTGGCTAGTTCCGTCCCACTGAAGTGTGGGGGGAGCAGAGCAGGGCACCGTCTTATGATAATTTGATAGAATCCTTGTTGCAACTAATTATTACTTTTCATAGAGACAACCAAATGAATAATTAGGTAAGCTCGGTTGCGCTGCGTAATCATCACGCTTGATGATATGCAACGCTGAGAGTGCACAGGGGAGAAGTGGTGAAATATATGCCCATACGGCGTTATGCCGTAGCGTGGAAAGGACCCGTAAAGGAAAAGCTATTTTAAAACAGCCCATACTGTCGTACTCCAAAGATTGCTCCTGCGACGTTGCTTTTGCTATGAAGGGACCCTTTGCGCCCAAGCTCGAACGAGTGCAAATGCATTAAAGGGTGTTCAAAATTGCATATTTTTTCTCATTTCATACGTATATAACTATGTGACGTAGTTGTGACGTCATTGGTGACAGCGCTCTCCGCTTTGTGCCGTTGGTGTCCATCCGTTTGATGCTATATTGAGGAATAGTAATGAAATGAGCAAAATAGTACTCTCGGCTTTCAGCTTTTCCCGCCGTGCAATGCGCTTGAGACGTGTAGTCTAGTAAATTACATTAAGTATTGTCAGTTCGGTTCGAGTGGCACTAAGATTAATACGCCTTTCGGAGGGCCGATTTTTACCGTATGATAATGATGTGCAGGTAGACATTGGGAATTTTGAAATACGAAACTCCAAAATCCGTAACCTTTTTGTCCGTCGGTGTTACGTCACAAGTGGAAACATCCGAGCTGAAGCTGTTATGTAAGGAAGGAAAAACTTCTAAGGCAACTGTTGCTGATGGAATAAATAAGTTTCGAGACAAATGCCTCTTCATTGCTAGACAATCGACTTACTAGTTATTAAAAATTATTTTATGAATCTGCCTTCATGTTATGCGTGTAATGTTTTTTAATGGGCGCGAGGGTTTTCCTATTCAAGGCAGGTTGGCTACGTTGCGCCCGTTCGGAGCTTTCAGGACACGTCTGATCTCGTCCTCAGCGTTTTCAGTGTAATCATTGTATTTAATTCTATTTATCATTGCCGGTTCCGTTAAAAGACATTAATATCAGCTAGGAAACATTTGTTGCCCATTTGATCCGCGCCTCATAATGGCAACGTCTTGATGAGAGAAGGCGCTAGTGAAATATTGCCCTCACAAGCTTATTTGCTATAATTAAAATGTTTCGCAGTTGACTTGACAAATTTATAGCGTTGCAAGTTTGTAGTTTCCAAAGGAGGTAATTATAATGGACAATATGCGCGATTGAATATTCATGATTGAAATAATCATATGTTCAGTTCACGGGCGCTCCAGCGGAACGGTCAGCATTGCTTACAATTGCGTGTGGGAGGTAAAGTCACGTTGCAGCAACTCAGTCAGAGCGATTGTCATTTCCTGTTCGCTTATTAGGCGCAATGCCCAAAATGCCTCTCACTTTTGGAAATTTGCATAACTTCCTTAATTGTCCACTAAGTAGAGGCGTCCTTGTTTATCCGCCCTTTGATTTATACCTTTAATTTGCGTTTTCTGTTCGTCTATGCTTCTGTCTAATTTTATTATGACAGTATTAATAACAATTATAAGTTAGGCAAGAAGTTGACTCTTTAATTGGAGATCGCTTAGGCGACTTTGTAGTCTTGTCGAATACGCGTTCAGTCAAATTGCAGAAACCGTAAACCAACAACACTAATGCGCATGTCAACAGTGTGTCGTATAAAAATCTTTCTTATACTTAAGTCCTGTACTTTAATAAACGGTGGCGGTCAAAATCCCGAAAGTCGAAATCCCGATAGGTCAAAATCCCGCATGGGTTAAAATCCTGAAGGGTCGAAATCCCGAATAGGTCGAAAGTGCACTGTAAAGTGTGGCCTTGCTTCAGTTGTGCATTGACATCTAGTTTTGTTAACCGTGTTGATCTCTTTGCCTTCTTATGGTTAGTAAAAAGATTGCATTGCTGAAAAAAACCAGCTGTGTTCATAGGTGAGCCGCAGATGCTGAAGGAGTCATTTCGACCCTTCAGGATTTTGACCCTTCGGGATTTTGACCTATCAGGATTTCGACTTTCGGGATTTTGACCCTAACCCTTTAATAAAATACTTGTATAGTTGCTACGTTTGCAGCAAGTAAAGGCCAAACTGCCACTGTTAGATTTGTTGGGGGCCACTTTGAAAACGTCGTGAAAGGCTTAATACGTAACCAAGTGCAAATAGTACGGTTTTCCTTTTCTATGCCTTTCGTATTTAAAGACGGTATTATTGGGTAGTTGCAGTAGTTGTTAGGCACATTTCGCAATGACTGAACCCTAAGCGTTCTTATTTGCATAATTGGATATCTGTAAGTGTTTAATTTGTTTCTTCTTACGGAGTGAGTCCCGTTTGGAAAATAAAACTTTTATTCCGTAGCTTTCGGGTCTCTCGTGTCCCGTCTTCAGCTGTGTTAAAGTCAGTGTAAAGTTACGCTGACTTTAACACAGCTGAAGACGGGTCACGAGAGACCCGAAAGCTACGGAATAAAAGTTTTATTTTCCAAACGGGACTCACTCCGTAAGAAGAAACAAATTAATCATGAAAACCTACTGTCCCGTACCAAAAAGCTACATCTTCAAATCTGTAAGTGTTTTCTATTTTTAGGATGTAATTATGCAAACACTCATTTACTGTTTACTGGCATATCTGTTGTAAGCCTCAGTTTACTACGGGTGGCGCACAACCTCCAACACCACGTAAGGTGCATCTTTTAGCATGTCTTTCATTAATGCAATGGACAGACAGTCAATGAGCCTCTGAATCTTGCCGAATCTTCAGTTTTACTTGTAGTCCAAAAAAACTCCGTCTCATAGGCTGAAATGGCGTTGACCGAGTCTTTGTAAGGTTTTGTGAGTACGGGTGCGGCGAAATTTGCAAATTGGGACGCTCGAGTACGAAAATGTGTTCTAATTGTTGCCGGAAATGAAGAACTGTCGCAGTTTGTAGCGCCAATTCGATATCACGTGTTGGCTCAAAGTTTAGTTGACATTTAGGCTTCAATGAACGCGCCTACATCCTACTTCAATTAGTAAATATAATAAAACTGCTACGCAACATGCGTAGCAGCAGTTCTGTTGCATACAAACATTGCGTTGAAAGTAGAGAGAAGCTGTTCTACTCTTCTCAGCGTTTCGCCGATTTGGGTCATCCTAAGTTCAATGGGGTCAACGCAAATTTAAAGTGTAACAGCGCCGAGTGGAAAAAAGTAGCTTTCACAATAATCGCTTCGACAGCTGCTCGATAATCACATACGAGCAGGCAAGATGAAATTAGATTATTCCATTGGTTGCCATTATAATTTGGAGCCAACAAGTTCTTCTATACCCTATATGGGCCGGCTTAATAACTTCTTTTAATTCGTGCTAATACGCTTAGCGTCCTTCTTGCTCCGTCGCCTAGAATATTTGCATTGTCTTCCATGCCTATCCTAAGGCACAATGCTTTTCACTATGGGGTTGTTGTTGTTGTTGTTATTAGTTGTCATCTGCCTTTTTTGTAACTTGGGAAAGGTCTGAACTCTTAGCAAAGCACTCACCGTGATGTCGTTCAATCAGTACGCTTGAAATCGTGTGAAACGCGCCAGCAATATTGACCCATGATGATCGCGAAAATATGCGATCCCATTAGTTGTTCTTCCGTGAGAAGCAGTAACCATTTGTTGGAAGTGCTGGCCGAGAGCTTGACGTCTTGGAATCTACTTTCCGGCGCGCTTTAGACGCAAGACACGCGACTGTGACTACTTTGCTTGAGTAGTGTGAGAGAGCATACTGTAGCTGTTTAGTTTTCCCGACATTGAGAAAAGTTGCCATGTGTAATAATAATCTGTCAAATGCCAACTGCGGATGACACATTTGCAACCAGTTTGTGAAATCACGTATTTTTCCAATGAAAAAGAATGTAGGCTGCTCGAAGTAGTGCATTTGTAAAGATGTTTTATTATTTATAAAAAAATGTCTATCGCCTATGCGCGCTCGTTGCAGAGTTATGACTCAGACAGCAGTTTGCTCGGAGCAACCTGTTAACCGTAGCTAACGCCTTGCCAATGCAAATATAGGACTGTCACTAGTTTCGCCCTTGGCAGGCGTTCCCTTAACTTACTTTGCTGCAAAGTGGCTTCTCTTCTATGCAAATAAATAATAAGCCATTGGTATTATACCATATACGGGTTGAGTCCGAAAGCTTTCCAGCACTTTCCATACTGCTTATACGGATAACGTGGCAATAGTTTGGTTAGGGGATGTTGGCGCCAAGGCGGGAAACTTTTCTTTCCTTAAATGAAGTTATCACGCATTTTCCATTTTGCCGAACCTGTTGTTGACTTGTTAGCGTTGAGCCGCCGCCAGAAGCGCTGCTTCCAAAAATGGATAATAATTTGCCCAGCTGCTTTTATACGCCAAGAAAAGAGTGGGCACGACTAGCCATTGTTTCTTGGCAACCTTTCGCTGGGAAGCCATGTTGGGAAAGTATTCATAATTTGATAGGCGTAAAAAGTTGCAGTCGAACTTTCCGTAACACGGCAGTATAAGGAGACGGGAATAATTGACAACTTTATACGATGTGCATAAGTTGTAACAAAGAAGTGGTGCGCGCACATTTTGCAATGGTTAAGTCGGCCGGTCGAACATTGTCGTTAGCTTCAGTAGTTCTTAAAGGTTAAAGTTTTGGCTCACTTCACATTCAACTGGTTTCCAGGCGAAAAGCGCGAAATGTAAACTCCACTTCTTTGCCGCCGTTGCCATAGGTTAGGCGACAAAAAATATTCGTTGCAGACAGCTTTTTCCCGCGCAGTGGCGGCAAGCAACTGTAACGATGCCAATGCGCGCTTTGCACCCGCTTTCATTAAGGATCGTTGTTAGTTCCAAAACGCAGGTCGCGAATAGATTATTTTCCCGCCTTTTCCAGCATATATTTGCGACATTCAATTTTCTTGCTATTATTAGTTGGCAATGGCAATGTGCGCTTGGAAAAGGCGCCCGGGGCAATTTGAATGGAAACTTTGCATGCTCTCTTTTACCAAACGCGCTAAGTCCATTTTGAATCATGAGGACATTCCTGCACAGTGTTGGCAAAGCGTAATGTGATCTAAATAGAGTATGTACCAATTTTGGTAAAGGCTGCCCCCTAAAGGTGCACCTTATTAAGCATAATGCGTTTTCTTCCTAACCCCATGCTCGAACAGAAGAGTTTCTGATTCTGTTTGCTACCGCTGATGATGGGTGGTGTTCACACCTGAAAGCTTCGGTTATTACAGTAAACAACGGGCACTACCGTAAACTCTACACAACATGAAGATATACGGTCCCGTTAAGAAGAACTATATATTCAATATAATAGTAATAATAATTATTATAGCAGAATTTTTAAGATGTTATTCTATCAAGGATATGTTTTGTTTAATAGAGTTGCAGTGGGCATTTCCTCGCATACATTTGAAATTACATGTTTGCCTTATGGTTCCTTATAAGGGAGCGGTGCAAAGACGGAAAGGTGTAATTTATTTTCCGCTACTAACGGGAGTGGGGCCGTCAGCTCATCGAGAGACATGTTTTTGATGTTTAGATCTCTTCGACGTGTCGGCGGGTGCAGGGCGAAGGGCGTGGCGTGACGGCAAGCGAAGGCCAGTGTGTTGTTAGCTGGTTGGACGCGCGTTTTCACGTGCTGCTCCGTTTTTCCATTAGTGGCAAGTTGTCGCGGCCACTATATGCACCTTTTGATCTTAGGCTATATTGGGCTTTCACTTTTCCCTACGGAAAGTGTCATTTTGCGCGTTAACGACCGGCAAAAAAGATGTTCACTTGCGCTGCTGTGAACGCTGGCAACGTGCCAACTTGAAACATCCAACCTTTACGGCAGAGACCACTTTTTGCCACCCTTCAACGAGGTTTACTTTTCTTGCTCTCTTTCCTTTCCGAAGGACGAACATGAGAAAAATGGTTATTCCAACTAAGTAACATGCCACCTTGTACGTGACTTCTCTGCTCGTCGTTTAAGAGGTTACAGATAGGAGTACTACTAGCGCCACCTACGATATATTGCTCGGGAGATGATACCAATACTGTAAAGCGAAGTTCGACCTTTACCTAAGCATATAAAGCTTTGGGTCACTAACAAGGGCAAAGCGGCAGTTTTCCCTTTCTCCCATTTTGTTCAATGCTACTTGCCCAGTTTGAACTCTGTATTGTACAAAATGCCGCTGCATAACTTTAGCATTCATAATTTTCATTTTCCTCGAGGCTGCTTAGCCGTTGGAGCGCATGAGTTGCTAACGCTCAGCAGGCGTACACACAAGGAGAATTGTTTAATGCAAAAGACAAAGCGGTACGGAAAGCTTCGCATCTATGTATGTACAGCGAGCAGAAGAAAGGCGAACGCGCGTGCGCGCGCGGGCAAAAGTGGTAAAGTAAGGAAAAGTTTTGAAGTGAAACAAGCCACCGTCACACAGAGAGAGAGAGAGAGAGAATGAAACAAAACGTTCAGAGTCAAACCCAATTTAGGGGCGATCAGTAAGGTTGGAAACCGAGCGGAAAGATCGAAGAGCCGGACCGGAAAAAGCCAGGCGCCCGTATCCGGCCATGTGCGGGCAGACAAGTCGTTTCAAAGCTCTTCAGTCACAACCAGCACGATCAAAACAAGCGGTCAACGTTGTTTTGTTTGAAAACACCAAATCAAACACAAGAGACGACAGCTGAAGCGCGTTAACAAGGTCGAACGCCCTTGTAGTATGCTTTGTACAAATCGTTGGTTGGAAATTCTTCAATGGTCGGTCCATTTGGTCGATTTATACAGGCAACACCTTTGTCTCCCACTATGCGGAAGCAGCCTGGAGGTATGGCGTACGCTCCTTCGCCCATCTGCAAAATGGCAAAGTAACATTCAACCCATTCGCGCATACAACTCTATTCTCGTATACTTGATAGAAGCAGGATACCGTCTCCAACTTGACTTTTTCTTTGCCTTGCGACCTGGCGCACTTAAGCATATACTTATAAGGCGCATTGCCTTCTAGCCATTGACATCCAAGGCGACGTTCGATTATCCGATTGTCGTCCTGTTGAACGCAACCGACCAGTCGATGGTCCGAATGGTGTTGACGAATTGTACACTCGTAAATGGCTGTGTCAATGAAGTACCGATCGCCATCCATAAGGCGTCTGGCGTAATGCATACACCCAACGCATTTCTTGACAGCTCGACCTGCCTCCATGGTGCAAGCGTACCTGAAACACAATTGCCAATGGGAGTACTATTTGTATTTCTGAAACGATGTGCCTACCAAAACTTGTCCTCTTCATAGTTTTCTCCAATGTTGTATCGGCGACCCTTGTGATGACAAGCGACCGGTCGTAGGGCAACCGTTCCCGTACTGGTGCGATGACACTGGAAGTAGAAATCGCCTTTTCTAAAGTCTTCGCCAATGTCGTAACGATGGTTCTTATAAACGCAACCGGACACTTCCATGATAAGCGTTTCGCCCAATGGTCTACACGTATACCAGAAGCTTTTGTCAGCCCAAGTATCTGTTGGATAGTAGATGGTGCCATTGCTTACGCAGCCAACGTATTTGAAATAGAGCAGGTTGTTCTTGTCTAAGGCGCACATGAGTTGATAGCCGGAAAGTGGGAACGTCTGCCAAAGGGCTAGTTGCTTCCCATCGGCGGAAAGGCATCCCTTAGGGCGCAACTTGCCATTGGTACAATGGTATACGTAGCGCCCCTTGGTCACCTGACATGGGGAGAAAAAAAGTAGGAGGCTAATGGTTGTCAAGTTCCTAAGAGCAAGTCCGATTCACCTACCTCCGTACCGTCGGAATATCCGCCTGGGCACAGCTTCCTCTTTGCTGTACGCCGACTGGCTTGGTCACTTTGTGCAATCACCAGCTGATGGGCAAGAAAAAAGAGAAGTAGACTATGCCAGGCAAATCCAATGGAAAAGGCCATTCTCTCAGCTTGCGCAGTTTTCGTTAGACTCTTACACAGTATGTGCGACAACAACCAAGGATGAGGAGGGCGTTGGCTGCTGCTGCTGCTCGACAGTTGCGTCGGTAGACCGAATGTGCCAGTTGCAGAGATCCGTTTCCATTTTATACTTGCTCGCGGTCGCCAGCCTTTTTTATCGCAGGGAGTGGCGTGATTGAATTGGGCCGAGTTATGACAATCGCTAAGTAGGTTATATGAAACTAGACGGCCGTTCAGATCTGGCGCCGATTTCGGCCACTATCGTACACACCGCCTGAGGACCGGAAAGTGGTTCTCCGCTGGCGGCTAGGAGGTCGCTACAATCGCGGCTAGGCAACGGTTTGACCGACGTTTTGGCTCGTCGATCTGGTTCTGACAATCTTGATCGTTGGCTTGTCCGTTGTCCCAGAAGGTGACACTGCAGGTCAGCGGCAACGCAAGCCCGCTCCTTGCGAGATGATCGACGCCATCCTGTGGTGCTATTTTTCAAACGGAACACAAGGGCAGACTACTTTGCTCAGCTAAGGAGTGGTCCAGCACAGATCTCAATCAGCGGACAAACTCACAGTCGTTAGAATCAATCATTCAGCCCAAAAAAAGACAATTGACAGCCAGCCACCGCACGGTTGAAGAGAGCTAATGCCACCGGCCAAGGCGATTTTCCATCCCTTCAATCATCCCTTCGCGTGAGAAAACGAGCAGGCATGGAACAAGGTCAGCTCGTTTCACTTTCACACTTGCCATCCATGCGAACTGGCAAGCCAGGCGCCCGGACGCTTCAAAGCCTCGCCCAAGTGACAACATCCTTAGCTCAGGTGACCGTGCCTGTCATGCAACAACTCCGTGTTGTACAAATGGGTTCGTTGGCGCGGTCGCTGGCCTTTCTACAAACTTTTCCCCCAAATACATTGCTCTTCAACCATTGATCAAAGCAATACCGACCTGTGCTGCAACGCTATTCAGATTGCTTGTCAATTTTTGGCACATTCACTAAACTTAAATTTCAATAATTGCCGCTCATCCTTAAAAACAAGCACGTATGCCCTGCACGTATGCTTGCCAACTCTTGGAATGTTGGACATTGCACCCCGCGAGATATTGGTTTGCCTTAACGTTTCCGGGAGGGCTTTGAATCCAAAGCACAACCTCGCCAACAACTTGTTTACCCCTTCGCCGTTAGCCTTGCATTTGCAAAAGTTCCATTTCCGTCAGATTCGACAGGCCGAGCTGTCTTCCCAAATAAGCGCAATAGTTGGAGATTGCCGATTCGAATGGCGCTTGTCCCCCTGCAGCAACCTGTTTGGAAAGCAAACTTTCTTTTTTGCTTCCTCTCCTCGGCGCGTGCTTGGACAGTTGAGGACGTGAGCCTGCAGTCGATCCAAATTCCTTTGCATATACGCGGAAAACAATGTCGTCTCCGCTGCGCTCAGTGGCCGGAAAGCGAGGCCGGATGAGTGTTCGCTCGAAGACATTTTCCAATTTTAGTGTTCACGCGGAAGCCATAGGCAAAGGAAATTAGAAACGCATGCGCGCCACAAAATGGTCACCTATTCGCGGCATGACGACACTGACGGCAACGCTATTTCAATGGAAAAGTCGATAATACGCGTCTTAAAATTTTATGCAAATTTTGAATTTTTAAATACCGTACGCCCAATTCAAGCTTTTGCCGTATTGCCGCCTTCTTAAAGCTCGGTTACACTGGCGAGACAATAACACAGGGTTACAGGCTTGTCTGTGCGGGCCGTAGGCCCGCACAGACAAGCCTGTAACCCTTAATTTCTATTCCAACTTTTGCTATAGGCAGATTTACGCAGTGGCAAATTTTCTCGTTGAGCAAAAGATAACTAATTTGCATATTGTCAAATGTTCAAAATTTGAAAATTTGCTTATCTTCCACGTGACGCGTTCGCAGCGGGCAGTAGCTGTACCATTGAGCATCACGCTCTGCTTTACCAATGCCTACCTTGGCCAAACGCGTTCTGAAAGGAGCGTTTGTATTTTTCATTCACAGCGTAGACGCGTGTTGTTTTTGGTGAAAAGAGAGAGAGAGAAGGCTTTGAGGTGGGCCGAAATGTTCAAGGTCACATTATCCTTAGCGCGAGCGTGGGCTACTCCCGGAGGCTTATGGGAGTGACCAAGGTTATTGGATTGGTTAAGGTGCAGCATATTGCCTAGTTGAATGGCGCTCGTTGGAAAACAAATGTTCAATTGATACTGACACAAACACTTGGAAGAACATGAATTAGCCGCAAGGACGGGCGCGGAACATTATGCGTTGTCGTCTTTGTTGTCGTCGTCGTCGTCGTCGTCAGGGTGTGCCACTCAGCTGCTATATGGTACTTTCCTCGAATCAGATTATGCTCATGGTTGTGTGCACACACGGTGGGACAATCATGAATGGCATTGTAAGTGTCAATAAAGGACGGCAGCGAGAAGGGAAGTGTGCACTTCCTTAAGTTCGACTGAACGATACATCAAGATAAGCGTATGTTGAAACGTTGGCCCGTAAGCAATCATTCAAACTTATTGCACACTTCACAACGACGTGACCACAAATTTTACCATCAAAGGTTAAAGTTAAATGCAGCCATTGACCGTTGGAAGAGTGAACTCTCTATTCATAGTTTTGTCTCTTTTTATTGTTGTCATCGAAAATTTGCTTAAGCTCTTTTTTGAAACGCTCACACTAAGGACCCATTCAACCTTGTGGTGGTGGTGGTGGTGCCATTCGCTGCTTACAGTAATCTTTGCGAAATGGGTTCCCCATCGATTTTGGGGAAGAGCGACAGCGACGACCCATTTGGCAAAGGTTTTGCACCGTTCATTTGTAGGAGATCAATTCGCGCGTCCCACGCTTTGCTTGTGCCCAGAAATATTCATTGCAGTATTAGCCGGAATACGATTCGGTTTATTGCATCGCGGCTCACAGCAAAGGCGGCAAAAAAGAAACGAGCCTATTTTTAGCCGGCTGCTCTTCGTTGATGCGTAGGTTGACGCGTGCTTTTTTCCCTGAGATTCATTTGAATTTTTCTACGCCAACTGACCAGAGCGAGATGTGGGTGCATTCTTTTTTTCCGAAGCACAATAATGCCACCCTTCGGAGAACGTTGGCATTATTGTTGTTGTCACGGCGAGGAGAGTTCAATCAATTGCAAAGCTCTCTCTCCAAGGCGGGAAGAGCCGGGACAAAGGTTAAGGTGTGCCTAAGGTACTCAACGTTCAACCGCGCTGTTGAACTGGCTTTCTTAATGACTACTTGGGCACGCCTATCTTCGATTGGGCGCATTGTCCCAGAAAGTCGGACATGCATGACAGGCTGAATTTTACCCTTAGATATTGGCTACCTTGCAAATCCCTGTTTTCTAAGTGAGCCAATTACCCTTAAGTAAATTAAAGATCAGCTTGGTCACAACTGATGCATCAATGTGCGACAACAAGTCGCTCTACCTTTATTTGCTCAAGACAAGCTTCTAGAAAGTATGAGTAAAAGGCATTGTCACTATTTCATTGATACGTTGTCCAGAATTTATTAATAGATAGCCCATGAAAAGGCGATCAATAAGGAGTGTCCTTCCCCGTTTCGCCTTTGCGTTAATATATGGTAAGAGATTTGCAGTCTTAGAATTTTTAATTGTTGCTTACTAACCGAATGATGACTAAAAATGGTTAGGCTACTCTTAAGCAATAGTTTTCCATATGTAACTCCAAACAGTGCGACGACAAGCTTTGGAGAGACGAATGTGAAGAATTGCAGAGTATATATTGGGTCTTTGTTGCTTGTTTAACGTATACAACATATATGGCAAGTTTCCTGGTGCGTCTTCATCTTCGAAACTGTTTTGAGCGCCAAAGGCGGTACGACGACTTCGTTTGCTCCTTTCAAATTAAAGTCAGCATTAATTTCCGGGTTACCTTATTCAGACAATCAACAACAAGGCGAGCCATTATTGGCATGGCTAAGCGGCCATACGCATCTTTCATTTGTCAAAATGTGCACGTGGTAATTGGAAAGTGCGTACAACTGGCCTTAGTAGTAGTAGTAGTGGCATGTCTCCTGTCAATTCGGAAAGTAATGGAGAAGCGCTTTTCGTTCAGTGAAATACCGTTCTAGGAAGTGGCTACTCGCTGACGGCAGCCAACTCTGTCATAGCCGTCTCTTCTTGAATAATGAAATCGCCAAAATGTGACAATAAAGAGGGAGATGCCAAGGCGGCGTATGCATTTTGAAAACGACTTGCGCTAATGTTCGGCTGCCGCGCCCGTAGTCGCCGATTTGTAATTTATATTTTTGTTCTGCGTTCGGGTTGAACGTGTTAAAACGATGTCACGCCCAGTTACATTGGGACGGAAGGAAGTCACCGTACGTGAACGACTTCCATTTAAGACGGCAGGAAACTGGCTTTCTGTAGGAGCCAATTTTTTGATTTCTAAAAGAGCAGTTCCCCGCAGTCTGCGTTAATAGTTGATCGTTATCTCGGCTGTTGCCTGTCATGTGCCAAAGTTGACCAATTCCGCTGCTTCCCCCATCTCCAATGAATATTACCGTTCAAAATTTTCGACTTTTCCCGCCTAAATAGCATTTCGATTAATTTCACCATTTTGCTACAAGCGTTCCAACATCGAATAGAATAACTTAATCACCAAACATTACGCTAAAGGTAAAAATGAGTTTGCTCTAATTCTAACCTGCCAAGCCAACTTTGCAACGTATGTCGTGCACTTATTTGCATACAACTTTTAGTACAGAAAGAGACGACGCTTGAGAAAAGCTCCCTTCAGACCCTTTTCAGGCGGTTCTTTCATTGTATGCAAATGCGCTTCCGCAGTCTGCTCTCAGACATTGCGCTCACTTTGCCAATGCCTTTTTGTTTTTTTCATTGAGAAATCCAAGCGTGATTCAAACTGTAAGAATGTTCAAGTCTTTTAGCGAAATTTCCAAATAGGCGTACAACGTGCGGCCTCAATCAGCCTTGCGATTAAGGTGAATACAGTTTGCCACTCTTCTTCGTACAACTATGTCCATTGATCGTTTATGGCAGTTATATGATTATTAGAGTTTGGGTAAGCTGAAGCGGGAATGCCTACTTTCCACGTTAGTATGCAAAATCTTGCGTGTATATTCGTTCGAATAGTCAACAGCTGTCACTGTTAAAATAATGCGAAGGGAATTTTTGATAAGTCTTAAAGTGAAATTTTATGCAAACTTAGGAGATCAATAGCTATAATGCGTATGCTTCGACAGTTAATAAAATTTTTGCAAATTCGTCAGAAACAGTATATACTTTTAATGTGTTGATAACTTCGTAAGTACCGTACGCCGTGCTATGCTAATTTTTAAGGCTTTTTTGAACGTGATACCACGAACCCAACTATAGGTTAAGAATAATCATCGTAAACTTGAAATTGTAAAGCTAATTGAAGCTGCAAGTATTAATATTATTTATTCATTATATTTGAGACTGAAAGGAGGGGATTGCGAAAGCGGTAATTGGTTTGCTTCCAGATTTGGCCTCCGAAGCTTTGAACTTACTTTTAAGCAATTTAACTGTTGTCAATTCGCCCGTACGTGGCCGTAATGCAATTTGCATATGCAAATGAAATAGCCAACTGCCACAGTTTATTTGCATACAGCGGGGCAGTTTTTTAAAAAAAGTTTTCCTTTGTTTGTGTCCACCTAATGATTGATGACTCAGAAGGGCAATGAGTGACCACAAGCTTTTCATGTTTAATATTTTTGTTGTCATTTACTATTGTATCTTCACAAAATATTAATATACAAGTTCACTGTTTAAATTCGCGTTCCCTCATTGTTACTACTGGCTCTCAGACGCTGAGGACGTGACCAGGTGGGTATCCGCAAGCTGCGACCATAAAATTTGCAAGAAGGCTACCGTACCTTATATATTTAATAAATAAAGTATGAAGTTTTAAAAGACCCTCTTAAAAGTTATATTTCCGAACTTGTTAGCTGCCTTTCTAGCAAATGAAAGAAAAAGCAGGCTTCATAAGCTTGTACGACGCGTAGACAGTGCTCAGGCGTTATCCAAATAACTCTTTTTATGATAGTATGATAAAATGCATGAAAATGTAATGTGCTCATTTTTATACACTCATCTTAGTGCTAGTGAACATCGTGATGCCGCAAAGTGAATGACAACAACTCTCGTCGTCCCTTCCGTCGCGTAGGCTAAGAGCATTCCGTACTATTCAAGCAATGAAGCGATATCGCGCATATTCGTTGCCACGTTACTTTATCAAGAATATTCGACAACGCTTAGGAGGGCACTCTTTTCAGCCGCCCGTCAACGGTGGACGCGGTGGAAAAGGCGTCGTTCAACTTGGCAACTTTGGAATAATAAATTTAAGCTTTCAAAATCAGAAATAGGACTGCCGTGTGATAAAACGATGCGATAAAATTGAAGACACTTTGCAAATGTTTCAGCCGTCCTTTGCGTTGGAAAATTGGTTTCCATTTAAGGCATATGATTTCCATCAGCGCGCAAGACATAAAAGTAAATAACGACCGTTGTTCCGACGAACGGAGCACGTGACTCGCCGGTGTAATTAAACCGATTTACGTGCTCCTACGATGAACATCCATTTGTGCCTTGCGCTCTCTCGCTTATCTCTCACCTTCTTAGATAATAGAAAGATTAATTTGCAGTGACAATCAATACAGTACTATAAGGAATGACAAAAACTGTCCTCATAGCTGAACGCGAGTTCAAAGTGAAGACGGGTTCAAAAAATTTTACATCGCAGCTTAAGCCCACTTGTATTGCTGAACGCTCGATGAATTAGTCTGCATAAAACCAGTCTCGAAATCGTCGGCAGTAATGCTCTAAACCAAGGATATACGACGCATTGTTTAAGAGAGACCAGTCAAAGTGCAACATCCCGCCCTAAGTTGACTTTCAATGAGTAAGGCAATACAGACGATTGCTGTGCGCTCAGACAGGCAACCCATCGGTCTTTCTATAATGTTGGCGTGAGCATTTCTTTATTCCATTGTACGTTTCGATCAGCAATGCAAATATCGCTTGCCGATCCAGGCGTATGCAAATTAGGTAATATTCTACGAGTTCGGTTCGACAATAGACCTAATAGCTAGAGACAGCATAGGCCCGTCTTCGTTTTTTTGCTAACAGGCAAGTGAACAGTTGATGCGAAGTGAAGTTTTAGTAAAAGATGGCCTTCCGCGCGTAGGGCACCTTTGTGTTTATAGTACAAATTTTAAAATTCATCCGACGAGCTTTGGGTGCAAGCTTTCGAAATTTTCTATCCTTTTCCTTTTCCACTTCCTCTTAACCCCTTTTTAAAAAAGTGCCCCAATCTTTTTATATCTTTGAAAACTAACTGTTTAACATAATGGAGATGAAATGGGTCGTTTGCGGCGATTAATCATGGCTCCACCGCGCAGCGGCATACGCACTTTTTTCCAACTGCGATCTTCGCACCGAAGCAAGTTGCCGTGAGATTTTATTTCAATGTAAATTGAACTGCGATGCAGCGATACCCGAGTGAATAGAAATACCATAAGTGGAACTTCAAGAAAACCCAACGACTCAGTTAAAAAGAGCAGCAAGAATGAATTTGCCCATTTCACCTAACTGACACGCGTGCAATCGAATTAGGTACGTTAGCCAATTTAATCAATTTCCGTTTTAACTTGATATTTGTCATGCCAAAGATAGAACATTGAAACTTCTTTGCTCTCCATTACTTTATTGGCAGCGGAAGATGAATTCGAACTTGCCGCGCTTTGTTCGAAGTCTGCCAATTGAAAGCGGCGCATATTGTGCAGGCGAGCTTTTAATCATTGCAAAAGTGAAATATTGAAATCGCGCAGACGTTCAGGGAAAGCGCGCCCTGCTTTCCAACAAAACAAAAATCGTCTCTGCCGCCACCCGTTTGGTAGGATGTGCGAAAATATGAATTATGGCGACCAGCCTAAGTCGCATTCGATCGTAATGTTTACTGCGCTCATTATGATAGCATGTAAGCCCTCTGCGGCTTGCCTTAATAGCACGAATAATTAACATGATTCACCTATCGTCTATATAAGGAAAAAAGATTTAAGGTAGTCGATTCAGAAAAAGATTTTTCAATTTTTGACTAACTTCTGACTTATATATTAATATATGCGTGTGTTGCAAGCTGCAGTTAAGAAAGCATGTAATGCAAAGTTGGCCCTACGTCTACCTTTTGTATAAGTGCAATCATTTTCCCAACTTTTACTGCATATCATTGTTGTCTGATGAGAAACAGAACGAAAAGGAGCTTCTTGCAGAAAAGCAATATATTGTTATTACGAATAAACTATTTACAGCGTCCCATAGGACATCTTCAAAGCGTATAGAACCGAATGAACTGCGCAACTAAAAATTGTGTCCTATACTTTGTGTATAAGAAAACAGTGTAGCCGACTTTCAAGTAACCTTATGCACAACGCTGGAAAGAGGGCAGCAGAACACGTGACATAATGAATTTTGTTAATGGCGTGTTTAGCCGTTCGAGTAATGGTTTGCTATAAGTGCTATATACAAGTTGTTACTCAGCAAAGAGGTTAGCTATTCTGCGAATAACGATGCTCTTAGGATAAGTTATTATGCTAATATACCCTTCGCGGCTGCGGTAGCGTTTACCGGCAATGATAGCACATTAGGGAAAGCGGAACAATGGGCGCTCCTTTAATGGGAAAACATTTGGGCATTGCCGGGCCAAAACGGAAGTTCTATAGGGCGTGACAGGTAGAAAACTGATGAACTTCAAAATTAATTTTGTTTTTTAAATTGACGGGTACAGCATGACGGATTTGGTACACTGCCAATCAGGTTCAATTATTCAACCATGTCAGGTAGCAGCAGCTTTGCTTAGGCTTATCAAAATATCTTGCAACTCTATACGTCGGTTGTTGCCACAGTCTACGAGTTGACGGTAAAAAGTTTTTCTTATCTAATCAGAGTAAGCTTTAAATTTTTCATATTTTTAAGCTCATGCTTGCTATCATGTTGGAATTTAGGGCAGATCTTCCGTCGCGTTTTAGGCACTAAAATATTCCATAAAAGGACCGCAGTTTGCTGCTACACGTTGAGGCTTTGAATAGACCAAACCCGCAGAAAATTTTTTTATTTTTAACTTGCGTAACATATTATAAAGCAACATCCGCAAAAGAAGAATCTTCAGATTGACTTGTAAAGGAATTTTTTTATTTTACTTTATTATTTGTTATTTTGTTTCATGTTTTTCTGGAGTGGATCTATCTCCTTTGCCAATATGTATTCATAATTTGTCAATGGGGAAAAACTTGTTATGATTTGTGCACGCGGTTGTTAACTGCGTGGGAATTAAAGTCCTGATTCGTTCATTCTTGTCTTAGAGATACGCGTACTCTCCTAATCGTTGCTATTTCGTTCATATTTCTCGAAGCTTGCAACCATTTTCGGCTGATTCTTAATTTGCCATCTTAAAATCGTCAAGCTACAAATTATTCACAAACGTTAGTGACGGGATATTGTTGTACATTGTGTAAAACTGAGAATGCGGACAGCTAATGTCTTTGTATGTGTCTTTGCCCCTACAGAAGTGCTCCTCCGTCCAATGTCTTTACGAAGCTGTGATTGTTGCAAACTTCTTTTTAAAAAACTTTCAAGTTAGCCATTATTGCTTCACATATACTGTTGTTAGCACAATATAAGCAAGTAAGACTTTATGCAAAAAGGGTTATCAAGTCTCAGGAGATTCTACTACATTTGACCTGCTTCTTTCAACTTCTGATCATTCCAATCAGACGGCAGCACTTAACCTTCCATGGCAGATTAATCTGTTCTTCAGCAGACTGAGCACGTCAGCTCCTTATACGAAACAATTCCAATTTTCTGATTGTTACATCATGTTGAGTCATGCGGAAATTTATGTATTAACAATTTAGCAATGAGGCTTAGGCTTATGCATGCGTGATTGTTCTAATACGGGTAATTGCTAAAGTATTCAATGCTATTCGATGAAAGACGGCTTTCAGAACGACTTAGTAGTATTATTATTACCTTATAAGGGCACAAGGTCAGCAGCTGGCAAGTACTTATGGTAGCGTTACAAAAGTCTCGTTGCAACGAGTGAACAATTTTAGATAGAAGCAATATGAAGCTGTCGGAATCCAGAAAGCGAAGTTATCCAAGAAAGGCGATGCCACATAATCTAATTTTCCATCCTCAGCTCTGTATGCTGAGTGTAGTGTAGTTAATCTAAATTTTAATCATATTGAAGACAGGTTTAGGGACCTCTGAAGCATCTGCGCGCATATGTAACAAGGTTAGCTGGGTAGGAAGAATAATAGATTCACTGCTACAACAGAAGCAGCTTAAAGGAATGAGACCATTTTAGGAGAAAAGTGTTTTCCTGGGTAAATGCCAGTCGTACGGCGTTTCTCTGCCCCTCATCACCCAGCTCGCTATTGGCTACTGGTAATGGATTTTCACTTGTGAACTGCAGCCATGCGAAAATGCTGCATTCGCGTTTAATTGCACGGAAATGCATTTGACTTGAGAGGGCCATACTTCGTCGTTGGCTGCTCAGCTGTTCGTTAACCCATTTCGAAAGGGCATCTTTCCAATTCGCTTTGATCCATTGCGCAGATGGCCTTACGGTCGTAAGCTAGGCAAAAGTACCCCGCTGTGAGCACAGCATGCCATAATAGGCAGTAATAAAAGATCGCCTATTGTTAACGTAAAGAAAAAAGAAAGAACAATAATTTGCTTATCCTTTCCGCAGCTCTACACAAATGCGTACGGCAACTGGCTCTGCATCAGTCCTTATATGGAGTGTACGATACTGAAATAGTCATACTATTTTAAGAGGCGCTTATATGGCAATGGGATAAGAATTGGTCGCGTAGAAGAAAAGAAATTCAGATTTAACTTTCCTTCATCAGATGTCGCTTTGATAGAGCAATTTTAGAAAGTTTCATTCTTACAAGGAAGTTTGGGATGGGCACCTTTTTGACACCTGCTTGCCCATGAAGGCTTTATTGCCCATTAATGTTTTCACGAATCAAAGCCTCGTACATGTTAATTTATTGAATAAAGAAGAATATGGTTTATTATCCAAGCTGCACTGTTTCTTATGCATTGCATGGGTTGCATGCTGGCTCGTCTCACCATTATTGCAGCTATATTTCTCGCGTAAAGCTGCGAGAGGAAGAAGCCTCCTCCAGTCGAAGTTGGAATCAAAGTGACAAAAGGGAATTTGAAAGCATTGCTCGGCTGGCAGATGTCAATAGGAAACGATTAAGGCTCTTTGTAGAGCGCATGAATTTGGCAGCACGACAACAACTACCAGCCGACAACTTGTTCACCAATTGTAGCAGAAGGTGGTGCTTAATTTTGTTTCATTTCAACGCGCCTCTGCCCCCGCCGTCGTCCGCGCTTCCAAGGCAAAAAAAGTCAAGTCAGTACAAAAATAAAACTTCCCTTCCTTATAAGGCAACTTGATTGAATGAGACCCTCGCAAGGGAACAAATCGGGCACGCACAAAGTCGCGCTGCTCTACGATCAATGCGCAGATGCGGATAAAGATAACAAAGCGGCAAGCCTGTTGCATTGTTCCTATTGACTAAAAGAAGCATTAATTGAATTCTGTGAATGAGTCGATCTTAATGAAAACTTCGTATGTCATCTTATTATATTTTTATCAATATATAAAGTTGTGTAGTGTTCTTTGTCTTCTTGTCGCGTCGCCTACTGCAGCACATCTGCGAAAGTGCTGCCATTTCCGCTTTTGCAAATTCAGTTGCGTCATATCCCATAAATGAGCAACGGACGAACCGGATGTTGGTGAATTTGCGCTCACCTCGATCGAAGCAGTCTAATGGCATCTTGTTCTTCGGCCAACAAAGTGCCAATTCCGTTGAAAGCCAACGCGAAGAGCCGCTTGGGCACTTGAAAATGTGTTCATTTGGTTGGCCGGAAGTCGAATATTTATTCAAAAAGTCCATCAGCATAGAAGCTCCCCCACTTCGCTATGCTAAGGCTAAAAATCAGCGACCGCCCCAAAGGCTCGTAGGTCCCGCAGGCAATGTCTAGAGTAGGAGAGGGGGGATCGATGGCTTGAGCACTTTGCCGGATGATAAAGCTTTCTCGGTCCTACTTTTGCGCCGGCGCTCCTACGCAAACAACTAGTTGTACAAAATCGATTTCCCATTCATAAATTCGCTCACGGCGTCTCCCGCTTAAGGGAAAACTAGCGATTATGCAAAGATTTAACCAGCATACGTTTTTTCATTTATGCGGAAATATGACCTGCCTAAACTGAAGGAATCACGCGACCGTCGAAGGCAGCAATGTCACATTCAAGGTTTCAAAAGCTTGCTTTTGTAATTAGGATTGACAGGATGCCAAGCACGTAATTCCCGTGCCGCATCAGGGCACCCTAATGAATTGAGCAATGTGACGAAGTTGCAAAGCGCTACAACGTGCAACTAAGGTTGTTGTGCTCCTGCCAACGTGCTATCAATGATAAGGAAGGCTTATTCTCATTCATGGCTAACGCGCTTTGAGATTATGAATAGCAAAAATGCGACCCCTTCATATAGTTAACGTAATCTTTTCCTCTCATGTTGTAAATGAATGGAAGATGTTGGTCTCTCCCTGAATGGGATTCTAATTTTTCAAAACTTATCCTAAGCAGGAATTGTAAGCATTGTTTCGAGCAGTTGCCTATTGGAGAGAGCAAAGCTAGCTTTTCACTCATGTATGCAGAGAGAGGAGAGCATTGCTCGCGCTTGTACTTTTGTTTACCAGTTTACACGGCCCGCTAGGAGTATTGTATGCTTACTGAACGTCTGGCACTATGGAGCGATAGGAGTTTCCATGCACCCAACACATGCTAACAGAATTGATACTTATTCGAAGTCTCATTTGCTTCATTAAGTTCCCTTTCGAACAAGCCACCCGCAACCGGGCTGTTTGAATGCTCTTGAGCAAATAGTGACACAGTCGTTGCGTGCTTGTCCGCTTGCTTTGTGAGTTATCTTTTCTTTTTGTTTCCCGCTCTTGCTGCTTCGTGCTTATCTGCTACAGGCGTTTCACGCAATCGCAATTTTCTTCTGCTCCCTTCCGCCTTCAGGCTTCGAACGGTCGCTTGTAGGTGAGAAAAATAAGTAGTAAGAATGAAATGACGCTTTACTAGTCCACACATTGTAAAAATGATACTTCCACTTGCGGTCAGTGGGAAAGAGGCGACGAACGAGGCAGGCATCACTCTAAGGCTTACCATAGTGCACACAAATCCAGCTATAGCTCCTTTGCGTATATGACTAACCTTAGCGCTGTAGGGGGATTTAGCCTCGCGCGGCAGGCAGCGATCGTATTCTGTTGATCCCGCGTAGGCTTTGAACAAAACAAACAAATGGAAACTCGCAGCCTTTTCAGTCAACTTACGCTGGCCAGTGCTATTATCCCATTGCTAGAAGCTCTTCACTAAAAATTCTGCTAGCTAACGAGCTCTCAGACCGCCCTACCGAATATGTATATATATATATATATATATATATGCCAGTAGGGGAAACAAGGCTTTCGGAAGTTTGCTGTAGGCTCAGGCAGCTCCTCAAAGGGCGTAGATTTTACTCGCTGCTCTCTCAGCAGCCGCAGCTTCCTTAATGATGTGCAGTATGTATATAAGTGGGTTATGCAACGCATAAGGAAAAGTAATGACTTTCCTTCACGGACTGCCGAGCCGAAAATGGCTTGTCGAAAGCAGGCGCAATCTCTGCGCCGTGATTGTTGTCAAAATTGAATTACGCATATATGCAAATTAACTGTGCGACTTTTAAAAGGCGAAGAGGAAAGTTGAAAGCGATTGGAGACTTCCGCAGTGGAAGCGTTCGCTAGGAGAACTAGCCGAGCTAGTCAAGTCTGTGCATAATGGGTGCTTGGATGGGCGGGAGGCGATGATCCGCCTTGATTTGATTTGAGTTGTACCGTGCCTGCCGTGTCTCAGGTGAACGATTGTTCCTTACGCCGACTGTTGCCGCCGCCTTGGTGGCGTAAACAGAAAGAGCAAATATATTTTTCAGTTTGCTCTCAAACTTTATTATTATTGGTGCAAAGCATTGTCCCACCGCCAATATGCCGTGCGTCAATTAGGGATGCGGGATAATTTTTCTAGCCAATAAAATCAATAGCTGCTCCTGAGGCCTTCGAAGAGGGCATAGCAATGAGCATACGAGTGGGGTCATCCGCAATCAAGGGCAGTTCGATTTTCTCTGATCACCAAGTTCGCCCTTGATCAAATTGCGGCCAGACGATACGCTGCTTCAGGTATGATTGACCAACATTCAGTGTCAGAAGCAACAGTCATTAGGAGGTCTTTCGCTTATCTTGTCATTTCATTTTAGCACAGCAAGTTCTCGCCAATGATTGGTTGGATCACATCGATCGAACAGGGGCAATACAAGCCCGTCCATTTCATGAAACGCTTTACATTGAGCTCCGAGGCTTTGGCAAGCGCCAAAGACCAAATTTACTCTTAGGCCAAAGCTTGGCCATTTCAAATTGGTCGCGCTCAAATCCATTTCAACCTTTCTTACTTGGTCGCTGCGCATCCGTTATCTTCTGGTTTCATCTTTCGCCAGTTGTATCCATCATCCATCCGCCTGGCAAAAGGTACAGTTCCTTTTCCGTTATCTTCCTTCTTTCTCTCGACAAAACGTTTGCGCGGTCACAATCGTCTACCGTAGAGCAGTCCCGCGATGCTACTTGTATGTAAACGGAGGATCGATTCATGTTTGGCATGCCGCCATTTAGTTTAGCTTTACCAACTTCTCAGACGACCTTGTTGCTATAATCAAATGATTGATTAGCTGCTTTAATGATAACTCTGCTTTGCTCTTCATCGTTCACAGAATGTTTACAGCTTTATCTGCGAAGAAAGCTGATCAGCTCAGGGCGTGCTGTAACAAAAGAAGCTCTCATAAGCTAATCATGTTCGGAAAATGGTCGCATGCGCGACAGCCTAACAAGGTCGTGTTCGCATAAACAAGCAGGTCAGCTTGCAAGGTCAACATGGAAAGAATTTTCATTTCAAAATCTGCCCAATGAGAGAATCGCCTAATTTCTACTATAAGCCCCCATTCTACCCTTAGAAGCTTGCCACTTAAGCGCATTTTAAGCCAATTGAAGGCGCATCCGTCAGAATGACCGATTTAGGATTAGCATAGCTTTGCGCCAATCTAAGACTGGCCAGCCTGCGCTTCAAACCTTCAAGTCTTTGTCCCATAGTCATTGAAAGGTAACGACTTCATGTTTTTTTGTAGGCTCTCTCTCTCTCTCCTTGAGAAAGCTAAGCTACGTGTTAGGTAGTTGCTTCCTTCTCACTGTGCAGAACTTGGAACTCTAACCTATGCATATGCTATCGGGGTAACAGATAATCCTTATCTTCTGATTGAGTAAACATTTATTGAAAGATTTAAATTCCCCTTATCGTCTCCAGCTGCCTTACGGAGCGGCAACAGCAAGAAAATGCTCAGAAGCATATGGCAGCGCGCCTTGTCAGGCTAAAACAAATTAAAGAGAGAGATCAAGTGAGCTAACTGCGGCCACCCTGACGAAACGCTACGTCTCTTTCGTCTGAAGTGTGGGATCACTTCCACAAAGTCGAAAGCGTCAGCGGAGAAAATAAAATCCGAATCTTTTGGCGCAGCTCCGTTGCTTTCATAGAGTGAGCTACAATCGGTGAGGCGTACTGAAAATCCTCTGCTGGTTGGACCAGTAGTTCGTGAAGACTTGGTTACTGGGTGTCGGCAGGAAGGCGCAAATATATGCACGCATCACTTATTCATGCAATCTAATGCTGACAATAGGTTAGTTAGCTGCACATTCTTCGTGTTTGGCGCGGGAAGCATTGTCGCGTCCATAAATGGGACTGCGACATTTAAGGTGGCCAATTTACTCCCAAAGTCTTTATCTTATTATTGGACACCTGAACTGTACATTATTGACCGCCTGCAATGAACTGAAGCAGTTGGGAACCTATGCATTGTCCTGGGCCTTATCCATAGGCGGGAAAGTTTGATTTTGCTTGACACGTTGCACAGTGGTAAAAAATGGTTCCAAGCGTCTTATTGCCTTAGCTAGTCAGGTTTGTAACATTTCATCGTCACTCGTAGCTTCTAGCTAACAATGAATATGTGTACTTCTTGAATTGATAAGTTTCCTGTTGGTCAGAGGGAAGTACGCTTTCGAAGCAACGGAGTTAAGCATGGATTAACACCCAACGGCAGTACGCCTACGCCTCAGCAAGCTATGCTCATATATATTAGCAGCATTCAGCTTTGCTGAGCTAACTTTACGGGAATCGTCCGATGGATCTTGTTTGCGCATAGCCAAGTATGGTAATCCAATCAGACTTATTGTCGAGCAGAACATGGCTTAATGGGCGAGCAAACTTTGTTGGCTTCAAGTAACCCTCCTCAGTGGTGGTCAACATTGTGAAGCATTGGTCAAGATTTCAATCCGACCCAAGGGAAAATCAGGCAGCCCTTACTACTCAATCATTGGTTGATTAGTTTTTGCATGCCGCCTCGAAAAGTGGCCACCACCTTAGCCATCCAGTCTGCCCAAACTTGGTCAACTCGTCATTCTCTATCACTTTTCATTGATTAATCGTCATGCGGAATTACAGTGACGTATTTAATAGTATCAAGTGCCATGGTAAACTCCTCCTGAAGCAATGCATTAGTGTACATTTATAAAGAAAGAAAGAAGCAATGACGCTACCATCGATTCGAGCTAACTCATCGCTGAGACTTCAGGCTTTGTCCTTGCAGCTTCCTTTGCTTCCTGCTACGGAAAGTTGCTTGCCAAAGCCGGCTTAAAGGTCCAGTGCAAAAATTTCCATATCCCGAATCCTTTGGTGGCGCCATATCCTTTCGTGGGTGTGGCTTTTGCATTTTCCAAAAATTTAGCTCATGTGCGTATATATGCTTTATAACTAACTATCTTGCATATATTTGCAAGAATTTTCATGCGACCTGCTGAAGTTAAAAAATTCTCAGAATTATAGAACTGGACAATAGATATGCCATATATGGTATCTCTGATAATGAGCATAAGGATGTTCTTGTCTTGGCAACACTCTTCTGATCGTTTTGCAATATTTCATTATTCTAAGACATTCTGTTGCCGTGAACTGAGCGTGCTTCCTTAAAAGAATATTCGAAAAGTTCTATCCATAAGCGACATGTGTAGTATCAAATCAGTGTCCGCGATTCATCATTGATTTTAAGTTTCCTACACAGCTGTAAAGGCGTCGAAGAAGTCACCAATTGTCAATTGCCGGAAAATATGACACTTTTTAATCTCGCTTAAGCCAATACCTTTGTCAGTAGTGGTCACTTGACAGTTTTGCATAGTGCATAAATCAGTTTGGTCTCAGGTCGAACGAGTGCCGCCAGCACGCCTTCAAAGGTGCAGTGCTGAACAATTGGCTGATTAGAGCCAGCTTGAGCGAAACGACCTTTCGTGTGCTCTATGTCACATGGCGCCATAGTGAGTAAAGTCTTCTTGACGTAATAGTATCCAATTCTTTTAGCTCATTATGAACTTGCACCATTGAGGGGACAACTGTACGCGCATGTGCTTCCATAAAGGGTCTTCTGCAGTTTGTTAACGTAAAAAACAGATTATTATTCCCGCTGCGTGTATTCAACAAACGATCAGAGCTTTCGGGCTGACGACAGAAGCGGCCGAATCCCGAAAGCTCAGATAGTTTGTTGACTACTTACAAGGGAAAAAATACGTTAACGCATATGCATGTACATGATGTATATTAATATTAATGTAATATAAGATAATCTATTTATCCAAGTATGACGGGACTCGAGAGGGAGAGAGAAAGCAGTTTGACCGCCTTATTGAAAATCTTGATTTAATTTGCGCTTAGTTAATGGGAATTCAATAATTCGTCATCAATACATGATTTACTCTCACTTCCTTTGGTTGGAGCTTTTCATAGGGGCTTGTTTCTCTGGGATGCCGGGAAGATTCTGAGCACAGTTAAAAAATGCACCTATGCTCAGGGAAAGAAGCAATAGGTCGCCAAGTCTCATTAGCACTATATTATCTAATAGCTCGACCCCTAAGATGATGGGTCATTGGTTAACTTAGATGACCGGAAGGCAAAGTCTTGAGGTTCGCTGTCCCTGCACGTCAAAGAGGTTACGGAGTTGACATGGCTTGCCAAGAAGTTCACGAGTCCACCTGCTTGTAACATTTAGAAGGTTCGGCATAGAAGGAAGCAAAGCGCTTTCGTTTGACCAGCTTGTAATTGCACATAAGATATGAACATGACAGCATGCTGTACCGAAGCTTCATTGCTGCTTCATCTTCGCTAGCAGGTATGCATTGGTAGAGATGAACAGGTTCGTAAGGCAAAACTGCATTTGGCCAGTAGTAGCAGCTTCTCCCCATTGTCGTATTTGTTTCGTCCGCTTGGCGCTAAGTGGTTGCCATTTGATCTTCAAGCAAAACTGACAGCCGTAATGTGCCCAAAGCAAGCATTTAGTGCGGCGGTATTCGATTCTGTCCATTTGGACGACCACGACGACGTCCGCTTTTCTTGTTCGCGTGCAAATCAATAAATCAAATTACTTTCAACCGGGAAGCCCTTGTGAAGTGCTAAATATTAAACAACTTTTCAACATATCACTTTGGTGATTGAATTTAACTGCCGATCTTATCATCTTGTCCCGGCGGACTGCAGGTGTGTGCGTGTGTGTGTGTGTGTGTTCTTTTTCTTCTCTTCCTTTCATTGCTTGCTCAGCTTGTCTTGTCGTTGGTTGTAAACTTTACTTTGGAATATACTCATTGGGTACATATTATTCATGAAAATGTTTTCATTGAATTTTTGGTGTAACTTTTAAACGGGCGATCGAAATGGGCTATTCCGAGTCACAGTAAGTTGGTCAATTGCTCGTCGCTTCACTGACTGGTTCGTAAGCAACTGAGTTCTCCTGTTTCACCTTAAACGCTACCATTTACGCATGAGCAATAAATCACACAGCGTCTTTGTTTTATGAGCAGCTTAATTGCCTTTAAAAACGAAAACTGTAACCTAATGCGCCTTCTTCTGAACGACGCAATGCCAACTAAGGAGACCATAATGAGCCTATCGAACTTGCAGAATTTGACCTGTCCTGAAGGAAGCGCGCAAATGGCAAGCAATAGCCGTCAAACCGCGTGATTGACATTTCAACGAGCTCATCTCTTCGCAAAATGCTACACAGCACTGTAGTTGACCGATGATGGGCCTAAAGGCATTTAGTCATCTGACTTTCATGGGAATCCAAGCAATGCGAAATCGTTGTTGTCAATTTACATATGCAGATAACTATACCTTCGCCCACAGTGATAAGGCTTTTCGTAACAGCTTTCTCTCCTACTCAGTGTTATCTCAAGCCTAAAGCAGCATGATTAGCCCTTTTTACAGTCCATAGGGGCGTGTGCATGCACTAATATGCATAATACCAATTACATGTAGTTGTTGAGAAAGTGAGTCTTCTTTCTCCTTAGTGCCAACTTAGCAGCGTTGAATGAAGCGGCCGAGGCGCAATAATTCTTACTAAACGTACTTTGTGATTGCGAACCAGGAAATGCGAAATATCGATGCTGAACGAATTATGCGTTAATCTAGGCTTGGATTAACCGCTCTGCTGCTATTTAATTGATAACCGCCTCCATCTACGCAAATGTTTCGCCACGACGGAAGCTGAACAGGCGAGCTTGTTCGTTTGAGCTATTTTGATTCCATTGTGCCACCTGACGAGCCACCGTTCGTTGTTGAGGAACCAAAACTAGCGCATAGTTTCTTTTTTTATTGTTGCTGAGCTGCTCGTTGGGCAATTTGATCTATGCTGCAGCGTTTAAAAACTGACGGAGCGGCAATGCTTTGTAGTAAATTGGCTGACTTTATTAATGCTCTCATTAAGTGTCGTATATTCCATTGCCGCGGCACGGTCCTTTAATTGCACATGACAACAGTGCTTTACATACCTGTGTGTGGCTGACAGGATTGGCAGCTTAGTTGCTCCCCGACTTGTAAAGTTAATAACTTCGGAAGACAGCGCACTTCTCCTGGCGTACAAAAGGACCATGCTGATAGACCGTTTTGGAATTACTCACTTCGCCATAATTGTTGTCATTTTTTAAAAAAATGTCAAGCTGACGCTGGGAGGCTCTTTGTTTGCTTAATAAGGCAGCTGCTTTGACTTTAGGACTTTAACCCCATATAGGGAAATGTTTTTATTGCGTACGGGTTAAAAGTCGGCATTTGCTTTGCGCAAAGCGAATTCACACAACATAACAAGGCGGCAGTTGAAGTATTCCGTTACGACCAGGCTTAGGCGAAAGGTGAATAATTGTTGCTGTTACCAAATGCAAAACATTATCGTGTTGTAAGGTTGGATGAGTCATTGGCAATGACGTCATCTCGGTCAACGGTTTTTCCTTCATTAGTTAGGCATGGAATGGGCGTCTGATCAAGCCGACTGCTTTGTCAATGTCGCCGACCTCCTACAATGATAATACGATATTCTTATGCAAATTTTCGCCGGTATATTGACTTGTGTTGAAAAATGGTTTCGCTTTACGTTTTTTCCATTTTAGTCAACGGCAGGGAGACTTGAAACTCTCTTCCAATCAATTGAAATACGCTGGCTAGCGTTTGTCCTTGGTAAATTATCGAGGTCGAACGTGATCGCTGTGAGAAGCATAGCTTTTAGTGTCCGAGCAAGCAGTAGGCAGAAATATGTCCTCATAAAGCCACGATGTCTCCCATTAGCTTTAAACTCAATTGAGGCGGAGTTTAATCTATTTTTCCTTTCCTACAGTGCCTTCCTGAGTGTGTACAACTTAGCTTGTTGAAATATTAGCATTTTTGAGTTTTAATCGGGAAGCGTCAATTCGTCTTCAACTTAACATTCGTACGATGGTGGCTCACAGCTTTAGTTCTACTTTTGTTCGTCTTTAAAGCTTGCCTTCGCGATATTCCTTGAGGGAAGTGATGGACGTACAACGCGTAATCTTTAATTTAACTTTCAACTTTCAGCTTGCAAAAAAAGCATTCAATACTTGCCCTATGGTATTAATAATTTATTATTTTGATCACTTTGTCGCCAGGCAGCGAACAAAGATTGACGCGTGCCCGGCAGTTAACTTCATTATGGAATCTGTGAAGAACAAAAGTCCATATAAGGCCTACGCGAACAGTTGCATTGCATCTTTTTGGGCTTCTAAAGGGGAAAAGACCATGAACAGTAGTAGCGATTGTGTCAATAATTTTTGGGCAGCCACACTGATGCGTCACGTCACGTAAGGCTCCATTCCGCTAGTAAATAAGCGTTAATCAGCAGCTCGTTAAAACAACGCATCAATTGACAGCGCCTAAAGAAATTTACGTTTTTGCAATGAAGTCGTCAGCGCGGACAAAGGGAAGCCTGTTTTGAATGAACTAAATTAAGTTTGATAATTGCTCGCAAGTCCGGAAACACAAGGCTCCCGAGATGTCATAGAATTACACTGGCGAGTTGTTGGCGTTTGCTCTCAAGATCCTGGTGCTCCTTGGCCGATCTAAGCGAGATGCTTTCTTATTATCTAACTTCATCATAGAGCATATGCCATACTAATCGGAATTGCTGTCACGTGATGCGCATGAAAAGTTGCTTTCTCACTGCACTTTCCCTTCGGCATGTTTTCAACGGCTCACACATTTCAGGGGATCCTACCCACGCAAAGGTGATTTCCCAACGGGCTTCTCTTTTAACCAACAGTAAGTTGAATGGCGCGAACCGTTGTTACGTGATGCCACACACTCTGGCGGCATGGTAAACCACACTAGCGCGCGATGTGAGATTTCCGAACGCGCAGTAAGCATTATTTTTTCATATGAAGCTTATCGAAGCGTGTTACACATCTCCGTTATCTCTTTGAAATAGTCAAACGAGTAATCAACATAAGGAGTTTGCTAAAAAAGGAGTATCCATCCATATGGAGATTTTCTGCTCCCATGGCAAAGTCCGTATATCCTTCTGAAGGATTTCGCTCTCTGCTAAACTGATTTTAAGGTTTTGTCGTTCAGTTTTGCTTTCTGTTGGCTATTTCACACCTGAGCGGCTGCTGCATATGCGAGAGCTAAATAGTTCTTCAATACAACTCGCTGCCAATGGGCATACGCGAAATGCCAAGCGAGTTTCACAGATTGTAGAGCAGCGGTTGGCAAAGCACGAATATTTTTCCGTCACCTTCTACTTAGGCATACCTTAGTTTGAACGCTGAATTAATGATTTTGCAAAAGGCGCACATTAGTGCGGTTAGCGTTTTTACTGTCAGCTTGAAGCAATTTCCGAAATTACAGAACGCTTATTTATTGCCAGCCAACTTCGGGCACTCACTTTTAAAAAGTGTTCGGCTAAGTTTTGTTAGCCAAGTTGTGAGTTCATTGGAATCGTGTAAAATCAATTTTACCACTGGTGCTTCGCTCCTTTCGTTTGTTCGTACGAAAGGAGGTGTTCCGCTTTGACCATTTACAACGGTGATGAATTGTCGAGTCTATTAGTACTTTCGATGCGTCCTGGTAGGATGTAGAATATTTTTGATGGGCGCCAGACTCTCAAAAGTAGGCAGCGATGTACGTTGGGGCAACAGCTGATGGAATGGCAAATTTTTTTTGCAGTCGAAACTTCAATAGTTTCGCGCGAGTAGGTTTGTCCCATTGCGGATATTGGAACAATTAGCGAACTGGCAATTCAACAAATTATTGCCATTGCCGGAAACTGGATCGCACTGGTCGAATCGATGAGCAAGAAAGGTAGTGGAGAGCGGTTATTCGGTTTTTTTTCAACAGTTGCCCACATGGTGGTCTGTCTTTCTTTGCCTTCGTCGCCTGTTGCTAATTGACCGTCAGTTTCATTTAATTTAACCAAGCGCCCCGCTGAGAGAAGGAAAATTGCCCAATACGGTTGATTAATTTGCCCATTCTACTTGTCTTCACTGACCTTTACGCTACTCTCTTCAACTAAGGTTCGACATTCTTTGAAATCCCTGTTGGCGTGATTGCGTTCGGAAAAATCAATCCGCCGCTGCTTCAAACGGGTTCCCTTTTTTCTAAGGAACTTTGCAAGTTTGGACTAAGGCTTTCCAGCGCTGCCTGAAAAAGCAAACGCAAGCATTGACCATAGATGCAGCTGCATGTGCCTTTACTCCCTTTTCCCGCCCAATCCATGCAATTAAAAAGCGAAATAACCTGCAGGACGTTGCCAACAACGAAGCACAGTTGTTTCTTGCTTATCCTGCCTTTATATGGTCCACCAGGTTAGCTAGTGTGCTCTAACCAACTCCGTTACGTGACAGTTCATCAGTATGGTGAAGAAGATTCCAGACATGGCTCCTTCAGATTTATTTTGAATACTTCAGCGTAGCTGAATGTACACTTATTGTTTATTGTAAAATCAGCAGTTTTCAAGTAAGTGATTCTGAGAGATTGGACGTTTAATGAGTTATTCATAAACGTAGTCAGAATCTTGTGAATGAATCCACGCGCTACAGTTCTTATCCATTCTTCTTTCCGCGTATCTGGAACAGCTCACGTTTAATATACCACCGTAAGCCTTTATCCCTCCAATAAAAAGTCATACCAACGTCGTGAGTCGGGGGAAAATGTATAGAGGCGAAATTTACTGTCGCTTAATTTGGCAGTCGATAAAACTTGCCAAGTTTCTTATGAATGAAAACTAGTTGGTCCTCTTTTTTGCCAAGTGTAACTTGGCGGCACTGCGTCTCCATTGCGAAGTTTCAAAGAAGCTCCATTCGCTCTGCTAAGATGTGCTGCAGTTCTGGCTCGCTCTATCGCCCGTAGTGGCTTCATGGGTTTCAATAAGGGAGCAGAAGACCGAGGTCCTTGCATGTACATGCATACTTGGCCATCATGGCAAATATTTCAATAACTACAAGTGGATTTTTAGTTTTCATTCATACCTTGATGAAATGCTATGCATGAAGCATATTACCAGACTAACTCACGCATAAAGCATTGATCGTTCGGTCATCCCGCACTTTACAAGCAAAAGCGTGTAATTGTGATAGTCGTCGACATGAGCAAATCCTATAGACCGCAGCCGTCCTTGCAGTGTGCTTGTAGTGGCGTGCGCCATTTTCCCTCTTCGAGACCACCTAATGACCAATGCTGGCATCCGTGAAGATTACAAAACAGGAATTTATCCTTTCACCGCGTAAGGCGATTCATGGTGACCTATCGTAGGGCTGTATGACGAAATCCCGAACGGTTCATATCCCGAATGTCGAAATCCTGAAAATGATATTACTTAATTAAGAGACAGGGAGGCAAGATAATAGTATTTTTTCTTTTTGGTCGACCAGAACTATATGGGTAAAGGCAGTTTTCGTTCGGGATTTTGACTTCTCCGCTATCGCGCAACTGGTAATAAGTAGTTTTTGCAAACGCTTAACAGCCTAAAGCATGTTGGCTGGATAGCATGAGTTTTTAGAGTATAATAACTGCTTATTAATATATAAGTATTGCAAGATGGAATAAAAATTACGAAGGACATAGAAGTCTACGGTGCCATGTCGACCGTTTATTTAAATCCTCAAAGCCAGCTGGCAAAGTCTGCTTTTCCGTAAAAAGCTGATAGCTGTCAACGCAAGTAAAAGGCCTTTGACTGGGAGGAATATTTAGAAATTAAAAGGAATCACAAAACTAACGTTTTTCTAATCACGTGTTGCTTTGAGGTTCTTTGCATCTCACAACAATAGCACATTTTCCAGACAATTATTTTCGCGCAGCGGAATAAGCTGTCGTAGGTCAAATAGAATAAGCTCAGGGGCATTGCCTTTTGAGTGCTCAGGTACTTTCAGACAAATATTAATACATTGCCTTATAGGCACAGTGCTTTTATTGAGCGCATTCTCCTCCTGCTTACTGATTGCGTGTAATTTGAAATGCTAGAAAGAAAGAAAGCTTTTTCTGTCCCAGCGATCGTTGCTGAAGGCATTTGAATCGCCTGAAAAGCAGCAACTGCGCAAACATGCATTGTCTCTGTTGCATGCAAGTAAGCATCTTTGCAAACCCAGAAACGGCTGTTCAGCCTAAGTGCCCATAAGTTGTTGTCCCATTTTTACTACATCTCAGCATGAGAGCGACAAGAAGAGGAGCTGCATAGAGCGTTGCACACTTTCGTGCGGCAGCAAAATGCACCAAAGTTTCCATGTTGTTTCATTAAAAATTTGATAATTCGTCACGCGTCACTCCGTATGTTTTTTCACAGTGTGATCTGCAGGCAAGTTATTAATCAGCAGCGAGCGACCAAGGCTCAGCAGCTATCGTATGCTTTGCTACGTTGCACCAAGGGCATTACGGCTCGTCCAAAAAACTTCGTTAAAGTGACAAGTTTCACTTTAGTCTATTTTCGATTCCAGATGCTCGAAGGGCGGTGATTCACTCTCTGACGCGTGGTTGTATCCCCGACGAAAAATAATATGTTCAACAGGGATGCAGCTATGTATCCCCGCATGAAATCCATTTCCCGAAGTGTCAACGTTAAGGGAAACAGACCGCCTAACCGTCCCTCATTTGAAGCACGGTAGCATAGCGTCTCAGGCGTTTAATTAAATTTGGCGTCCGAAGGAAAAGTTGACTCAGTCCTGCCGAAGGGAAGTGCTATGTACAGCCGAAATGATTCAGCCATTTGTAATGGGGGAAATTTGTTTTTCATGCGAAACACTTCCGGCCAAAGCTGGCTGCAAAAAAGCGTTTACTTCTTACGGAATTCGTTAGAGGAGCAGATCACGAAAGAGTGCCAAAGCGCTCCAATTACGTGCGCAAAAAACCGGTGGCCGCCATCGACCGTGAAAGGGAATACTAATTCAGCCAAATTGAATTTAACCGATAGACTGCTCATTTTTCTTCCGTTGTTGCGCACTTGTTACTGAATGATTGTGTTTCCGGTCGGCTATTTTAACAGGCGCTGCGTTAGCCCTCTTGCAGACTCTTTTGCTCATGAGCTGAAAGGCGCCGAACGGCAACGCAAAGGCTGAACTACCGCCAATGGCCTTTTTCCCGCTTTGGATGGAACGAGGATTGTTCGAAGGATAAAATAAACATTTTCTGCAAACCGCGCGAAATGCCAAATCTGTATGGCCATTCTTTGTCAACGGCACAACCTTTTATAGAATCGCTTACTACTTCCACCAACGTATATGGGCGCAAAGAGTAGCAGACCGAAGCTTACCAAAGACGATTTGGAGTTTTTGAAGAAGAACACGAATTTTACGGAGGAACAAATTAAGGAATGGTACAAAGGCTTTGTGGTGAGTGTTGTCGTTTGAACAAGCGCCCATTCGTCTTGAAAATTGACTACATCAATTTCAGCAAGACTGCCCCAAAGGTCATCTGACGAAGGATCAGTTCATAAAAGTGTATAAAGACTTTTTTCCATCCGGCTCGGCAGAGGCTTTTTGTGAGCACGTCTTCCGCACCTTTGATACGGACAATTCAGGCTTCATTGATTTCAAAGAATTTCTTTTGGCCATCAACGTTACATCCAGCGGTACGCCGGAAAAGAAGTTGGAGTGGGCGTTCCGCATGTACGATATTGACGGAAATGGTACCATTGACGAGAAGGAAATGGTGCGTATAATTGAGGTATGCAGGTGTGAATTTTTTTACTTGAGCAAATTGCCCATTTTTAAATTCTCGTCAAGGCTATATATGACATGCTCGGTCCGGATGTGGCGCGTTCCACTGAGGATTCTCCTCATCGCAGAGCAAAAATGATTTTCGAGAAAATGGACTCAGACGGCGATAAAGAGTTGACGCTAAAAGAATTTGTCGACGGCTGCCTTGCGGACAAAGAGCTATTCCAAATCCTCACCAATGATATGAAGAAATGAAACAACTTCATCATTTAGATACGCTACATCACATGCTGTTGTAAAATAACGCAATTTAACGTTTCCCTTTTGCATAATGCTGATGCATCTCTCTTTACACGAAGATCGATTGAAACGTAATGTCCCCGTTGCCGCTGAAGCATAATCAGTATAAGTTAAGATGAAAGAAGAGCCGCCTACGCGATGCTTCTGTCATCAAAGTTTAGAGCCTTTTTCGACGTTTTCCAATTGACACTTGTCAGTTTTACAAATGCGGCGGCAAAGGCATCACCGCAGCACAACTGTTGTTTCACACTGCTAGCTCAATGCGTTCGTTTCAAGCTTTCCCAATCAGTAAAACAATTCATCTGCTGTAGGAATGCTTGCAAAACGATGGAATGACATTTTTACTCCCAAAGGCGCGTCGTTGGCCCGCCAAACTGCACGACATTTTAAAAGCAATTAAATCGCCTGCCAACAGAGCAATGTTAAGGGATACTGATTTATTTGCACATGGGCTGAGCACCTGTCTGTGCCGTTTTCAGCAAACAGAGCTAACCCTAACTCAGTGCTTTGATTATTCCGAATTCAGCCGTTAAAAGGTGGCCTTATTGGGTAACATTTTATAAACAGAGTTGCCTGCCGGCTTCTTTTTATATACGCCTCAGGTAAGCAGTTACCAATCAAATTTCACTCGCCTTTCGGGATTGCTGTTCTTAAATTTTGCATAATGAGGCGTTCTACATTTTTATGCAGACTCCACAAGCTGACGGAAATGCTCACTTTGCTGGAAAACGATCAATTAGCATACTTGCAGCTATTCGAACAACTTTTGTAAAGAGGTTCGTTTCCCTAATGTTTTAGACAGAGAGCGGGGTCGTTTGACTGCGTGTACATCAATCGAATCTTATCTATTGGTAGGAGCATTTTGATTATAACATTTTCGTCCTGTCGTTGGTAGAGCATTTCCCCGGCGAATTCGACGATCTTATGCCGTCGGGCTCTGAGCAACATTCCAACCACATAAAAATGATCACAATGATCAAACGGACGACCGTTGAAGAGCCTACCTTGTCTGACACGTGCGTATAAACTTCGAACAATGTCCCGAACGTAATGGTCACTGTTCCGTCCGGATGGGTGTCACCGAATTCGCTGATCAATTCGCAAAGCTGTATGATCTCTCGAGAAATGTGATTTCCTAAAATCGATTAATTCGATAAAATCGTAAAGTTGAAAAAGAGGCGAAAATTCGACTAAGCAAAACGCTTGTAAAAAATTGGAAAAGGAAAAAACAAGAAACAATGGAATTAAAGGCTTGTCGGTAAAACTTGTTGAAGCTTAAGGTCCTCCCGCAATGAGTCATTTGACAGTGTCGTTGTTTTTGAAACCATCCGTAGGCAAAGATAGGGCACGTGGCCAATTTGCATATTCTGATGAGGAAAAAAGTGATCAGTTTGACTAAAGCGACAGCGCATCCCGAAATGTACTAAATAACCGAAATTGGAAGGCAGAACTTTGTGTTCCATAAACTGAATGCGTTAATCTGGGAGCTGGTTCATTGCGTCAAACGTTGCGCCTCTTATCCATGATTAAAGTGCAAAATATAAACGCTTGGAAAAGCAGTTGATAGTAAAAAAACATTATACATAAAAAAGAACAAAGCTTCCGGAAAAAGTTACATCCGTCGAAAATTACATGGCGTTAAGGACGTATTGTCTCTACGCGCGCAATATTGACGTTTACAAGGCAAGTGGATTGTTGCAAAAGATTTACAGCCTTTTTTAGGCATAAGCGCAGCCTGCCGACAATGTCGGTCACCCGCTCACAGCGCTCATAGTTTAACTGTAAATGACAGGTGGCATTCAAAAAGCCATTTCAAAAATGAAATAATTTACTGAAAGCTCTGTTCGAGTTGTCCAACCAATTACGCAATCTTGGAGAGTGCCGGTCGATGGTTCTAAACCACTTATCACGCAACCTTCGGAACGTGCATTGACCAGCAGGAAGGGAATGCCTCAAAGCACGACATTTGACATAGCAACAGAGAGAGAGAGAGAGAGCATAAAGGTTTTCCAAAGAAAGTCAGTCTTCACAGACGAGGAGCGCATTGAACCTATCTGCCATAAAGCGGAGTGCTGACACTTGCTATCTTTTCATTAGGAAGACATGGGCGTACGATTTCATAATATAGTACCACAACTTTCCCCTAACGCGGAAGGATCTTATTTTAAAAAGTTCACAACCCTTCAGACTGCGCTTGACCCATTTGCATTTGCATATTCTGTAAAAACCGGAAAGTTAAACGAGGATTAACAATTCAATGTTATGTTTTTCGTATGACATTGTAGTACTTGTATTGTAGTACTTTTTCTTGTATTCTGTAATTAAACGAAACAAATGCCGCTGTTCCGGCCGAAGCTGGAATTAATGATGAGCAGGAAGGCTATCTGTACCTGCGCATTCTACCGTATGACAACACGTGGTTAGATGTTCTGCAGACCCAGGAAAGAGTTGCTTGGAAGCTGCATTATCGTTACTCCGCAACAAAAATTTGAATTTGGTGTTGCGAAATAGCCGTAACGACAAACGGATGAGTTGTTACTAGGCAAATAAATGCGAGATAGCTTTTACCGTTGCCTCCAACATGACATCATTCGTCCGAACATCTCGAAACTACTTAAGAGTCAGCTCAATCGGTGCAAATATTATGTACAAGGAACACAGCAACAACGTACTGAGAAACAAGTCGCTTGTCTGAAGCCGACCGTCAGTGAGTGCCGTCTAATTGGCTATGCGACTTTGTAATATTCACGAATAGTACAGGATAAAATCGTTTATTGAGTTTCTAAAAAAGAAGGGTATGTGGCGGAACTTGAAATGGGACTTGCGAATCATGGTACTGTATCAGATGTAGTAGAAGTGATGAGTCAGTGATGGAGTAAGAGGCTGGCGTGCGGTTGTCGTGCGTTTTGTTCTCGGTAGTAAATAAAAGCGTCTCAGAAAGAATGTCTTTCGGTGGTGTGCGGACGACGCGGGACGCTACAGATATAACAGAACTTTCAGGGAAACCTTTCCCCGTCATCAGCGTAAAGTACAATACAAACAAATAGGATTGCATTTTATACTAATTACGGCGAAAGGTTTCCCCGAAAGCTCTGTTACATCCTTTTTTAGAAACTAAAACGCTTTTATCCTGTAGAGGGCATTCATGTTACCTGACGATCATATAGCTTGACAAGAGGATATATAACTTGCTCTTCCTTTTGGTGATACTGTATTTTGGTTGTTGTTGTTGTTGAGTAAAGTTACTGGCGGTTGTGCTCATTGCAATCCTACGCCAATCATTAATATTATGAAATTCCAGGAAACCGTTAAAATTACCATGTTTTCAACGTTCTATGCGAGTTTTATAAATTAAGCATTTGTTCAAAGACGAGAGCTGCCAAATTTTGACAGCACAAAAGCGTATGAACAGACCTAAGAGAAACGTGTAGTGCATAAATGAGTTAAGTCGAGAATACATGTATTTCCTGTATTTCCTTAATCATCACTTAAAATTCCAGCAGTATCATTATTTAAAAACTCCATATGCGTGCCTGATCAGCAGAGCGGAAAAACGTCCATGTTCTTACAGGAAAGCTTCAACTAACTGTGGAAGATAGGGCAGTATCCCTTCAAAACAATGAATCTTTTAAAATTCCAACATCCAGTGAACTCACAGAACAGCGACTTCGTTACTGAGAAGCAGTCTCATGGAAGAAATGAGACATTTTGGCGCAATACCACTTATAATGCTTGGTTGGCAACATTAATATAACTAGCTATTTGTTCAAGTCAACCTGAACATATTAATAGCAGGCTTATAAGCTTGGCTGGCGCGAGCTAATAGATTCGATGCGGAAAAAGGAAGTTTCCAAATAAACTTTGAAAATACGGTTCCTTTTAACGGTTTCCCGGAATTTCATGATGCTAATACAGGATAAAACCGTTTATTGAATTTTAAAAACATTTTGAAATTTCTAAACAATTTGCAGGATGGTTAAATGTACCTGAATATCTTATGTAACGGGTAAACATGTTTTCACTAAAGTCGCCCTATTCAAGAACAGCAAAGTCGTTTGTTCGATAAGTCAACCGAAATGTCTGCTGCATCGTGGGAGCAGCGGCTGTTCGAACTGGAAATTGAAATTAAGAATTGATCATTTTGGGGTAAAAAGTTGCCCTCTAAAAACCGGAAATAAGGCCATGAACTTGTTTTTGCAACTTCAAGCTGCAGCGGCTCGTCGCGAACTTGAAAGCCGTCGCTGGTAACAGGTTTTCGTAAGCGACCGCTCAAAACGAGGTAAAGGTAAAGCGACGCGCCAATGTTTCCAAACATTAACCATCGCAATTATGCAAATCATAAATTCGCGAAAATGCTTCAGCTGTATCAGAGACGAACTTGCTACGACATGCTGACAACTCGAACTGCCTTAAGGATTAACGAAACAGAATGGGGTACCTACTGGTTGAGACAACGGAATTTAACAAAGTAGCCTTAGTGCATCAGCAGCTGTAAGAATATATGTACGTTCTTGCTGACTTCGTTTAGCCAACGTTTACAACACTCACTAATTCGCCTTAACTTAAACTCAACTGACCTTATTTGCCGCTAATTCAAAAGTTAAAATATTTAAATTATGGTAATATTAGCCATATATAGAATTGTATTTATCACGTTTGCAAAAAAAATAGCACAATCGAGAATGACGAGTTATTGATGGCTTCCATATGGAACGAATTCTGAAACGCGCCAAAACGAAGCTCACAGCGGCACAGAGGCTAAGGAAAGGTTAAAGAGAATATAGAAGATATTCACCTGCTGCGATTCCTCTCTTCTCCGTCAAAGAACCATGCTTAGGCCTGCCGTAATCTGGGGCATTTCGATCAAACTTTGGAGGGGTCCAAGAAGGTGAGAAGACGTCACTGACATTAGCCTTTGCTGCCTCATCCGACAATCGTTGGAATTTAGCCAAACTCGCTGACATTGTTGATCCTGCAATAAAAACAACAGCTTTGGTGGACAGAAGAATGCGTAGGTGCTATTAGTTACGCGTTTTGGAGATAGGCCTAAGGGGAGGCTTGGAGGCGACTGCATTAGAATTTGAACTCTTTAGCCAATGGGTGTCATCAACGAACGATTGTTTCACCCTATCCATGTGGTCATTACGGATAGCAAAAGCTGGCAGGTCGTTGCTGCCTGAAAATGTAGGCAGCCGTTGGGTGAGTAAGAAGACGGCAGATGAATTCAAGCTAACCTGCTGTCACATCGACGTAGAGAACAGTGATCTTAGCGCCGTATATACGTCGGTAAATCAATTCCATCGGTTGGATGGGTGTTAAGGTTTCAGCAGAACAATTAATCACAACAAACCCGGATGTTTCGCTTCTACCCTCCCAGGAAAGCTTTCAACTCCAATGTGCCACAAGGCAGCTGTCGCTAACAACACAGCCTGTTGCGTCAATTTAATAGGCAATGACACACGGCCTGATGGACTTCTAAGCTTCTAGTAAAGTACACCACGTTTCTGAAAAAGTGCAACCTGGAACTTCCAACTGCCCCGTCGTCAAACCACTGCGGAACAACAATCCATTCAGTTCCTTTCACGCGACCGACATGTTGAAGTGCTCAGTTTGCGAGAAAATAAAAAACCCCATTCCGACTTTGTTGCCGCAATTTGAGAAGTGCAGATTTTCAACTTGAACGCAGATCCGCGGTTGGCAGACCAACATGCATTCATGCCAGCGATCTCTGAAATATGTGAAGGCCAAAATTGGTAAACAACATCTCTACGTGAGAATTCACGAGTTCAAATTTTGCACGAAACTAGTTGAGAGCTTCTTCACGCTGCGTCATGTGTTTCGATGAGACGAGTAATCATTTGTTTACGAACCGGCGGCACGGCTAAGACGTCACAATGCCTTCACTTACATTTACTAGTAGCTCTTCAATTCTGTACACCAAATGGCAATGCCTAATAGACGGCTCAGAAGGGCACGTCGACGGTATCCCAGCCTCAAGGAATTTCGTTTGCACACTCCCGGGATGATTTCCGCAGTTTGCAGGTGGAGAAGACTCCTTTGTTTCAGCAGCTTACCTGAGAAACAATGCTGAAATAGTGTCTACATCTTTGGAATGCGTCTTAGGCGCGAAGCTGAGAAATCGCCGTGAACGTGAGTCATTTTGGTTCCGTAGTGTTCTTTCGGAAACATTTTTACGAAGTTCGTCGAGCCTTCAGGTCTTAGCGCCGAAAGAGATGGGTAATCTCTTTTGCTTTGAAAGTGTTAGATCAGGTGGCAAAGAACTTTGACCGACGAGGCAGCAGCATCCCCCGTGGGCGTATGTTTCTTTATTGGCGACTTGCCAACCGCGCAACCTAAAGATCAAACCGCAACTGGGACCACCGATCTGGCTTTGCTTCAAATACCGGAACCCGTATACAATAAATCAGTCTTCAAACGATTCGTCTCAAGGAATCTTCGTTTGCTTGATGAGAATTAGACTAGTCCAGTGGTATTAGCATAATGGAATTCCCGATCGCAATCGTTGTCAGAATTAAGGGCAGCACTTTTTTTGAGCAAAGGCGTGGGACGGAAAACATTGAATTCTTACGTTGAAAATAAGTTTCCCTAAGTTTTCAGAACCTTATGTGCACCACTGAACACTATACGTTAGCTGGCGGAGTTATCTACGCTTGAATCATTTTATAGGTGAGTAGCTTAATTGCCAATTTCACTAAAAGAAGTAGATACATATATACACATACAGCCGAATCCGGTCGCGCGGATACGCGGGGTTTTCGGATAGGAGGTGTCCTACTGTAGGATGCATTAGAATGCAGGTACAATCTGTGTGAATTTAACTCCCTGTTATTCACTGGCCCCTGTGGTTGAGGTGAGCTTAGGCCGCGTAAGCTTAAGGTAGTACCTAAGCTCTGGTTGACATCAACAGACTGCGACCATCAGAAGTGTATATATATATATATATATATATATAGTAGAACGTCCATTATCCGGACTGATTGGGACCGGGGGTCATCCGGATGAGGGAAAAATCCGGATAGTGGATCATCTGTTAGAGGCGCCGGACTTTCCTTTTGGCTCTGTTTGCCATAAGGTTTTG
>KN538376.1:1442790-1473469 GCA_000797535.1 Trichuris suis | reverse complement strand
TATATATATATGCATATATACGTATATTTATTGACAACTGCTAGGATTGGGTGGCCACTTTCCTAATCTTAGTAGTTTTCATCACTTTGTTCGTTCGTGCGTTGAATATACAAAGATATCTGTGCCAGCAGCACTGCACGTAGAGTAAGTGTTTGTGCAGTTGCAAAGAGTTCACTTTAGCGGTCAACAACTTATGTTCGTTCAAATATGAGCTGCAAACAACGCAGGGTGTCGACACGCTTTATTAATAGTAATGCAATGTGCACACGAAACTTTGCTGCAGATGGTGACAATGGGAGCGGCTCTGTGGAACTCCCATTCCGCGAGAAGTCAAAGCAGCGCCAGCTTGCCCGGTTCCTCTCGCCAACCAATGAGATTTGTTCAAAAAATAATTGCTTCACCTTTGCGAAATTCAAATAGGTCAAATTTTTACGATTTACCCACGTTTTGCCACCACCCTTAACAAATGCACATTCGAAATCGGTGGGGGCATTCATAGTGTTGTCGTTTGAGCAATTAGACGACTGGAAAAGCTACGTCCGTTTGGTTCCGTCACGTCAAGTCGCGAATGGTTCACTTCGTGGCATATCGGAGTTTTTGCTACCACGAGAGACTATCACGTAGTCAAAACGCCAAGGTATTAACCGTGGTTTCATCTGAACAAAATGTTGTTCAAACCTCGCATGCCGTATGTCACCTTTTAACTTCTACTTATTCATTTTCGTGTATGCTCACCCCAAGTAGGCGCTGTTCTCTTAGAAGTTCTTAGAAAAAGCTACAAACCAGCAAGAACGTGAGTTCGTGTCAAAATTCATAAATTAAATTGCTGAATTCAGGCGGGTCTCTTAGATTTGACCAAATATGAACGCTTATGCAGGCGAAAAGGAGCGCTCAGATAGGAACTATTGATGACTAATAAGTACCGAGCATTAATATGCGTTCTCTCGCGTTTTCGGATATTTCCTACTGTGTTACATAGAAAACTTATTTAATATGTTGTTTGCCCAAACTTTTAAACAGTAGCCGCAAAAGAATGGGCAGACAATCCTTATGTCATCCGTTTTGTCGCTTCAACTCAAAATCCGTTAATGTCTTCTCCTCTCCGCTTGTTATCTCTTCACGGCCAAGAGAGAACCAGTTTTTTGGACGTTTGCTTGCCTTCTGGCCCACTCTTAGGTTCTATTGACGAATTGCTAGTCGAGATGCAAAATAAAGAGCGCAGTGAACATTCCTCGTGCTCCAAAAGCTCAGCCTCTGCTGGCACGTACAAAAAGTCGGCAGGCGTCATGAAAGTGTTTACAAACAAAAAAGGCTACTTATTTAACTGCGTACTTTTACGGAGTTGTAAAACCGTTTTATAGGTGTCGCTAGCAGCGTTCGACTGACTGCATTAACCTGATGCAACGTTGGGAAGCAGAGATGCATATTAAAATGATTTTCTTATGTTATTAATAGTATTAGTGAAGTCTGCGCTTCCTTTTTAGGAAAGTAACCGATTCCATTCAGTGTTCAAGTTTCTTTTAAAATACGAAAAATTACGATACCCACAGAATGAGTAAGTTGAACCTGCCGACTCAGTCAGTAGTTGTCCTTTGGGTAGCGCTGCTAAGAGAAGACCGTCAGTTACTGGCACTTGCACCAAGCAGTGGTTTGCTATAGTTCTCATCCCTTACACAGTGCCATCAAAGCAGTAAAAGCTTGCATACAGTTCAATGCCCTTTTGGGCTAAGCTCTTTATCTGTACTACGTTTGCTAAGTTGCTTGTTCCGATCCAATGAAATCTTGCAATCGGCAAAACATAATGCCAACAACAAGATTAGCTTCCATTTCTCGGATAGCTTATTTGGGGACGTTTGGAGGCTCTCATTTATCGTTGGTCAAATAGGGGCGCATCGTATTAAACAAAACTGAAGCTTAGAAACAAGATTAGCCTATTGAAGAGTATAGGCTGTTAACTGATTTACAATGTAGCCACGGCGGCTATAGCATCACTTTGAATAGGCATTAAAAATGCATGATGAATCACGAAGCCCTTCCCCCATTGCGATCATGCAAGCTCATACCGGTCTTAGTTATTTTTACCGCCCAATCAGAGAATTAAACAGCACTCGTTTTCCTTGTGCTAACTCACTCCTCGCACAGTAGAAGAAGGGTTGTCAATTTTCTTAGCAAATTGATTTCTGTTCACCACCAAATACCAAGAGAAGAATTTTTTGACTTCCACTTGGTCATCGCGAGCAAAAACAGCCAAATCGGCATGGAAGCATGGTAAGGAAATTACTCCTTAGCTTATGGGACGAATTTGAGCGAATGAAGCTTAAGGCTGACAGTAAAGCTGTGGCGGCAAGAGGCGCTTTGAATGACCTGAGAGGGCATCACTTATGTAAATTTAAGCTTATCTCCAACCGACTCAGCTTCTTTTGTTGATCTTCGATATGTTAAAAACATAGCATGCTATATTTTTTATACGTGCTATCTTCGCGAACGCATCGTCTCTTCAAGCAGCTTTCGAATTTTTTCGTTATCATCCCAGGCACGCTTTGTTGACATTGAAGCTAAGCGAGGAAATTAAATTCCTTGACAAGCTTTCAAAAGCTGACGGCTAAAACTAATAGGGCATTGACAAAAGCCAACGGAGTTGTGCCAGCTGAGGTGGCCAAGTGACAGTAGCACTTTGCAATGCAGTCGTCCAATTTGTTGACACGCTTTTCCTTTGACAATGGGGAGTGAATGGTTAGCGCGCAGCTTGCTTGGAAAAACAAGTTTCGATTGGACAAGTTGTTGTAAAGCTGTTCTCGTCATGTCAATGTTGGGACAATTCCGAAACGTCTATTGATGTTCAAGTGAAAAGCCATCCAGACATGAAGCACAGTGTTTCCTTTGAGCCGTAATGCTTCAAAAAAAGAAGTTGCGGAAAAAGTAGAAAGTAGAACCAATAAAGTTCAAGCGCCGAATATTTGGTCGCGAATGACTCGTCTCCGCATGCTTTGTTTCACGCTTCAAAAGCCGTCATGCGATCCTGATATGCGTAAAAGACACGGAACGGCTATAAGAGCCTTAATTTCTGCAATTTTATAAAAACTTGCATGCTCTGTGTTTATGCCAAAGGAAAAAGGGCTGCACTGAACCATTCGAATAGGCTGCCAACATTCATGTCAATAAATTCAACCAAAAGAGGAAGCACTGACTTGGCCTGAGGAACGGTAGGCTTTTTAACGCAGCTGACAGGAAAATAGCACACCTAACGTGCTTCGCTTGTAGAAGAAAATTCCAGTGGCAAAAAAGATTGTCGAACCGGGTGAATGCCTGCAACTATGTCAACAACATATTCCTTGCTTAGGCGAATAGCTTTAGTGAATTTCAAACACATCAGTGCAGCAGTTTACGCACTTTTTCTTTTCTTACTCAGATTGAGCAAAAGACTGTTCTTACAGAAGACTGTCGATCAAAGTCAGCTTCAGAGTCACCAGAAAAAACGTGTCACCCTCTGAAAGCGAAAAACTGAAGTTTCGAAAGCAGTTCATCCCACGTTGCAGCGTTGTTTATTATTATTATTATTTGTTAAGCATGTTTAAGTGCGAGTTTCGTTTTGTTGATTTGCTAATACATTGTATTTACTCATGAAAAGTGAGCAAAATGGACGGTTGACTTATGAAATTAGTCATATCCTCAATGGTACGAAGCGACTCTCCAAATAGGGAAAGAAACTGTACGAGATGCTGACCAGTTCGTTGGGAGCGTTCAGAGCTTTTGTTTTTCTTATTTTTTAAATATGAAAGCCCCCAAAGTGAAAAATATGCTGTTCGAATATTTTATAGCAGACTGTAAAGTCCACTACTTTTGCAGAATAGAAAAGCGCGCGTAAAAGAAGCAGTCAGCTTTCCGCTTGGTGGAAGCTCGCAGAGAAAAGATTTTGACTCGCTGAAGGCAGAGCGACAAGAAAAGCCAAGAAGTAGAAGCATTTCCGCCAGGTGAGCGAACTTACCCGATCGGGCTTTACAATTATTAATAGTAATTGCCTTATATGGCTTTTATAGAGCTATTCTTATTTTTACCGCTAAGGCAGAGCAGTGCAATGAGAAGTGACTTGTAGAAAGGCGCAATACATTCTAAGCAAGTAGTATAACTAACGCAAATGCGAAACAAACCATTATTATTATTATTATTATTATTATTATTATTATTATTATTATTATTATTATTATTATTATTATTATTAGGTTGCCACTAAAGTTCCACAGGCTTTCTACCATTATGAACTGCTCGCTAAAGCGGTTTCAGCAATACTATGTGTGCAAAATAATTCCCATTGCTATCGATAGCCTTCTGCCGGCGTTCTGACAGCAGCTGGATACCTCGACGGTAAAAGGTCTCAGGTATTGATCTAGAAAAGCGAGCCATCCATTTTTGGACATGCTCAAAGTTTTCAAAATACTAGCCAGACAGGTCTTGACGTATTGACCTGAGCAGATGACAGTCAGAGGGCGCTATGTCAGGGGAGTACGCCGGGAGTGGCAATAGTTATCAAAGCAGCGCAATAATTTCGTCTTGCGTCACCATTGCGACATGTGGCCACACACTGTGGTGTAAGAGAATGATATCCCTTTGGTATGGCGCTCGCAGAGCTCCCGCTAACTTTCTAAGCAAAGTACAGTAGAGGAGAGGCCTGTAGTAAGCTTATGACCTGGTGGGAGCAACCCGTAGGTAGATTAAGCCTTCTTTGGTTCACTAGACAGGGAGGAGCACGTTTTTCCTAACATGATCAGCTTTGCTATGGAAGTGGTCAGCCTATTGGAATCAGTTCACTCTGGATATGAGAAGCTGTGTATTTGAGCCTAACGCTTTCTCAGTAACCCTCATAAGTGTAGTCCTCAGTAGAGCAACGATGCATTTACATGGATGCAGGGAACTACCCATCTTCCATCTTTAGTGCTCAAGTAAGCTATTCGGAGCGTGAAAAGACGGACTTTGAACAATGGATTCCCTTCAGCATGATCAAACTATTACAGTATAACATTAATAAAAATAGTTCTGTTACACATATAGAGCGCCTTTCGGTTTTCTTCTGGTTCAACTGCCATCTTTAACTGCCTCTGCCCTAAGCGATTCATTAACTCAACGGATTACGAAAGCTAAGCTCTGCAAGAATACTTCGTGTTTTCCACAAACAATCCATAACTGCTCAGCATATCTCGTAAGCATTCCTACTTGCAATCCACGCGACTGGCACGTAGCTTACAATGTCACAACGTTAGCTCTACCTCCAAGTTTTCAACTGTTGGTTTCCCATTCAGGGGGAGCTTTCATCAATGCATGTGACAAGTGACCAAGCCATTTGATGTTTTGGTGGGCATAAAATTTGGATCTAAGCGTTACGAAGCTATTGAAGCTCAGAATGTGCAATAAGGGACAATACTATCCATTGCTCAAAAGGCATAGAGAGAAAACTAAGTTTCATCTGATTTCTGAACGTTGCGCTGAGTGTTATAACAGTAGGCCATTTTGCCTAAATTTAATTCTGCTTATCTAAGGAACGATTTTGTTCCGGATGAACTGTGACAGACGAAGTGCATTTTATTGGAAAAGGTCAAGTTCCTTCAGAGGTTGCTCCAATCACTCTTGACTTGTTCCGAGCGTACAGATGGCGTTACTTAGCTCCGTCTGCAATGGAGTTAAATCGCTGTTACCAATTTTGGTCAATTTTTAGCATTTCTTCTCGTCTTGAAGCGTAATGACAGACATCTTGCTCTACAAAACAAAAATTCAAAACTGCTCTCTGCGTTGAAAGGAAGAAGGGCACTAAAGGGCGCCGCACCGTTGGGCATAGCTCGAAGAGGCTCGTCGTGGTCGATCTGCGACTGCTTAGGCGGATCTGCGGAAATTTACGCTTCCGCAATTGAGCAAAAAGTGAATTCGTCCAGTAGACTCCTACGCTTTAGGGAAATGAACCCATTAAGGACGTGATTTACCGACGTGGTCTACTAGGCGAACGACAAGTCGAACAGCTTACCCATTAGGAAGAACGCATTTGCAATTTTTTACCTGAAACTGCAGGTGTCGCTGGCATTTTAGTCCGCCGGTGCCATTCGACCCATTTTGGCACGCTATGGCTGTACGCCAGAGGCAGCAGTGCACTAAAATGCTCTAGACGATGGCAGTTGTTGAAAAGTTACTCTTAACTGTTTCTCTTTCCGTCTGCGTGCCTCTTCTCGCAAGAACTTTCACTCGCCGGCGGAATCGATTGAGCGCACCCAGTTTTTGACAAGCGCTAATGTTAACGCCTTCTATTCGCCTCAGTAAAACCAACCACTATTTCGAAGATTCAAACGCTTGCCAAATTTGCATTTTTCAAGTCGATACTTGTTTAACTTTAATGGACAAGCGCTAGCTCGCACTTATCAAGATAAAATATCGACTGCTGCTTAACTGCGGCAGTTTTAAGTTATACTATGCCGTTAAAGGCTTGAGCGGAACATTTGTGGCTGCAATCACATTTTACCTTTCTACAAACTTTTCTCTTGAAGGCAGGAAGTTTAAGAGGCGCATATTTCGAATACCTCTATGCATTGAAATTTGTTCCCACTTGCTGATTCACTAACAAATGCTTTGAAAAGTAGTAACATCCCACTTTCGCTTGCAGTAGTAAAACGTTATTTTCCTGCTACATAAAACTCGCGGAGGCTGCATGGCTCCTCTCCAGTTACAAAATACTGCGCGTATGCTAGTACGCAGAATGAGTCACGAAACGTGAGTAGTTCAATAAGTTATTCATCCGCCTGGGATAACCAAGCGGCCGTTGGTGACATTTTTTGTCATATGAAGAGCAGGCGGCGAGTTGGAATGGCTGACGATTTAGCCTAGAGTAGAATAGCAGCCGTCATGCTTCGGACAGACGTGTCGGCGAGGAAGGAAGTTGCACAGCGAATTTCGCATAATTTAAATAATCCCTCCTTAAGGCGAGGATAAAATTGCCGTCCGTTTCCTGCATCAGCCACACGGTCTCTATTCGTGTTGCGTGACCTGCTGCTTGATTTTCCAAGACGAAAGCCAACTTGAAATCGACATATTGCGCACTGGCCAATTTTCTCCACCTGAGTCGAGAAGGCTGACGACGACTCACGCTGGGCGAATAAGCTCTCCCACACTTTAACACTGAAAATCTGAGCACATACACACACAGGTAAGAAACATTGTTATTCCTTTAATGGGCAGCTGATAATTGCCCATAATCGGGTGAGTAGTAAGCATTTCCCTCTGCGAACGTTCCGCGACAAAGCTAGACTTTCGTCCAACAAAAAGTCGTTCACCAAGCATAGCATAGGTTTTGAAAAAATTTCCATTCAAGGCATGGTTACGCGCAAGGAGCCACTGGGCTCACGTGACTGAGCTTACATTGCGGACATACGCAATATAGAAATAAACGCAGCCCTTAACAACGTAATGCATTAACATCAGCGACTTGCCGCATATGGTATCAATATCATATTTAACGATTTTCAATTTTACTCCGTTTACCAGCGCCGGCGGTATTGCAGTGTTTTCCCACAATAAGGATGCGCGCAAACCAGTTTTTTGAAAAGCAATATCTTTTCGCAATTACAACCACCTTCCTTGTTACCATGTTCCGCAGAGCTGCATAAGAGATGGTCGTTGCACAATGAGATGATCACGAGAATTGAACATATGTTAAATTAGGCTGTAGATCAGATGGTGCAGCTTTCTGCAAACAAATGGGTGCCATTTGTTTTATCGTAGATTAATTAATATTTATCCTTGCAAAATCCCAGAAAGCGACTGCGCGTCATCGAAGGCGTCCGCTTTCTTTTAGCTTTCGCCATATGGGCTTGCGTCTGCTTCGCGTGAAAATGCCTTCACACTGCCAGTTCTCTCTGCTCAATGGATCTCACTTAGATAGGCGCGAAAAGGTGAATGCGTTCGCACGATTTCCCGTTGTCAATTGACTGTGAGCGCGAAGCTGTAAAAATGGGATTTACGCTTATGACTCGTAGGAAGAGCAACAATGCTGAGCTCCCTTAGTCGCCTTGAACGACGTATCCTTAAGGGCAATTAGCGACCACTTTGCTAAGTGCTTATGACCACATGCAGCCCAAAGTCTTTACGGGAACCCCTCCGTTGGCTCTGAGATGAAAATGCTCTCATAGTGGGCGCCACCTTGAGCATTGCCACATTGTCCTGTGCTAATATGTGAGTAACGCTAATAAACTTGTTCGGACTTTTCCATTTCAACAAAGTCAGATCTGGCCAGTATGCGCACAGCTGTAAGCAATCATTTTAAACTCAACATGGCAGCGCTTAGTTTGCCGCTATAATTAGCGATCCATCAAACGTTAACTCTTGTTAGCAAAGAATTATTTCCAAACGGCTGTCAGCAGTGGGTTGGCAGTTAAAGCTATTAATAACTCGTTCGTCTTCTTCCCGCGCGCTACGGTTTTCCTGTTGCTATAAATGGGTTGCATGGGAGAATTTAAATCTTAAAGCAAGCTGAAACATTCACGCTTCGCCAGCGCCTAAGTGCTTTTGAACCGTCTTATGCAAATTTTTACCTCCTCAGCCACCCTGCTCGTTGCTGGCAATTTTGCAAAATCACAGCGACCCACGAGTGCGCTACGCATCGGCATTGTGGCGTCAGTGCAAATGGCACAAAGACGTATAGAAGCAGCAAATGGTCATGAATGGAATAGAGCAAGCAGTTAACTATTCACTACTGCTGCGTACATCGATTCTTAGGCTACGTGCATCAATAGCGTCATTTTTTGACCAGGGTGCAAAGTCAATCCACCAACTGTCAGATGGAAATAAAAAATGTGACCCCCCCCTAATACTGACGGTATTATTGAGCATACACTTTGCGTAACGGTGACGTTGGTCGAGTGAGAGCCATGTAGTGCGAGTGTTCATTGGGCAAAAACCCGTAATGGCAGCGTAATGCTAAAAACTCGCATTTTGTTCGCTATTGGTATTGTTGAGGCATGCATACTGGTGCACTTAACGAACAACGTTTACGACATGGCGATCAATTGCTAACGTGACGTTGCGCCGAGTGGGCGGACGGGCAAGGGCACTTGGCAATTTCGATAAGTCTGATCGAAACGCCTTGTCTGGGTCCATTACAGCTTTACAGCGACGGAACTTATCCACTGGCTGCCATTTCAATTCGTCCTCATCGGCATTTGCTTCACAGACGTTGGCCAGAAAAGTCTGGCACACACGTTTCAGTTTTTGCCAGCTCCGTTGCTCTCTCTTTCTCTCTCCCTCTCTCGTTGATCCAAAGAAATATTGTCTCGCAAGTGGCAGTCGCTGAGGTACAGCTAAAGTGCGGAGCCTTACCAACCACCTGTCACTCATGGCGCTTCCGGAAGACAAGTAACAACAATTTTTGGACTTTATACACTTTTCCAAAATGCTCTGCGGCTATACGTACTTTTTTGTTGTTTTTTTCTACATTTAAAAAAACGATCAGACAGCTTTATGCATGAATGCTAATTTTTTTGTCATTTCCCATAAAAGGTCAGCAGCCGCTGAGCCTCACAAAATTTAAGGCCAACATAGAAATCGCCCTAAAGAGGCGATTCGGCGGCTGACGCCTAATGGGCGCTTGTGGGCGCCTAATAGCCGTTCCTGGAGTGCCCAATTGCATGCCGTTGCTATCTGCCTAGAAATCGTCAGCGCTGAGCCCGAAATGGCACGCCAAAAAATTTTCCAACTCCTTCGGCAACATACGGTCCAGTGAGAGCTTTGCCGTCACAATTGGCAACGTTATATTTGTCTCGTAACTTGCATGAAATAGCGAGGCTCTCTTCGGCTGTCACTTTTCCGGGACTTGTTGTTTTCTACGCTTCGCCTGGGAATCACCTATCAATACTTTGCTCAGCTCGTTTGAGGAATCGAGTTTTTTCTGATGAAGTTAAACACTGCTTTTATTGTTAAGGCGTTCTCCCGTTGACCTACTAAGGTTGACGTGACAAACTTCCTTGTTGCAGCTATCCGAAAGGTTTGTAATATTTTTTTGCTACGAAGAGTTTCGCGGCATCCATGCGACTCACTTGGTAAGACAATGCCCCAGAAACAGATAACATAACGCCAAATAAAGTCAGTTTGCAAGTCAGCGTCGGAAGCCCTCAAGCGCGTATTTGCATTTTTGGTCGCCCTGCAACAAGCGGTCAACTGCTTAAGGCTGGCATAGGCCGAATGGTTCATAGCGAAAGTGTTACCCAGCACAAACGCATCTTCTTGTCAAGCTCACTTTTGAAACAAACTATGACGACAAGCTTGAAAGCGCGATGAGGACGAAAGCAGTGGAGAAGGCAGGTAAACTACAGCGACTAGGTGTCACGTGGTCCCGTTAAGCTGAAACGTCACGGCATGCCTGTTGATGAAGCCAGCTGGCAGGCATGGTTGCCAACCGTTGTACGAGAAGACTCCTTGTTTCCCGTACGGACGCATTCTTTGGCACCGTCAAATTGAGATTTCCTACGTCAGCTGCTAGGGCATACATAACGGAAAGCATACGCTCGAAGTTGTCCTACGCTTTCCGTAGGTCTGGTTATGGCCACCCAGTAGCGACATATCTAATAAACTAGAAGGCCATGCAGTTAAGGGACGACTTGTGGAACTTATAGCTCATCAGTGGCTCAGACAAGCCTTATTTTTAACGATTGGTTCCTGGAGATATTCTTGAAACACAATTACAAGTACAAAGCTGCAGCAAACGTCGACCAAGTCATCAGGCGCCTTAAGTTCATTTAAGCCTCGTAAAGGCGGAGCACGTAGCGTAGGCTGTTAATGGGATGCTAAACTCCATTGCTCGTCATCGGCAACAACGCAATGAAGGCATGTGTCACAGGCATTTGAAGTCTGACTTCTATGACCGTTCAGACGTAAGCTTCTATATTAAGTTAACAAAAGGCTGACAAGCACCAAATACCGATGAACGCTATAGATTTTAGCGGACCCATCTTTGTCCTCTGTTTGTCCATAGCAAATGGAATAGGTGTTAAGCAGATAGGCGTCTGCGCCATATTTACCTATCATTGGGTGCACATCTTCACCGACTGTTATCTGAGGCGGCTCTTCGGAGCCAGGTAATGTTTTCCATGAGATCACAGGCGCCCTTGTCAGTTAGGCGAATGTTTTGCGACAGGCTGTAGTTACGTTTGACATGAAGGCAATTGTCGTCTTGTGGAACGCCAGGAATGAGGCTGCTTGAAGAGCAATGCATTTTGTTGTCAAGGCCGCCTACCTTAACTCGAAAGTTTATCAAAACGTCCGAACGACTTGTCGTCTTGCACTCTGTTCATCCGATCCATTCGGACAACAACTGCGGCATTGAGCGCGTTGGAATTTTTGCCCCAACATTATTGCCGATAATAATTTGAGCCTTCAAGTCTCCATCCTTAATGCGGCGTAATTCTAGCCGATTTACCGTTTGACTTTATTAAGCCGTCAAGGCGCCAGTACGGCCTATTGCGTCATTTCCTTTTCGCCTTCGCCGCGGCTCGTTGGCTTTACCGTTTGGCGCAGCTTGAAAGCAACAATTTTCAAAAATTGCATTTTTTTCAGCAAGTCAACCAGCTGTGCTCCAATGGTCTCCTCGTCGTCGTCCAACCAAATAACCGACAACCTTGTCCAGCAGCTGACGCCCGATGAAGTGGACGAATTTCGAGAAGCTTTCATGATGTTTGACAAAGATAAGAATGGCACAATATCCACCAAGGAATTAGGTGTGGCTATGCGTTCGCTGGGACAAAATCCAACCGAGCAGGTAAGAGTAGGACAGCTGTCTGTGTCGTAACGTTGACCATGATGTCGCCATGGGATTTACCTTTGCCGGAGTTTGTTGGCAATTAGCGAAAAGCCGTCTAAGCGCAGCCACTTTTCATTCTCTAAGCCTTTTCATGTGGACTTAGAATGGGGCAACCGCTAGAGGACCACTTTACGATGGAATCGGTTCTTTTAAACGACCTTTCTTCATTATTGATCTTTGGCCTCTTTGCCTTTTTGCCCAAAGCAAGAAAAAGTTGGCTGTAGGCTTGCAAAATGCGCTTGATAAGATTAAGTCGCCGTCTGTGACCTTGATTGCCTCCCTATTTAGGAGCTCATCGAGATGATCAACGAGGTAGACATAGACGGCAACGGGCAGATCGAATTCCCTGAATTTTGTCTAATGATGAAACGTATGATGAAAGAGACGGACTCCGAAATGATTCGAGAAGCCTTTCGAGTTTTTGACAAGGACGGAAACGGCGTAGTCACTGCGCAAGTACGATAATAAACGTTGGGATGGAAACCAGCGAGAGCGCCTTGCAAGTTGCTCTACTTTCAGGAGTTCCGTTATTTTATGATGCATATGGGTATGCAGTTCACTGAAGACGAAGTGGACGAAATGATTCAAGAAGTGGACGTGGATGGCGACGGTCAGATTGACTATGAAGAGTTCGTCAAAATGATGACCTCTCGATAAGCTTTTTCCTACGGGGCAGTGGCTTGCCACACTGTTCAACTTTTTTTTCTACCGACATTGATGTCATTAAATCCTTGACCTTCCGGCCTCTGGCTGGTGCCTGACTGACTTCCAGGATCCCAGTGAACCGTTGGCTCATATTTTAAAGCATAATTTTTTTATTAAAAAGTTATAATCATGACTCATAATAATTCTTGTTAAAAAAGATGGTAGACTTTGGAGATGTGCCCCGAGAAGGGGACCCTCGAAGCCTCGAAGCAACAAGAAGGGCGAAGCAGGCGTACGCATCGTGGGAACTCTTTTTGAAACGCTCATTTTTCTAAACGATAGTTTAACAAGCGGCAAAGTGGTTTTTCAGTACGTATGAGCAGCGATGCCCCACTAGCTAGGCGCTCCTGACTGCAGCACACTGCGTGGACTCCTGTCTATCAGTGGCTGACAAAAAGGGGTTGCCTTAAACGCGTGGGCTCATGCAGTGTTGTCTACCTGTATTTCAGCAACATGTTTTGCGAAAGCACTTTTAAGTACGCCTGATATTTCTGTAGGGTGCAAAGTGCTTACGCCAATCTCATGTGTTCACTGTAGTCATTGCATTAGCTTTTGGAAACGCTGATCTCTCCCTGTTCCTCTTCGTACTTTAAAGCAAAAGGGTTTGAATAAAAGCTTCAACGCCTTAAGCTATGTTAGAAGGCAAAACTACCTGTATTGTAATCGTAAATAAAGCTAATCAAAATAATTGGTATGGGCTGAATGCACTGCTTTTGATAGAGCCGCTGCTGAGGTAACCAAAAGTCTTTTTAGTGCACAGAGGCCCAGTTAGCCACTTAGCACTGGCCTAACACGTCATAACACTTTCTCTCTTCGCGACAACTAACAGCTGCTGCAATGCAACGGAATTCTACTTAAAAGAGGCAGTAAATAATTTAATCTCTTAAAAGGAACATTCATATTGTGTACTCGAGCATTCGAAAGCAAAGCAGCACGGAACAGACGTAACGACTGTAAGAGAATGGGGGCACACTTCTTGCGGGCAACTTGGTGTATACTGCATTCTCGAATTCCCTTTTCATTTTCTATGTCGCGTTTAACAAATATAGACTAATGATAATGACTCATCATTGCTTCTTGCCTTATACGAACCGAACTGCTCAACGGGGCGCGTACGACGCATATGCAGCGTTCGTGAAAGTGCAGGTCAAGAGTGCGTGAACTTCAAGACAAAGGCTCCATTTGGTCGAAGTGAAATGCAAATGTTAAATCAACTTTGCTGTCGTTGAATCCAAACTGCTAATGTCATTTCTTCGTTGGCACTGGAAAAGTGTTAATTGACATTGACAGATAGCTCGTATGAATAAGTGGCTGTGGATTTTTTTCGTATACGCGCTTTTGCCCTGCAACCATTGCAACTACCTATTTACCTCCGAGCAAAGTTTGGTTTTTAGCTGTTGCCTCATACTCTAACCAGGTGTGAAAGCTCTTTAGGTACTTCCAGTGATGACGACAAATCGTTAAGGAGAGTGGACACGCCAGGCAGAGCCCGCCGGCAAGAAAAGGGCACAACAGCGGGGCGCAGTGGATCACGGCAAAGGGTGTTCACCTTTCCAAATTCGCTGTCAAACACCGTGTATTTTGGCAATGGTGATGATGAACTTACTGACGGTGAGATCAGCGTCAGCGGACCCCAAACTCTTTGGAGCATAAATGCAAAATCAAACCTGAGAAGAAGTCCCACCTGGTACAGCTATAATCACAGAGTTATACCGTCAAAGGAGCCAATGATATCGCACATTATGAAGTACTCTGCTGACCCCGTCGGCTATTCAAACACTTTCGTTTCAGGTAGGCCTATGTGGCTTTGTGCTTTCATCAAAGTACTGCAACAGCTAAGTTAGAAGGTCAATGAGTAAGCAATCTATGAAGTCAGTTCCCTAAACTTTAAAAATGACATACACTTCTTTAAGATATGCTTTTCAATGTAGAGGGCATCGAAGTGTCGAAGTAGTGGATGTGACGTAATTTGCATTCCCTAAAGTCTGATTACCTCCATATTTACACATTGCGAAGCGTACTACAAAAGCAACAGAGTGGCATAAATGAAAAGGTGCGCTGTATATGAATTTTGTCAGTTGCTTTGAAGTGTTGACTTCCGAGCTGACAAGCAGTAGCAAGTAAATCTTGTTTAATGAACATCTAAGCCAACAAGCATTGGTTTACCATAAACTAACACTTAGTACAAGCCATATAAGCTATATCCCGAATAGAAGCTTTTGCCAGTTACGTATATAAAAAAAGTTTAAATTAAGTATATACACTGCGTTTTAGTCCGAATGTCGTTGCATTTTCGATAAACCACAGTATGACGTAATCATAACTATTTTTAAGCGCTGGAAAGCCAAACAACACATGCGACTCACTTTATTCCAATTGTAAGAAATATACCCGTATTAGGCTGCCTTACTGTAACGACTGACTTCGCGCTAACCCTACGATGCAAAGGGTCCTAAGCACTTATGCCAAACTGAGCTGTATAACCCATCAAGGTTCCCGCATATGCTAGTTCCCTGCCTGTGCACGTTTACAGTTGGCTTATTTAATATTAAAATTAAGAAGTTTACTTTTCTAAAAAGCATATTGGTCAGCCGGAATTTTAAATATGCCGGCGTCATGCAGGTAAGACTGGAGGTGGAGGAATCAACAATTTTTATTCACAGTGCGCCGCGTAGTACACTTATTACTGCTAAATAATAGTTGCGTCTATTGAGAAGCTGAATAGACGGATTGCTGTATCAACAAGTACGACTGTGCCTTGCTCATTAGCCATAACTTTATTGTATGCGCCGTGGGATGAGACTAAAGCCGCAACTCCCAGTTAGTTGTATGGACTTGACCATCCATGGTCATTTGAGAGGTTCAGTTCAGCACTTGCTTTAGACCAGAGATGGTATGACCATGGTTGAGCGAAAGGCTGATTCCCCTGTTGCTCAATTAAGCACATGCTCGAATAAATCATTAATTGCGTGTCTAACAGCAGCCTCGCGTAAATTATAGAAAGATATGATGATAGTGGCACTCACTGCTATGCTAACCATTTTCAGCCGGTCAGCTGAGCGCAAACTGCCTTCAAAAATCTTCGCTATTCATTCTCTTCTTGACGTAATGCAGTATTACATAATTAAATGAATCCCGAATTAAGTGTTGACGTTGTAGCTTTTCTTTTAAACATATTTAGGCAAGTGCGGCTGACGGTAGTCTTAATGAAATTGTCCCTTTTAGGCTGAAGTAAATCAATTCGTCATTGGCACTACGAATTCATTGTTTTTACCCATAGCATAGGTAGCCATGGTTCCATCAGGCGTCGGTCTCCGGATGTTCATTTGACAGGTCGTTTTGGGCTTCAGCCAGACAATAGTTTATATCAGTGCCTTTGGGCCACTTTCAAGTCAGCTGAAAACTATTAATAAAGCCGTCCGTACTGCGTGCACACTTTCCATTAGAGTGCAGAGCATACGGAACGCTACTTAACCGCTCTTCCTAGGAAAACTATCTTCCCACGATGATTTTAAATTTTTATTTATTGCTCCAGAACATGACCATATCCGGGCGTTCAAAGCTCGTTGTCACAACTGGCATGGTAGATGCTGAAATAGGGTCACATACAAAATCCTGAATCACGAAATCCCGACACACAATATCCCGAAGCATAAAGTACCGACGTACAAAATCTCGAAGCACAGAATCCCAAAACTCAAAATTGTGAATTCGAAATCGACATAATCGAAAACGTGATTCGGGATTTTGTGAGTCGGGATTTTGTGCGTCGGGATTTTGTGTTTCGGGATTTTGTGCCGGTCCGGCTGAAATACTGTCGCCGCAGTAGCACCGATGACGATGGAACAAGAGCGGTTCAGAAGCGTACGAAAAAGTTGCTCTGTACATTCTCCAACAGTCTGCTTTCATCCATTCGCTCGTAGAGCACTTGTGTATGCACGACAAAGGAGAAAATGCCGTGATTGATGTAGCAGCGCGAAAAAGACTTTCCGTTGAGTTTTTTGTTGTGGCCACTAACATCTCCGTCAAAACAATATTTGCCCTACACGGATATACGCTTGATAGGATTTCCAAATTTTAAATCCACACGCGCTTGATCGTAGTACACAAAATTTCAATGGACATTGAATATGCCATACAGAGAACCTTGAAGTGCCAATTATTCCCAAGCGATTGCAATGATGCTTGCTTAAGTAGTGCACACACATAAAGTTGTTGTGCAAACTCTGTTTTTGCACTGCGGGTGCTAAATGACCAGCTCACTGATCGTTCCAAGTATCACAGGGAACAGCGTTGCTCAACGGCGGATGCGCCTGTCTAAATTTTGACCAGCAGCTTGCAGATAGTGAATTCTCATTGTTTGGGAATTACTGTAACTGAAAATTTGAAAGTGCCCTTGCGTGCTTACAGAATGCTGATACTCTGGTTATGTCCATTAATATTAATAGTTAATTTGTACTATAACGAATAAAAGCAATCTATTAATAACACACGACTCCCTGCAGCTGATAGGGCGGAACTTTATGTTGAGGCTACTTTGCAAGTAGTTTAAAACCGCCTACGGAAAGGTGCTCATTATACATTTTACATAAATGAGCAAGACCATATTACCATAACGAATAACAGATAATTAAGGAGAGTCAACCTCCTACGTGTAGAAGTGTAGTGTTATCGGCTACCTAAGCTCGAGTGCTGAAACAGGAAGCGGACACAGACAGAATAAGTTACACCCTTCTCCTTGTCATGCTAAAGACTGCTGACTTTGCATATGACGTCCTTAAGTTCATAAACAGCTTGTTCGTTGTTTCAGCTATGAAACGGGCAGGCGGTCTGCCCACGGATGATTCACCGCTGAGCATTAGTTCGATACCTTCTTTTGGAACCACTATTCAGTTGGAACCTGGCAATGACTACCATTGGAGTACAGAGCTTAACGTCAGGCAGTCCCACAAAGGCTCAAAGACGTATGATCTGCCCATAGATGGTGGCGTAAATGTGGCTACACCTCCTGTGGCCTACGCGTACCGCTATGCCGTGAAACCAGATGATTGGCTTAAGCTAAGCCCCATATCGCTCCCATCGTCGTTACTTGCCCGTGGCATACTTTGAATTAATTTCTATCGTCCGTAATAAAAAAAATATTTAAGAATATATATACAGCCTAAGCGAATAGATCTGATTGCGCATTCAATAAAAAGCTTACGGCACACAATCCAAGTCGATCTTTCATTGACTGACATGGCCTTAATTGAATTGTAACCTCAGCGTAATTGTTCTCTTAAATGAAAGTCGATTGTCAATGAATAGCCATACCAAGTAAGCTAATGGTACGCGTTAGCTTCCTGTAAAGCCAAAAGCCTTTTGTACAGCTTTCAATGCGGCATTGTGGCTACTAACGGAGGCATAAGAAGTAGCGGTTTGTACGAGAAGCTGACAAGGTGACGTAAAAATGGTTGAACTGTACAAAAATGGGATAAAAACAAAGTGAACAGAATTGTTACGACAATATGCAAGAACTAGACTTGCGCCGCGAAACTTCGCTGGCGCTGGCACTACGCCCAGTCTTGCTGCTGGCTCTACTTTGAGGAGGCTGCGGAAGAGGCATCGACTGCCGGCGCTTTTTCAGCAACTTGTACTCTTGATGGGACAACAACTTTTGGGCAAAGAGAGTTTGAAAAATGTTCTCCACCGAGCTGAACTCTTTGGCGGTCACTTCGATCCACCTGCAATTGTGGCTGTTCGCGTATTCTATAACTTCCTCCTGGCTGACGGCTCGTTTCTGAATTACGCCGTCGTAAAGCAGATCCATTTTGTTCGTCACTAAAATCACCGGCGCGTCCTTCGTATTCAAACATCGAATTTGTTCTCTGAAACAACGACACAGCAACGGTCGAGCTGGCGAAGCGACAAAGCGACGATTTATTATTCATCTTTCGCTAATTAACCTGCGAATCAAAACTCCGTCTGCTACCGTAGCACACAAATCGGCCTTCCTGGGACATTCTACCTATTTGGACAGGTAAGTTGACGCGACTGTGCTCCAGTTGCCATTGGGGCGACACTACGGGGGTGCAAAGCTGCCTGGGAACCAACAGCGTCGTCCATTTTGATACGTCCAAGCGGGCCCATAAAATAACGTTGACAAAAAAGGGCTATTTGATCGAAACGAAAAGACGGAAGGAGAATTGAAATTGCTGCAAGACAGTTTCTGCTAAGCTAATTGGCAAAGGCAGTAGCGCGCCTGCGGAAAGGGCGAAGCAATTAAAGCTTTGTTAGAAGTATAACCTCAGATGTGATTACCGAGCTTACAGGCTGACTTGGGACAAGCGAAAGCCCAAAAGCCTCCATTATCCCTGTCAGCTAAGCGATGCGGCGTAATGAGTACACTTTTTTGGCATTTGGCTGATAAATAATTAAGGACGTCTTCTTGAGAGATGGCGAAGTTCGAATTGCGGCTACGCGGGAGCATTCTACCGGTTTTCAATTCATGAGAAACCCAAAAAAGGTCTACCTGCGCGATCTACAATACACCTTAATCTTTAGAACAAAGGATATTGGAAAAATTTGTGTTTCTCCTTAGCGCAAACGGGGAGTGGAGCAAATATGCAAATTACTTGTCCAACATGGGATGACAAAAATTGTCTAAAAAGGAAAACCAGGTTAACGCTTACCTTAATTCCTTAGCTTCTTCAAAAGACGCTCTGTCATCTACGGCATGAACAATTACGAAAGCATCGCCGGTGCTCATGTACAATTTTCTCATGGCCAGAAAGTCCCGACTGCCAGCAGAGTCGATAAGCTCGAAGAGTAAAGTTCCCTCGCTACCGTCCATTGTGTATTCTATCCAGTTGAAGTCTTCCACTGTTGGCTTGTATCGTTCGGCGTTGAATTCATTCCAAAGGAATTGACTAGCGATGGCCGTTTTGCCAACCTGACTGGCTCCAAGTATTACCACATTCACTTTGACAATTGGGCGAGAGCCGCGGTCCCTTCTCGCTCCGCTGTTTAGACGGCGTCTGGCAGGCAGCAAAGCCTCACGGGGCTGCTGTTCACACTGTGTTGCGGTCATTGCCGACCATTTGCTTCCTATCGGATTGGCAATCATCCTGCAAAATAGCGTTATGTATAACCAAAGCGGGTTGGTGGCAGATTAAGCGCAGCGGTCGTCTTATGGAGGATGGGGAGGAAGAGCAAAAATTTCATTTACGCCTCATGCACTTATATGCTGACAAGTAGCCTCGCCGAGGTATGTTGCGACGTGTTACATGAGCTTGTTTGGTGGGCTAACGCTCCAGGGATGGGGGCAAAGAGCGGAGCCAAATTAGTGAACGCCGTTGCAACGAATGTCTTGTCAACATCTCTTACCGCAATCAGTCCAACTATAAATTGGATCGAGAAACGGCAGACTTGCCATCTTAGGGCATAACAATCGATACGCACGAACCGGGAATTACAAAGCGCGCCATGTCAGCTGTTAAGCGCTACGAAATGGTTACAACTAGGTGAGAGAAGGGTTGAGGCGAACGTCCCGCCGAGATGCAATCCCTTTATCCAAACTTTTACTTTTATAAAGAGGTCGGCGGCGCCACAGAAAATGCCAATGGCCAATGGGGGGCCAATGTGATTTCACCGTTTTGTCAAATGGTAACGACTCAACCATTCTAATGCGCAACAGTCTGCTCTCTCCTTCTTGCCGAAGAAAGAAATGCAAAATTGACGTACGCTCAAGCCGTATACGTGACAGGTTGGGACAGGGCGATCCATTAAGGCTGCGATTCTTCCGCATCATCTCGCGCTGCTGCTGCTGCTGCTGCTACAGAACGCACAAACCAATTTTGATGGCTGAACAAACAAGCTACCTATAAAAGACGAACAAACGAAGCAACAGGAAAAGAGAAAACTGAACTTAAGACTTTAGAAACTAACAATGGCTAAAGAGATTGGCTGAATTTCTACAACCAGGAAATGTCGCTGTCTACGTTGGGGCAGCAGCGATTAAGTTTACCTAAATGAAGCGGATTCAGCTGTCAGTGGAAGTAGTATTGAAGAGGTAGTCTAAATGTCAATTTGATCAGGTGACGAATGTGACAGCTAGTTGAGAACAGCAATGATTGCCTATGGACTCGATGTAACCATTTTCCCTTCCAGCTTTGAATGCCCACCATGGCACCATCTACTACCAGGTATTGTCTCTACTGGTCGTCAACATATGGAATGGTTGCGTGCACTAACAATGTTAGCGCACGGAACACTATTCAAAGCGACAAACCATTGGACACCAATATCCTTAGTCCTACGTTAGAGCCTTTATTAGGATATAAGCTCTATTCTTTCCATGCGAGGTTACTTTGCGTTGAATAGTAGCCATATTCAGTGTCAACTCGAAAAATCCGCAGACAAGATTCGCTTAACGTTCTTGGATGACATGCTGCACGGAAGGTCGATGGAACTCTATTCATGTGCACTACGGAATCGTACTTTGCCCGAAAATTCCAATGCATCAGCCTGCTTTCAGGCGCTGCTTACGAGAGGGCTCCAATGAGAGCAATTTCGCCATAATCCATTGCCGCAGCCAAATTAAATCATTTTGTCCAAGGTTTATCGCATCGCGACACCAGAGCTTTCAGGGCTGTTCTGTCGCAGCGATTGCAATTTACGAAGAAGTGCATGTGCATATGGGCCTGTTTGAAAATTTTTCGGCAACGCCCCGCCATCGCATGCAAATGAAGTATTGACGCAAAGGGTTCGATATTTATGACACAAATTGCTCAGGCTGACAGTGTGGCCTTATACGGGTTAGCTGAAAGCGTCGCCGTGTTGTCAAGCGACTGGCAGACTACGAGGATTGCCGGATTATTAGCAACGGAGAATAATCCGCTAAGCACCCGGCTGAAAATCTAAGTCGCGCTGCCTTTATTTCACCCGCCTTCGTTGGCAATAACAATCAGGCTTGAAAAGGAGAAAATCTGCACACAGCTTTGCCTTGGTCAATACGTAGGACACCTCCAATTTAAACCAGCGTCTATCCATGCGCGTCGGATGCTGCTCGTGAATATAAAGACCGCTTTGTCAACGAAGCTGTAAATCAATTTCGAACCGAACAGCAACCTTATAACGGCCTCATTACTTATTGTTTTCCCGAAAGCGGACAGCGATGTGGAGCTTCGAAAATGAAGCACCGCATAAGGGTGTAGCAAGAAATGATTGGAAAAAGGCTTCGGCAATCGCCTAAATAGTCTAATTTCATTTTGCTGCCTTCAGTGAAGAAAAGCTATTTGTTTAGTTTTTTGGATCGTCCGCAGCCATACTATTCGTAAGTCGATTAAGCTTTGGCGCCAAACTGTCCACAGACGCTGAGATAAATTTGATATTCAAATTCTACGATATACTCTGCGGATCTTTGAGTACGCGCAGTCCTACCTGGTCTGACTGAGATGAGCGTCCCGTTCGCGGCAATGGACCACATTTGGCGCTTGCTGTTGTTCGGCCAACGCTATTGCGCGCAGCCCAATTTTGGCCACTTACCAAACGGTTTAAAATGAGACTTTCAAGTGGTAACTTTTGGCCTCAATTTGGAAAGCACTAAAGGGCAACGAAAAGGGACGAATCAATTTGCCAACACGGACGCCTCACAGGCGCTAAAGCGCCGCCCGAGCGAAACATGCCGTCCAAATGTTTGGACGAGAGACAGCAATTTCAAAACGAATGTCCCCCGTTGTTTATTCCGACTTGCGCGCGCGAGGGCTGCTGCCTCCTAGCTCGGAGAGCCCAATTGACACCTGAACGGGAAGCCGGAAATTGTCAATATGACAAAAATCCAAATAAACAGAGTCGACGGACGACGAGGAATGACGTATGCAAGCTTTTAGGAAGACGGAAGAACTTCTTCTCAAAACGATACAATGCTAAACGTCCCGTCAACTCACCACTGGCCTTCAATTAGGCTCTGTAAGCACTAATCTTATCGACTTGACGTGGTGGTGCCTCCCGCAAGTATGCAGTTTGGCCATCACGCGCGTGGACAAGAAGAGCAAACTAACCCGGGCTGACCAAAAAAGGGCCAACTGAGCAATATGGCCGCTACGTAACTGCGTCAGAAGAAAATAATCGGACAGATCAAAGCGATAATAGACGACTATTCACTGATTGTCGAATTCGCCTTGCTTCGTTAGGACATATCTTATCTGGCAGTTGCGAAAAGCGAATGCTGCAAAGGTTGTCTCTACGTCACATTGCATATCGAAGGCAGCTTGGTTTAACTGCGGAGATCGTATTGATCCTTTTTCAAAGCACTACGAGCATTCCTGTAATTCCCAAATCTCTTTTTATCAACTCAGCTCGATCTGACCTTGCCTCATATGGAAACTGACACACGGATCAACTGCGTTGCAAACAATTAGCTTAGGTACGATACCTCTTAATGACAACTAGGTTTGGACCTATACGATGTCAAAAAGTATCTGGGAGCGAAATTTGTCAAACGCTAAAACATCGCATCAACTACTGTGGGCAGGACGAAGCGCTTTCCGTTGAACAGAAGGATTCCCTTAAAAGGAAGAATGAGGCGCACCAGTTCATCTGACAACAATGCTACGCAGCACTAAACACTGTTTGAACACAGTAGCGCCCACGACGGACTATTCTTAGCTGACATCCATTACGTGTGGATATTCCTTGCTTGCTGTGCTTCGGGAAGCATCCCGAATGTAGGCATTGAAAACGCGCTCTGAAAAGATAATGGCGGAACGAACAGGCTTCATCATAGCTTGTTCGTTCGTAAGTACTACACAAATAGCATATAAGCACAGGAGGACGCGGGAAACGTCACATAGGCAAAAGCGCCATGCTTGAATATGATACATACTATATTCTGCCTTTCTCATTTCCGCTCGAACATATATATCCATGTGTTGACGAAGAAAGGTCACAGGGCAACATTAAAATGCTTTATTAGATTATTATTCATGACTGCGTGAAGTTATCGCATGGCAAAACTTGAAGCTGGAAAAGCTTTTCAGGGACTAATACAAGCCAGCAGAAGGAACCGCTCGACGAGGTTAGGGATTTTAATTAGGCGCAGTCGGGGTAGGTTTTTGTTTTGCATTCTCTCTTATCGTCCATCTAACTGGCAGCCGGATCGTATCTTCTATTCATCACTTTCAAAGGAGCAACCTGTGCCTTCTTTCTTCGATGCAATAGCGGCAGACATAATTAAGTTAGCTGACGATAAAGCTATTAATATGTTTGGCTCAGTTGGTCGTAACATTAATCAGATTTGTTTCAGTTAGCCTAAACAAGATGCTTTGGGAAGTAAACTCAGTTGGCAACAGAAGGAGTTGAACGGCAAGCAACATCTGCATCAACTTATAAATATGCCTCTTCAACGGTCGATCAACGCTCCCTGCACTTACGGAGGCGGCAATGTAAAGGAGAGCTCTTTTCAGTAACACTGCTTTATGAGACAAAGTGTCAAACACGGAGCACTAAGATAAGTTGAACGCTAAAGAGCAAACTGCGAAAGCGCTGGAAAGACAGAAAGGCCAACCGCACACAACATTAGGCGAGAATTAGACTCGCACTTACGAACGGTGCGACACGACAGTGCGTTCCATTAATAGCTTGTTACAACACGAATAAAATTAATATCTACAGCGAGAGATTTATTGGAACAACCTACAGCCAATAGAAGCTGACTTGTTCTCTTGGGCAGCCAATGTTTAACACAAGCAATCATACTTAACAAAGCATGAACACGTTATATACCGAAACTGTAAGGAGCCTAAGCATCTCACAAGGGCTATGCCAAAGTCGTGTTAGGGAAGACCGGCAGCGCGGAACGATACGTGCATATTTTAAATATGCAAAAATGGAAAGAGGAAATTTTTAAAAAAATTTTCACCGCAACAAATCGCACACCTTTGGGACGCGCGCGTGCTACTACCGTATCCTCTGTCCTACTGAATTAATGAATAAGTGCAAGAAAGCTGGACACAGCGAAGCGCTGCCAAACAGTTTCTTGAGACGTTGGATGATGGCTGAATGCATGCCACGTTTGCAAGAGACAATTACTTCATTAGGCATAATTTATCAATGCGCTTAGGTTGAGTCAATGTCAAGTGGAGCGTACTGTCTGTTGCAGGCACTAAGGACAGTCGAACAAAACAAATGAGTTATGAGACGGGACGAGCGTTTAAATATGACCACATAGTTGCAAAGGATTTTTTGCACCAATGCCTCATGGTCCGCTTGGAAATGATAAAGCCAGGCGGACTGCCTGTCATGCAAGATAGAATGCTAATTCACTGGTAAACTTCAACACGTTATGAAAAAGGGCCATAAATGGAATGGAACACTGACACTCAACGTCTAGCAGCCAAAGGAGAACGAGCAGACTTTCTCATGGCACAACGATCGTGTAGCTATCTGCTTGGAGCTTCCTCTGTACTTTTGACTCGTACACATGAGCATCTTCTTGGCTGACAGATATTTAAATGAACGCATGCGTCTTACAGCTAAGTCGACTCTAAACTAGCAAAGCCCAGCATGACAGGTCAAAGAAGGCATATGCGCGATAACAAATGCAGTTACAACATGATGAGCAGGAGGCTTCTCACCGCTCATTGTTGATCTTACGCAATGTACGTATGAGTACTTTAATTGGTGAATACGAAAGCAACGGGTGCTTATGATGGAAAGGAAAACGTACTACCTTAAAGCGAAAAGCGCTGCAGCAACATACAGGGATGATAGAGATCCCTTAGTCTTACCAGATTGAATATTAATACTATTTCTCACCGAGCAGCAGGCAAGAGATTAAAGCAAACTTTTGCGCGGTAATACAGTGCTTCATCAGTTAGAGGCGCTTGGGCTCTCGTCATCGGTTGTTCGGTTGTAGATGTCGTCAGAGTCGGCACCGTTCGAATCATTGCTTGCTGCACTCTCTTGCGATGGCTGTAAATTCGCAGCTTCTTAATAGCTTAAAAATAAGACGCACACTAAGCGACAGACTCGTTCCGAGCAACTTTCAAACGTTGTTGGCATGGTGGAGCTACTGCTGCTGCTGCTGCTGGATTGTTGCTGGGCGCTCGGCTGGTTGGAAACAATCTCCTCATCGTCGGACTTGTACCCGGTCGGATCAAAAAGATATCTGCACAAAGAAAATAGATTAAACTACCATAAATCAAAATGATTTGCAGGATAAAGATGCGCTCTTAAGATAACGCAAATAAGCTTGCAAAGGCTCGTGCATCACAGTTCAGAGAGAGCAGTCCGCTGCTTATGTCGGAATAGTACCTGCGCAAAGGCATTTTCCTCTGTTCATTGAAGCAGTCCAAAATCCATTCCTTTCTAACGATAAGTCCTTTGCCAAAGACTTGTTTATACTTTGGTGTATTGGGAAAGGCGCAAACCAAGTGCGTGCATTGGTTGTCCCAATTGGAGCGATACTTGGCGCCCATTCTAACTGCTTTCTCCCTCAAATCACCTCGCATTGGGTGCATGAATCCGCTGAGCACAAAAGTAACACCCTTCAGCAAAGATGAAAAGGGTGCCGCCTTTCTTGGCTTCTTGGGGTCAATACGGGGCTGTTCCGAGTGGTTGCTATTTGTCGACTGTCTTTTTGGAGAACTACTATCGTGTACATTCGATTTTTCGGCCGTACTCTGCTCATCCCGATTAGTTTTAACTTCTTCGTGCGAGTTGGCCACTTTGCTGGTAGCCTTTTCAAGGTCAGCAACTGTCAGTTTGTTGCTAATTCTCCATTGCTCAAAACGGCCGACTGAATTGGCGGATTTCTTGTCCGCGTCGTCAGCCTAAGTTGACCATTGACCAAAGTTATATACAATGAAAACAAATGTTTCGCATGAAAGTACCTCCAACAAAAAGTTTCCAAGTTGAACAGAACTCTCGGAAGTATGCTGCTTTTGAGGCGCCTCTTCCTCAGGCGACAGAAGACGAACGAAGGATAGACCAAAGCCAACGGATCGATTAAATGGTTGGGTACAGATCACTTTGACGCGATCCCAAAGTTGGTCCGCAACCTTAGAGACCAGCGAAGCTTTTGAAAACATGCGAACGCGATTCTTGTGCTCCAATTGGTGGCTTTCCTTTGGCGACATGAAAGCCATGGCCGGAAGAAGCACCTCGTATTCGTCCGCGCTAACCGCACGACCAACTTGGATTTCAACAAAGGCTGAAGTTTCATTGCCAATTTGTACGGATTCAATGCGCTCAGCTTTTCGCATCTCCAACACGACGATTACTCGGTCTTCTCCTAAGATGACGGAGCAAAGAATGAATGCATCTTCAGTCGTGACAAAAAAGGAGAGAGCATTCGAACCTTGAATTAAGCAGTGTATACTAACGCTAACTTTTACTGACAGCTCTTTTTGTATAAACGACCAAGAAAGCAACAAGATATTACGCTAACCTATTTTAGCTTTACTCGAACGCAATCCTAATCTAGGAAATGGTATACTAATAGGAACACAACCAAAAGAAGCAAACGACGAAATGAGATGAGTATACGTACCCGGACAGCCTTTCCATTTTTTAAAATTTTCAGAGCAAAGCAGATTTTCGGCGGGAAAGCTTTTGTCCTCGCTGGAGCAGGAAATGACGCGGGAAAATTCTATGCACGGCATTGAGCAGCTTCAAGAGGAGGAGGAGGAGGGCTTTTTGTGCTGTTCCAGCCAAGCTTTGATTTGTTCCAAAATTTCATTCGGATACGGTAATTTTGGAACCTGCAACAAGGCCGGCGACTCGAGCGCCAATTTTGAAAACAAAGCCTTACGTCGTAATTTTGGTCAAGGTAAAAGCCGGTGTAGACGCCGAGAAGAAAAGGCAACTATAAAGGTAGAATCAATAAGCAAAAGTCGCTTTGAACGAATAGGAACGTTTCCTCCTTTTTTAAAATCACAGACGACTACTGTTAGCAAAGGATGTGCAGGTTTAGTACTCGCTGATACGAAAATAGCTACTTTAGCGAAGGTGAATATGGCAAAAATGAAAAAATTAACACCAAAAAGGTTAGACATAGACAGTAAAGATGGAATATTTCAATAAATCAATGCTATATGCATTAGAATAGCAATTGCCACACTCAAAGGCACAATGACTTTTGAAGTGCTCTAAACAAAACCACTTTCATTCTAACTTAATACTCCTTGCGCTTATTATTCAAAAAATCGCTTGTAATGACAAATAAGGTGAGAAATTTCTAAGAAATCATACGAATGGAGTACGGTACCCTTGTGAAAAGAATGCAGGGTGCAATTACATAGACTTAAGCTTCTCCTTGAATACAACTTTCCCTCGTAAGTGCGTAAGTGTTCACTGCATTTTACGCGTGCTGTGCGCTTCATGCACGCATAGAAACAGATAACTATCATAAGATACAACGGAGACCTACGGCTTTACGAGAACGAAGCAGACAGTTGCTATGCATTGCTAAGTAGGCAACAGAGATGGCTTAAGTAGTAGTTATGTCTAAAAATGACAATCTTTCAGGCATAGTTCCTCCTTATAACCCAAGACCATAGCTCTTAAAGGAAGTGGATAAGCATCAACGTAAGCGCTTAAGGTGAAAGTCAAATAAGAATTCAAAGTATGAATGAGGCAGCGAAATTGTGCATCTGAATTCAACGTGTCGAATAAACAAAGCATTTACAGGCGGTACGAACTTACTATATACTTGCAAACCATAGAACAAGAACAATGGAAAGAAATCGACCAATCAACCTAAAGATATTAAGCTTTAACCGCAAATTAGAGTAAGGCAAAAAAAATTCGCTAAACGTGTCGGCGAGTTTGACGTGCACATTCTCAATAGAAAGTGACAGCTTGCTTTTGCGCGACCGGATCGAGACAGCGTCTTGAACAAACGCCTTGCAACGACGATGGACTCCGAGTTTAGCGCAACGGAATTGCAGAACACGGCAAAAGTCAGCTTGCGGAACAACCGCCAACGACGAAACGGTTGACAACAAATTTTAACCGAAGAAAGAGCACCATCCAAGCCCTGACGAACACTGAAAGTTTGCCAGCGACGACTACCGTAATGGCCAATATGATTTGCAGGTTCGGTGCGCTCTTGAAGTAGCAGATTGCGCGCTTAGACGAAGAAATTTTAAGTCGCATTGATTGTACTGTACCCAATACGTTTATCACAGTGGTCCGCTTCCACTTTGTTACAACAAACGCGTTTCCAATTTTACTCCTTTTGATCAGCAATTCTTCTAGTTGCAGAACAAGCGTTGTTCGCCTTTGTCGGGCCAAATAAACTTGTTGGGAACTTCCGAAGGCAGCACGTTATACTAAATATGTTAGATGAGCAATGGAAGCTTTGCAACAGCCTTCTGTAGCATTTTTATCTTTTCCTCAACCGATGACTGTTGATAAAAATAAAGATTTAATGTCCAAAGCTTTCGGAATCGTTCAATGACAAAGCAAAGTGTCTGTTTGGATGAATAACCTAAAATTGGCGTACATTTATTCATACTGAACGAAAGAGCAAACAGTGCGTCAACTATACAACGTTGATAAAGCTATTGCCCATGCCTGACTGGGAACAACGAAGAAGCTAAGCACAGGAAAGATCTAAGAAAGCCAGCAGCACAGCAGTCAGGTTAACAAACTGATTTTTTGGTACTGAATCGAGCAGTTTAGTTACTTGACCAAGATTTCGCTTAGGGTTCTCCTAGAAGGCACGGATTTGCTTTATTTCGCATCCATTTCCTAATAATCCACATACAGATCACTCTGCTATGCTCTGATCGTGCAAGGCTAAATTGGGCCCTTTCTGTCCAGCCAGAGAGGCTTCGCCCTTTGCAATGCGCTTCTTACTGTAGAACAGGATGTTATTATATGATCAAATATGAAAATGGGACCATGGGTTCAATTTGCATAACGGCCAAGCGCATTAAGATGACGAGCAGCATCTCCTTGACTTAGTTTCACGCTGAAGAATAAACGAATCTGGATCTGGAGGAGCTTTTGGGCAGCTGATGGCAAGCTGTCGAGCAATATCTTCAAACATAGCTGCCACACCTTCGCCAGTTTTGCAACTGACGCGATAAAGCTTACGAAAAAGCTGTTCTCCAAGCATATGATTCTCATCGCAAAACTGTCGCACGTCCACGTCAGTAAAACCAGCTGAAGTTGAATCATTTGGGTACAGATCCATCTTATTGCCGCAAAGAAAGAAGCGAGCTCTTTCAGCACTGGTTATCGCTTCCAATAGGTGCTGCGGAAGGTTGTTAAACGAGTCAACCGCGTCGTAGGCAAAAACGAGTAGAACACCGTTGGAAAATTTAAAGTAGCTGCTTGTAACGGTAGCGACGCGTTCCAAGCCACCGGTGTCCCAAAGCTGCAGCTGAAAAACAAGAATGTACACCATTAGATTCCAATAAATCCACTTAGCAATCACGCGATATATCCAAAATTGCTAATGAAAACAAAAATAAGATACTAGCAACAACGGCTGATGCCCAAATAAAAGGAGACGAAGAGGAATTGAAGCCAAATGTGAATTTATGCTCTTACTGCAATTTCTTCACCGTCGATTAGATAAACTTTTTCGTAATTGTCAAATCCAATCGTGCTTCTCTTGCTGGAACCTTCGACGAACTTGTCGTAAACAAAACGACGGAACAAAGAACTTTTTCCAACACCGTAATCGCCGCATAGAACCAACTTGTAAACTTGGCGATGTCTTATCGCCATAAGGCAACGCCGCTCCTTAAGGGAAATCTTCGTTACGGAATTGTTCTTCCGGTTCGGAAAACTATTACTGTAACTGATTAGCTAAAACTGAGATTGCGCGTAAAGCAAGCTGAAATGTTTTGGCATTCATTACAAACGCTTGGCGCGATTGGTAATTAATTGCGCACTTTCTTTGTAGGAACGTGCTGTTGCTGTAACGAAATTAGACGCCAGTTTATATTAGTACCTGCATTCCAATGGCTTCCTGTTACCTTTGGACGGTTCGTTAAATAAAGGGCGTTTCTTTGTTTAGTATTGCTTTTGCCGTTGCATTTGGCCTACTAAAGTCAAATACATCGCTTGAAGCGGCTGCGTTTCACTTTGCCGTGTATCACCTTGCCGCGGAATCACTTTGCCGTGCAATCACTAGGCCGTACGCGTACTTAGGGT
>KN538376.1:1411763-1442690 GCA_000797535.1 Trichuris suis | reverse complement strand
CGCGTACGGCCTAGTGATTGCACGGCAAAGTGATTGTACGTCAAAGTGATTCCACGTCAAAGCGATACACGGCAAAGTGAAACGCTCCCCGTCGCTTCTATAAGGCTTACTTTCGTGCTGACCTGGTGCTATCCATATTTGTCATGTCGAAATTTTCGTATACATATTTTCTAACATATATGAATGCTCATAGTTCAGCAGGATAACTACATTATAGACTCAAGTCCATCGGGTGGTCACGAACGGGATCACAGCCAAGTCGTATAATTAGACAATGGCAGGACGATTTGTCCTATAAGCCGAATTGACCAGTGACAGTGATTTGCGCGCTGCCTGAAAGTTGCGTTGCATCGCCAGAACTACGTAATGCTTGCTTTAGTAGTCTTATTTGTTGTTGACAAGATGCACCGTATATTTTCGAGCGGATAATTGAAAACATGCTCATTTTTATTTTGTCATCGCCATACAAACAGGCATCTAAGAAGAACGCAAAATGAGTAAATGGTGTGCAGGTAGTATTTCGCGTGTAAGCATATGAAAGCACAGATTACTGTAGTTTCGCTGTTGGTTTGCCCTTATAGCCCGGTGAGCGCCGCTGAGCTAATTTCTTGACTCTGACTCGAACTCATACTGAAGATTAGAACACGCTGAACTTCAAGAGTTCCCGCAGCCTGTCTTAGCAATGTTAAACCTTTGAATTGGTTACAGCTGAGAGAAATCATGACTTATAAGCCTATCTTATAGTACAGCAATTATGTTTTGGAGTTAACAAGATAGAATTCCATATATGGCAACTATTAATGTACACACACATATGAGAGCTTACCGATCCGTTCGGTGGCACTCAACTGATATTTGGAAGAAGATAGTAATGCTATACGGACAACACCATGAACTCCTTTCTCTGCTTGATTCAATGATAGCTGGAAGAAGACACACCTCTGATGAACCTTTATATATAAATGTAAAGAACAAAATACAAATGTCAAAGCGAATGTGCTCCGCTATTGAACCCATCGTAAGTCGGAGACCTCTTGCAACCTTAATACTATGCTGGTGACACTACGTTTTGCAGCCAGATATTGTAGCTGTCGTAAAATTTGAAAATATTGTGATGCGTCAGCTTCAGTCCTATATAAGGAAGTAACGCGATGGGATGCTGTGAAAAGTTTCATCGGATGTGGCTTCCGGGAATACACAGCTTTGAATAAAATTTTCACAACAACCTAACGGATTACTTCCGTATGTACGTTACACGCAATGTATGATATCAGGCATTGTGTAGATAGAATACGTAGGCAATCTACAGAATGCCAAAAATCTTTAGGGAATGGTATGGAACACTTAATATTTCGCACATTTCCTATGCATTCTATACAATAATTAGTGGCAAGCCGGCAAAGTATTAAACTGAGTCTTTTCACCTATATCCCTGCAGGCCTACAGTGGCGACACCTACGGGACAAAGTGGGTTGTTTTCTCGCTACTTTGCCGGCTATACTTTCCTTATATCTTGGCTTAGGCTTGGGCAAAGGCCGAACAGCACAGCCGAAAAGGACGAGAAAAAACTGGGTGCTCTGGTCGAGGAACCCTGCCGGCTATCGTGTTCTGCCTTAGCCTTAACCTAAGCCAAGATATAAGGACAGCACAGCCATAGCATAGCGAGAAAACAGCGCAGTTTGCCCGGTAGGTGTCGCCACTGTAGATTTGCGAGGTCGTATGTGACAAGACCATAAAGAGTCTCCACTGCCAAGATGCAATATTCAAACTTTGCATAAGCTGCCTAATTTTCACTTCTTGTAAAATGTCGTCATTATGTTTAGTTTAAATATTGACATGGTTCAATTTTTAAACTGCAGCTCTGAAACTAACCTTTGCAGTTGAAATTCAAAAAAATGTGGTTACTTGAGTTTAGCGCGTTTTTCGTTCCTATGCGTTGATGATACGCTTTGGAACTTGACGTACTTATTCGTTTGTGCACTCTGAGCAGCTATGTGTAGTGTGCTTAGCAATTTGTGTACGGCCAAACTGCTTTTAGCCGTCTTGAGAAGCTGATTGAAATCCGTTGGCATATTCCAACTGTGCGCATATCTTTCCGGATGTAATATGCATTGCTCTCGGTCGTTCGACCTTCGCACTTGTTCAGCAAATCAATGGAGGGAGCAAATATTGTTCTGCAACGGCCTCGTCAGTCAGGCCGTCGCAGTCCATTGTTTCCGCCTGGCCTGGCGTGCGTGCCTGAGTGGTATTCACCGTTCTTTATGCACACAAAATGACCACCGGCGCTTTTGACCGAACGGTCACCTTTTTTGCGAAAATTGTTGGCACTCTTGTCAACACAATGTCCTTTTGATTGTGGTCACCCGGCTGACGGTCACTGTTTGCTTTTCCCGCCCTACCGCCGCGTTCCGTCCGGCTCCTTTGACGCGACAAAGACTTTGACGAGTTGTTTAATCGTTTATGTTGCAAAAGGGTTCTTTCACCTTAAGCAAAAGTCATCGCCGCGACGTGTGGCAAGCAATGGAATTCCAAGCTAGCGACGTCGCGGGCATGTCGTCTACGATCCCAAAAACTGGGACCAAAAAATATACACACGTATATACGTTGACCTGTTAATTCAAAATTCAAAAGCAACACCCAACGGCCGGTTAGGCGGTTTTACCAATAAAAAAGTTAATATTAATATATGTATACATCTCACATATCGTGGATGTGTATATGCTACGGAATAGGCGACATGCCAAAGGAAGCCGCCTATAACCAGTTTGACCTTCCCATTCGTCTGGGAATATTTCAAATGTGGTAATTTCGTATTCGTTTTATCGGCCGCGGTTTCGTCAGTCCCATCGATATTGGCGATACGCGGTCGTAAACAGTGGCAGTAAAGGAATTCTCATTGAGGGTCACATAAGTGAAGTTGCCATTGTTTCGAACATTTCAGTTTGTGACAGTTGAGACGGGACGTGAAAACATGGTCAGATGGCCGCCATATGTTTAGCCGTTTATGGCTTCCTTACAGCCGCCGTAAAGGTTAGCTGTCCCTTTCAGTTTGCAGGGCGGTTTCTGATGGCCAAGATGCGTGCAATCGTCAAAAGGGAGGGTGTTGGTCTCCGGTTGCCCGGAAGTACGTCATTCGGTCGACGATAATGGTCGCCTTGTCAAGTACAGTCAAAAACGTTGGACGTAATGCAACGAATTGGGAGGAACGCGAAACCCCAATGGCCCTTGGTATTGTTATGCGACATTGACGGACTGCGGCGCTGCAGTTGTACAATAGGAAATGGGTCAACCGTGAAACCTGTGCACGGTCAGACGGAGATTGCTCGTGACTATCGAACGGTGGTGGGCGGCCTTCCCTGCACTACCACACATCTTGTGCACCACGTTCAACTGCCTTAGCCATATAAGGAAGCAGTTACCAACCATCTGCATGCTGATTTCTACAAGTCTGCTTTCCACCTCAGTGACATGCCCTAAATGAACCTATGTTCATAATATGACGCCTCTTCGGATACTGCTTAATTCCATGTCCGTACTGGGAGTACATTGGAGGCTTTTCCTCTTTATCAACGCCTTGGTAAGTCCCATACAACGGCTGTTACCTTTGAAGCATTTCATACATCAACTGCTTATTAAAATATGTATTTTTGATTAACAGCCTATTGTAAACATTAATATGGAATATTTTGCTTTACGTAAAACTTGGCGTTTGCTCACTGTTGCTGCGACAGTCCTCTGGGGATACTTAATTTTATCTGTGTGGCTTAGCAAGATTGTGTCCGGCCTCCCTGGCCGCCGTGACCTGACACGGTAGCACAGTATATTCTCACGGTGCGGTTGCGGCTGACTCTGTTCACTCAATCACCAAGGGCGAGCTCCAGCTGCGCACTTCCGATGCCCTTTAACACATTCTGCAGTCTGGATATCTATGAGTGCAGTTTGCCATTCATCAGTACCACGCCCTAAAGTTGCTATCGTTGCAACTTTCTGATGGCTTACTTTATCTTTGTGTGATCAGCGGTCTGACAGGATTTGCTGCAATTTCATTACATCAGTCCAAAATGGATTCCGTTGTCGATTTGGGCTGGTCAGGTAAAGCATGTGACCATAGAGCTTTGCAGCAAAGAACTATGTACATAGCAGCTCCTCCTTTGAGTCTTCAACTGGCCGTAAATAGAGGGTCAACTTTTGTTATTCCCTAAGGCGGATCATTTTCCTTGCTGGCACTTTTGCCTTTGCCTAATCATTGTCCTTATGCAGCTTAAACGATAAAGCCTTTTTCAGATTGCCGTCAGCGCGCCTCATCAAATCTTGGACAACGGAATTGCAGGTAAAAAATGATTCAATTACCCTATTCGATAGGCTGACCAGAAGACTCGTCTAACTTTTACTACGCGCTTTGACTAAAGTTTATGTGGAAAGTACCAGGCCAAACGACAGGCACAGACTTGTTGTCACGCTCGTTAGGATCGTTGCTTTCGCAAACAGAACATAAAATCTGGCGTTAAAGCTGCAAATGGGACAAGGCGGGTTAACAGGGCTGCTCAAGCGATTAGGTAAAAGCATTCCTCGCTAAGGTCTCATCGTTTGGCCCCATTTTCCCCGTGCACCTTTCATACGCTGAGGCGTCGCATCATTGAGGGCACGACATGCTTGTTCCCACAGGAGCTTCATGCCAAGTGGTACAACAACGGATTCTTAATCGGTGGTACTCAACGGACGTCAAGTGACCAAATAGGGCAAAGACTAATTTTGCGCTGAGGCGTTACCTCGGTCGTCCAACTTCGATGCAACCTAAAATACGCTTATAGCGCAACTATCCATAATCGGTGTTAAACACGAATGACGTTAAAAGTCTTTTTTTACTCTCAGCGCGGAAAATGCTAAAGTTGTAGGGTTAACAGGCTGTAACTTTCCACTCAGGCCATACGTATGCGACAGAGTTTCTAGGGCAGATGGTCTACTGGGAAGTAACGCCTTTTAAGGCCAATGCCCTTGGCGTCAATTCTTTTTGGCATTGGCTAGCCTCAACTTGCCGTAGGAGGGAAATACTTTCAATAGAGTTTATCCTTCTGCGTTGCTGGCAACTTGAACGAGAAGAGGTGCAACGTCCCTTGAACACCCACTTTGCCGGTGGAAGCTTTATAACATGACTTTTAGATTGATTCCAACCTGCGCTCATTCATTGCTTATTCAAATACCGACATGTTGATTGGTCACACTGACGAATTACAGCAGTGCTTCTGGATCGTAACACGGCCTCAATGTTAGGGCATTTCTAAGATCCACTGAGGTGAGCTGCTCAGCTGCCGTAGCACTGCAAAGCCGTAAGTTGCAGTGGGCGCTTGAAAGCTGCAGCGCGTAATCTGTATAGGCAACAATCAGAATGTTGTAGTACCTTTTTGACTTGTGCTTTTACTACATCTACGAAAGGGACCCGTGCATCTGTCTCAATCTTTTACTGGCCAAAGCTTCCAACGCTGTAACGTTGAGCTAATGCAATAAGACGAATAAATAAACAAAACAGAATAGATAACACAGTAAGTAAATAAAATAGAAAAGAGCAAAACAGCGCCTGACCAAATATGGTAACTGTGATAGTGCAATCAAATAGAATCGAATAAAAGCAAGAAATAAGAAAAGACAACGGCACAGTACAATGGAATTAAAAATAGTAAACGCGAAAGTAAACAGCTTGCGGTTTCTTCATTTTTATTTACTCTTGTCTGTTTTATTTTATTTATATATGTATTCTATTTCATTTATTTATTCTTCTAATTCTATTACTTCGTATTATTTTATTTTTAGTTTAAATTGTTGATTTTATGCTGCATTTAATTTTTGCTAACCTTCTCTTCATTAAGGATAGCTTAGCGCCAATGACAGGTCGCCATTAGCTCGAAAGAGCTCAGCTCAGTAAAAGGCTGAGACAAGAGAACGGATTACTTCCCGTCTGTATAACATAACTTACTCAAAACCAGTCAGAGAACTGAGAATTAAAATGTTTCGAGCTTATGCTTTCATAAAATTTATTTCTCAAGCTGGCCTTAAATGTTCAACAAGTTATCAATCACTTAAGGGTTGAAATCACGTGGAAATATTAATATTAACATCTAACTCTCAAAATCGTGTTTTCAGGCAGTCCTCCGCTAGCGGAAACGTTGTTTCACGACTTTTTCAAAACTCTGCGCTACTGTGTAGCAAAAGTTTTCTACTATCCTTATCTTGAAAAGCCATCTGACAAAGAGGTGACGGACAGGCAGTCATCGATAGAAACGCTTCAAGATTCCAATTATTGCTTGATCCGTCGCCTTCTGTAGGCAGCGTTTGACGGAAGGAATTTGTCAGTCGTAAATTCGTCAATCCCGTTCAAAAGTTCTGCTGATCGACGTGCAGACGCGTTATCTATAAGCAGTAGCGCTTCTCCACTTTTATTAACCGATTTTTTACAGTTTTCACTTCACGTATACGGATTCTTTCCTTAAAGCAGGCTTACTGTAGGAAAAAGAAAAGCAGGTATTAATAACCTGCGAAACTAAGAAGCATCTCACTTTTTGTCCGGAAAACGGAGTTACCGATGACAGCTTAAGCCAGAACTGTATGTTTACTTGAAGTTGTGCCAACCAATGGTAGAAAATAGGCAACAAATATTCAAGAAAAGTGACGAAGCACCAAGAACAACAGACGCGCTATTTCCCATTTTCCAAAATGGTTTTGAGATTTTTTAAAGTTTCGCAGCCGATCCTACTGAACATCCGGATAATATCTGGTTTTCGCCGCGTGTCTAAAGCGGCTGGTTAGAGGAAAATTTGCTTATCTCATCGTACAGTTTGAGATAAGAGCAAAGAAGGGGTCACTTTGCTGAGCGCGGCAAATAAAATATTTTTAAATGCAAGTTTGCTCCGCTCGTCGACTACCAGTTTGCTTTTTAAGGCTATCCTGACATTATTTGCGGCAGCGATTCAATCGAATTCATCGTACGGACTAAAAAGCCTTTTCTTGGAAAAGTTTACGTCAGAGGCGAACATGGTAATCCTGACTGTATGAGATCATATGCACCCGTTGTACAGCCTCCAACAAGCAAACCGACTCCTTCGGCAGATGTTAAAGAGTCACGTCGCCTAAGGGGATGTCCTCCATGTCCGCCCTGCCCTTCCTTAGTAAATATGATCTTTGTAGAGCTACACAAATGAGCTGTTTGGTTGTAGGGTTCTGCCTTTGGTTCCTACAGATATCCAATGCCGTCAATGATGCATTCATACGATGACGCGTCAGTGTTTGCGATTCCTCAGATCGCCGTCAGGCTTGGAACTTGCCATATGAAGAGACAGCGCACAGTACGTATCCGATAAACGCATTCTGTCACTTCATTTCAATCTTAAGCTTAATCCCCCCGGAGTGGCCATGTCATTCACAGTAGTCTTAAGCTTTCATCAACATTTCATTACCAAAATTGATCGTGCATATCAGATACGCTGCTTCTATATGGAAACTGATAAGACGGTGACGTCAGTTCTCTCCGTCGGGTTAGTTCAGCCAATTTGGAGAGGTTTGCTGAAATCGGACGCTTTGCACATGTTTTAGGCTGCCGTCGACCACGGAAGTGCGCGCGCAAGCTCCAATGCCCACTTGCGAGTATACGATTCGTCGTGGATCACCGGAAGGGCCATTAGTTCGCTTTGCCAAAATTAGCGAAACCGTATTTCACAGCTGGAAGTGCAATACCGAATTTGGCAGTACACCCTTTAGGCTGCGCGATTTTGTGCTTTTGAATTTTTCACCTTTTTTACAGGCCTCTTTGGAATGCTCGTCCATAGCTGTTACGTTGACGACGGCCACGATCGAAGAGTAATGGTCATCGACGAGAAAGGGTAATTATTCATTTTTTTCACATTCAAGATCCTGCAAATCAAATCGTATACTGTAGTGAGGTTTAATAATTTAAACGCTAAGTTTCTGTTGCTGTTCCTTTATCCGTTCAAGCGAAAGCTTTGGCATATGTCGCGTGCTCATCATTGGGTATACCGTTTCAGCTGCTCTATTGATCGTTTTCTGATCGGTGACGTCATTTATACTGATTCGATGACTGCGCACGTCTCTGCAAATGTGTTCAAATTTGCAGACAAAACGAGCTTGGACTTTCAGTGCGCCATTTCCGTGTGCTTACAGCTTAACGACGGCTGCTATGGCGTCACGGTGAACATTATTTTGTTTTTTTAATTCAGCGATTTCAATATAAAAATGCAGCACGTTGCAGCCGCCTGTATGTGACAAACGAAGAAGGAGGCACATTGAAATCAAAAGGCTCAATGAGTCCTACTCTTTGCCGCCTTTGAAGGACATGGAAATGGATGTCAGTGCTCAGCAAATTGACGTCATTGACATTGATGATGCAACATTAAGCGGAGGTACGAAGTATTGTTTTGTTTGCTCCACCATAGGAGGCACAGCGTATAATCCTTACTTTGAGAAGCCATATTCGTCCTTGCATTGTAGATATTGAAAAGTTTGAAGCTATGGCTTTGGAAAATTCACTCAAAGGCTCTGAGCAACCACTACATGACTTGACCAGTGGCAAGAATTCGTTCTGCTTATCCATCCCGGCTTTTGGAGCGCTGATTTCATTTTGCACTCTTATGCTGACTCTGAGTGCCATGATCATAGCGCTAATGTATCTTGCCAGAAAAGAGATGCTATATTTCTCAGAACCCAAATTGCTGAATGACTGAGATGTAGTTCAACATTTTTTGTCCATAAGGAAGCTGTCTAATTTCTTGTTTGTCCTTTGAAGCAGCGAATGCCATTGAAGAATATGCCAAGTCATTGTGTGCAGTTAAAGGTCAGTCCACCTGTATTCTTTGAATACGCAGCGCATTTTTCTCTTGCTAGCAGTTTTTGACTGATGATGGAAAAAGCAGTAAAAGTAATGCGGTTGAAATTATGTTTCGTAAAACGCCTACTTTCTCTGAAGTATACGCTTGCAGGCTTGCAGGTTGAATCAAGCCTGATTGTAGGTCTACAAATGGGCACAGTTTTCTCTGCACACTGTATTTTGCATGATTACGCGTTCTGTTTCACAGTACTCCGTGAGTTCCTATAAAGGCGAATATTTCTACCAGATTTTCTTAAAATATAGGGCGTAATTTCCAGGCGTGATTTCCTTTGTGTCCATTGTCCTTTTGAAAGTCTTGTCAGAGTACTATTACTTTCCAGCAACATGTTTTCTTACACAGATGTGGCGTCGTGATTCTGAAATTAAATCTATTAATATTGTTTAGAAATGTGCATATGTTTTAAGCATTCAATACGTTGTTTTTGCGTTTACCTCATTTGTCAGGAGTATACTGTAACTTTGAGCAGATCGCTGTCATCACAGCTCCTAACCAGTTTTTGCAACCTGGAAGTGGATAACAATAATATTTTTAACTTTATTTTTGGCTAGACGCTATGTTCCGGTGAAACCCCGTAAGGCGTGTCACCTACGCGGATAACTTGCTCCTGCTATAAAATTATATAAATATTGATGACATGTCCACAATGCACAAAAGACTTTACTTCAACAAGACTGTATAGCGACGATGACGACCATTCCGTCCAGATCAACGCGCTGCATATATAGAACTGCCGTCTACGTGGGAGGGCTCAGCATGTGGCGCGCATATGGTTTACTATCCAGGTAAATGCCTAAACTTTAAGGCTCCACCTGCTGTGGGGAACAGTTCTTTAGACTCTTTATGCCAGGTGCACCCAGAGTTATCGATGCTGTGGATGGTCCTCACCGCGAATTCATTCGCCTACTGATTGCCGCAGGGGTTGCGCGACACAGTAAGTGCCTGCAGAAATAGCGTATTTTAGTGTTATTCTTTATGTTTTATTTAAGTTACCTTATCACTGTCCTGTCTTTCATTTATTATGGCATTTAACTCTAATTAATTTCACTTTTACCATTACTACATTTTTACAGTTTTTATTTTACCGTTATTTACTTTTATTAAGCATTCTTTTCTATTTGTATTATTTCACATGTTGCTTTTATTGTTACTGACTGCGCGTCTGCTTTTGCTGGCACGAAGTTACTTTCTTAATGAGAAATACAGAAGCCATCGCGGATATTGGGATATACATGTGTTACAGGCAATGTATGAGCTGCCAGCATTCTACAGAATGTGTTTTTAGGCAAAGTATTAAATGTCTACGTTCTTTTATTATGCCGTATATTTTGCCTAGGCATTATACATATAACGCCAAATAATATTCAGGCTAAGAGTGTGAATCACATCTTAGCAGTGGAGACTTTTAACGTCTTGTTGCCTACCGTCCCGCATACCTACAGTGGCGACACCTACGGGGCACACTGTGCAATTTTCTCGCCACTTTGCTGGCTATCTTGTCCTTATATTTTGCCTTAGGCTTAGGGTAGGGCGGAACATGATAGCCAGCAAGCATCCAACGTTTCTCGCATCCTTGTCAGCTAGACTGTTTCGCCTTAGCCTAAGCCTAAGCCAACATATAAGGTAAGCATAGTCAGCAAAGTAGTGAAAAACAGCCCACATTGTCCCATAGGTGTCGCCACTGTAGCCTTAGAGGGCCTTAGAGGGTTTAGGCGAAAAGACTCAATTTAACACTTTGCCAGTTTGCCGTTAGGCATTGTACAGAATGCCTAGGAAGTGTGTAACATATTAAGTGTTCCACAGGCTGCCTGTAGCACATTCATGTATGTGTATATGTCACATATTGGTAGATATTACATACTGCTATTGCAGCTGCAGTTTATGACTAAATATCTTCTTCCTGGCAAATATATCCTTCAGACTTAATACATATTGTTATGATAGACGTATCCTATTTGTCACGGAATTCTGTGAGCATAATATTTCCAACGGATGCTTTACTTGGCGTATGAATGGCTCTTAACGGTGAGCTGTAAAATACACAGCGTTATTCCATGCTATATACTTAGCAACTGGTAGGACATTTTTGCTTTTATGTTTCTCAGAAGAATGTACCGAGTTACGACGGGAAAGTAGGAATAAAGTGACTACAAGTAGATTTAATATGATTTCCCCTTTGGTGAAGTGCATAAAGTTCAGTTAGCACCGGCGGCGCCTTGTTTGCACAGAGAAGCGGTTATTTTTAAAAATTAGAGAAGAATAGCTTGCAAACTTAGTTAATTTGCAAGAACTGTTTAGCCAACCGCCCCCATATGGGCAAATAGGAATGGAATGCTGTAATGACCCTAAGCAGAAGCCATATGAGAGCAAATATTCATTTGAAAGAATGTATGGTTCATCGGCGGCGCAGTAAGTCAGTTTCGCCCAATTTGGAGAAAATCAACAGGCGTCTACAAGGACATGGACAACTAATTGGCCGCCAAGCGACCAAAGCATATTCATTGCTTTCTTGTCATTATGCTTCAATTAGAATGATCTATTTTCCAAGCAAACAGTCGCACTTAACTCTACCACCTTATTCACGCCGGATCGTTTTCTCTCTTTCATATTATTGTGATGAAGTGGTTAAATTCAGTTCAATTGACTGCGCGATTAGGTTATAGACCTCAATTGACCCAGTCGACTGATAAGCTCATCTCCGTTGCGTCTACAGTATGACTAGTTTAATTGTTGCCTCAATGAGTTCAATTGAACTGGGCATTGGCTAAGCTCACCGAATTTCTATTTATCCTTATTATGCTCCGTGTATACTGTCCATGGAGGATACGCTGGAGGAAAACCAAATTTTCACTAACAGCGCCAAGCTTGCATCCAGCATTTTATCACGAAGTAGGCTATATACTGTGCCGCATTGTACAATATGAAATTGAGTGTATCCAAGTTGCAAGCCTGTCGTATGCACTGATCTTGAGACAAAAAAGGTTTGCACAACGCAATGGTAATGAAAGACAAAATGATTCTATATACTCCATTATTGCCAACATAGGCTCTGATCATTTAAACTAATTGGAAACTTTGCTGCTAATTGCCAGCTTTGTCATCTGGGACTCTCAAAGCGCAGACGACATTCTAAGCTCATTTCCGCTAATCACATAGTGGTAAGTCGTTTGTTTTCCAGCGCCATCTCAGGAACAAAACTTCTACCGCATAGCTTTCCTACTTTGGCTTTACTTCCCGCAATTGCAGCGCAGAAGTTGTAGTGACGCGAAGAGTTAATGTTAGACGAATTCTATCTATACACAGTGTGCTGCTCTGTTGGCCAAAAGTGATCTTAGCGAAAGAAGACAACGTCACAAATGCTAAAGAGAAATCATGTCTTCAATTCGGACAGAAACAATAAAACAGATAACTAAGCAAAAATTCTTTTTTGAAAAAAAAACAAAGGCGGTTTAGGCCATCCATTTGCACTACGTTGTATTTGCACAGTACACGAGGGGAATGGTTGCACAAAGTTATTTTACAAGGTCGTCTGGCATATATTTTCGTGCTCTTTGTCCTTGACAATGGCTGACGAGGTGTCGTTGATACTTTGTTTCTTTGTCACCTTCTTGTGCTTCATACGCCTATTCTGAAACCATGTTTTTACTTGGGTCTCCGACAAGCTAAGAGCGGCTGCTAGTTCAATGCGCTCTGGTGTTGACAGATATCGCTGACAGTCGAAGCGTTTCTCCAAGCCTTGTAACTGATGGTCAGAAAAGACAGTGCGAGCCTTTCGACGACGGTAGAATCTACTGGCACCACCGGGTTGTGCCACTGCCATATCAGTGGGCAATTGCCAAAGTCTGGCGCTTCCTGCAGACACAGAAAATAAGCAATAATATAACCGGTAGCCTCATGGACGACGACTATGCTTCCGCTTAGACGTCTAGTTAGGTCATTTTCCTGTCGATATGGAAAGGTTTAGAAATTCTGTCCTAATTAGCTCCCAATGCGATGCTCCTTTGTTCCTGGTCGCCTAGGCCGTATTGGTTTAATTGAAGGCAACCTGCAGGACAATGACCAGTGACCAAGCATGATACGTCTCAGCAGTTGTGTGCCTCCTGGGCATACGGTTGGCGCTAATCCCCCTCTACCGGCTGAGGTTCCGGTAATCGCTGATTGTATTCAAGCTCAACCTAATCCTTCCTGTAACACATTCCTTTTCATCGACCGGAGGTCACCGTGAGCAATAGAGCAGCAGCACTCTCGCTCAGCGTGTTTGACCAAATCTGGGACGTTGTGTCAGGTGTTAGGATTTATGAATCGCTAATCAGCAGCCACTGAATGTCCACTCATGAGCAAAGCAGAGACTGTCAGACCCTGTCGCGGATCCGATCTTTTGGGTCAAGTTTGCTCTTTCGACTACGTTGCGCTTGAGTGTCCCGTGGATTCAGTTTGGCGTCAAAACAAACAGTCCGGCCGTAAAGGGCCAATATCCCGGCAACTTTCTCAGCTGACATGAGTAAAACAATTTTTGTCCCCTTCCTGAACGCCTATGCGCCATCATATTCCTTATTTGGGCAGATACTTCCATTTGCAATCTGGAAAAAATGGTAATCATATCTAAATGGCCAATTAGCACCTCATCACTCGCTTGATTAGGAGACAATGAAGTGGAGCTGGCCAATTTTTGCTTTATGATACCGCCCCACTCAACTACTGTTCAAACCCTTTGCCGCTAGTTGACCTTTATAGGGTTGGCAACCGCGAGCTAGTGAAAGTATTTGCTATGCCCGCTCAAGGTTGTTAGTCAAACATTCCACGCTAATGGGATACTCAGCAAGCGAACAAGTAACTTCCTCGCACTTACCTATGGAAGCAAAAACCAGCGGACTGTCCAGTGGCCAACATCCGTACTGCATCCAGGGTGCTACACTGTTCAATAAATTGTCGGAACAATTGGCTGACGTTAAGGGATTTGGCAGAGCTTCAGAGTTGTTACCGCAGGATTGATGGGTGGTTCGTCGCATCATCGGAGGCCATGCTAACGGGCATCTGACCGCCGCAGCTTCCCTGACGTCATTACATTGCGGCTCGCTGCTGTCCAGGAGCAGATTGTCTATCAGGAACATACTGGCATTGCTACCAGCGGATTTCTTTGCCGCTACGCTATTGCTGATCTGGGCACCAATTTCCATGACTTCAATCGAATGGAACACAAGTTGGCCAGCGGTCTGAACAGCCAGTTCACTACCAACACTGCCAGCGTGTTCGACGAATGGGAATCGCCCAACTTAAGGTCACGTGATATCTAAGCACCTCACCTTATGGCCACCGACTTGGGTGGTAGCTGGAATCTTATTGGTCCAATGGCAAACAACGACACAACTTTACCGTAGCGTATAATTTGCCTTAACGGGTTCTTTGCACGGTGGAATCGCTAAAATCACCATTGCATAAAACCAACCATGATAGGGAGTCAGCAGCTAATGGAATGGTGCATCATACATCATCTCTACAACTATAACATTAATAATGAAGCTTAGTTTCTGTTAATGATCAGCATTTGCGAAGTCATTAGCCGTCTAAGCTGGCCACACGGTCGCCATTGGGATTAACTGCAGGTTTTCCGCCTTTATGGCTTTTCACAGGCAGCCCTCATTTAGCTAAGGTGAGCCCGCCTATGAATTCACATTTGCGAATGTGAGCAAGCGCTTAGGGTGCCTGTGAAGGAAGTGAGCCTTATGCTCACTTTCAGCATAGAGAATTTGCATGCTCTATAGGTGAGCATTTCAAGCAGTGAACTAGGGTGACCCTGTCCAGTGACACTTGAAAAAGGTGAAAAGTCCTTGCGACCCACTAAGTGCTTCATTTGACCACGATCGTTTGGTTTGGAGCAGATTAAGGCCAGTTGGCCTTAATCTCTGTCCGAAGCGATGGAAAAATGAAGTGTAGGTTGATTCCTGTGCAAGCAACGGCTATTCGTTAGTGGACATTAGGCTACTAGAGAAAACGTTGATCAACCAGCTTGATCAAGTAACAGTTTGCCCTTTGGCTTTTCCCCTACCGATGACAAGCAAGGCGTGACCCGTTGCTGCCTTGGGCGGGACTGATAATTGCAGTGGAAGGCACGAGCCTTAGTAGCGTACACAGTTAATATGAAAGCGCCATGTTGACGATACAATTGCGATTAGAACAATGGATACACGCTAGGAGGCAATTGGTTACTGCTGGACTCGCCTTGACGCCACTAGTGACGAAGGTGAAAATCGGATACTTACCACATTTCAGTTTTGTAAGTACGCCCATCAGGTTAACGCGTCCTGCATCTGTCGGGCGTCTTTCGCGAACCCTCAATTAATCTATGGTGACCAACAGCAGGGCGCGTAATTGGACCTGCCCTCATAGGAATTGGATTAAACGTTGACCAGGCCGGCAGTCCGTCCACCCAATGAAAGCATCATCCGCTTATACAAGGCGCTAGACTGTCCTGTGCGGCTTAAAGAATTGCCAATTGGTTGCAACGACCCCGGTCGCCCGCCCCCATTAGGGCACTCATTAACCCCTTGCGGTGACCAATAGTGGGCAGCTGCAAGGGAGCAACGGCACCTTACACTGTGGTCCGTCCTATGAATGCTCATTTTGCCCAGCGGGTATTGACGCAAAACAATAAATGTCGTGCTGCCTCTATTTTCAAACAATTCAAATCACATTGAAAGGCAAACGTGTTCCCTAGAGCGGGCTCATCTCCTTTTTGTTCACTGCCCGTCCTGTTTCGGTTAGGTCACCTTTGCCCCCACTGCAAACAGGTAATGCAGCACGCTCTCTATCGACCCCCAAAAGCGCCCAACTGATCGTAATGTAGCAATTAAGGAATGTCTTCACTTGTGAGTCACTTATGCAGCAGCTGTAGCCGCTTTTAGGAAAACAGCTGAGGACCTGAGGCGTGCTGCTCAAGTTGAAGTTGCGCAGCTGCATTCCATAAGGAGCTGTGCCCAATGAAACTTGCGCAGAGTGCTTTGCTCATAAGTCATATCTGTACGTCAACATATGCAGGTGGATTCCACAAGTTGAATGTTATTGTAAAGCATGTCGAGAGGAGAATACAAGCATCGAAGAGAAGCGTGACGGACAGCGGGAATCGCTGGTTGACACCCAACTTCGTGGGAGCTCAACCGGAAATTGCCATTCCGACATTAGCACCTGCCACGTAGGCATCCTTTGTAAAGCAGTCAGCGGGCATATAGCGCAAAAATTGGGAAAGTACAAAGGTATGCAGGTTCCAAATTGAGCGATATGCAAAAATAGGCAAGCTTGACTATCTCTGTACGTAGGGCACAAAATGCATAATGTCCAGAGTATCAACGGGAAACTCCTCATCAAAATTTGCATATGCTAATGTTCTAGCTCAAACAACCGTTTTCACTTACGCGGGCACGGAACATGTAAAGTCCACAGCTTTTGCATTATACTATTGATATGCGAGCGTGCATCAATCGCAGTGAGAACATATCTCCTTTCATAGACTTACCCTATAGACTGCGCTGATAAGGCATCCCGGCGGTTGCTTGCTTGCTTAGGTTATACATGCCATCATTCACGAGCAATACTATATTTCCAGGCATTCCAAAAGTTATCCATAGCTTGGAATGACGAAACGTCGCGCACATAGTGCTATCTTGACTGTACTGCGCTCATTGCCTCCCGCTGAGTCATCACGGCGCATCCGCCAGAAGAAAGCTGCGCCCTGTACCATAAATCATGAACGCTTTCCTTAATAGGAATTCATTTTTGACGTTGACGACTGATGAAATGATATATTGTTACGCTGCCGTCAGCATTCAAAGCAGTAGATTAATTTCTATTTGTCATGTTGATTGGCAGATCCAGAAATGGTCCGATTGAACGAGCGAACTTCGAATTGCCTAAATTGGCGTCGTACCACACGCGTTCTCCGTCTCTTCTTTCTATTTTATTTCCATAACGCCATAACTGAACAATTCGTACCGCTTCAGTTCAGCCGACGTTGTTTAGCCATTTGCATTATACTATACAGCACTTCGGTCCCAACGTAGACTACGCTGCACTGTCCGCTGTCATTGGGGCAGCAGATTCGGCATAACTTTTACAAAAGATTACCAACACGGACAAGTGGGTATTAAATTTGAATATTTAAAAACACGCAGCGCTTCTAAAGCTTCATTCTAGCTCAGTAGACTGCTATCTATCCCAAGATCACTTTTTTAGACTCTGTTGCCCTTATAAGGCAGTTCCGAAGCAGCCAAGAAGCTGCGTTACAATTTTCATCGTCAGAAGTTTCATTTTTCAGTCGCCATCTTTTCTTCGAAACGCAGTAGAGCCTTTGCCTTCGCCGCTGCGCCGAACAAAGTCAAAATGGAATAAAATTAAGCAAATCCATTTAAAATTGTTACTACTGTCGATTTGGTGGTAAAAAAAATTCAATATGGCGTAGCAATTGTAACGTGGGTGCAACAATTTTTACAGTACTACTAAAATTTTAAAAATGTTCAGGTTACAATGAAAAAGACACGTGGCGTTGACGAAACCGTAAGCCCTGGAGCCACGGTTGGCGAGGAAATCCCAAACAATGCGTAAAGCTTTTTAAACGATCGATAAGATTGCTACTTCATCGTGACAAGCCTCGTTGCCGAAGGCAAACTCGCGATCAAGGACTGTTGTCGTCCTACCTAATAGCTGTTGGTTTATTTACAGGCATGACTATGTTGCTACATTAAAAATAGTTTACCTGACGCGCGAAGCGATCGGATGAAAAATATGGCTACAAGAGAAATGGTACATTCGAAATTTTGCGCAGCCCAACCTGCACATCAAGAAGACTGTACTAAATGCGCTTATTTCCCCTGTTGCGATGATGGTAACATTTGTGGCTTAGTCAAAAATTGAAGCTATGTACAACGACGCGCTGTTCGTATTGCATTGCTTTTACTGGTAGGGATGGGTCACGCTAATAGCTGCCATTTATGGTTTTCAGCGGCGCTTAATCTGTACGTTGCGGCTTTGCTAGGATGTTACTTATAGATGGGAGATATCTGTCGTCTCGATTTGTCTTACTGGTTGACTTTAAATTGCCCATCTTCCTCAACGATCTCTTCTTTTGCTAATTTGCATGACCGTACGACTTTGCATTGTCTTACCCGTTTGAGGCATGCAGAAGCTTTCCATCCAAAGTCGCTAATGAGGCTCTTATTGATCTGCTTTGCTTTTAAAGGCTATTACTAACGAATTTTGTTTGTTTGCTTACTGTACTGAGCGGACAGTCAAAGCACCGCTTGCTTTAACCATGGTGGTGTTATAGTCGTTTTTCAGATTCTTAGAGAATGATCATTTCTAGCAGTCAAGCACTGCGGATTAGGAGAACGCCTACTTCCCATGTGCAAACAGGAGACCTAACATCCCTGTACAATCGTGTACACGTTGGCCTACTTCATTCCGAAGACGTAGCAATCAATTGGTATATTTGCCGTTTTGCCAATTGCGTTCATACACGCGTAGAACGACGACTTCTATTCTTGCAGGTCGACATTCGCTTGATATGAATGAACAGCGCATAAATATGGAGGGCGCAAAGTAAGTTGCTTTTTGTACTTCCCTTTTCGGGTATCCGCCATTTTCTCAACGTTGCTCCGATCCTGCGCGGTAAACACGTCGCTGATGAGCCTACTTGATTTACTCAAGGAGCTATCAATCTCTTGTTTACTTTTGCGTAGAGATAATCAAGCTGATTATGTAAATCACTTCCCCGTAGTAACTATGATATTTTTCCATTTACTTTTCCAAAATAAGGCATACATCTTAATCCAACAATCGGCGTCTAAGCAGTTGGGTAAGCACATGAGGAGGAAAAGTATTCCAAAGCCTATGTTTGCTTTGCAACGTTGCTTTTGTAAGTCTTTAATGATTTTCAGGTTCACTAAGCTAGCATTCGTTTTCGAATTTTGAGACGCCGTCGGAAGTTTCCGACGAAAACTGTTTTGATTAGGCGGCAATTAGAGGGCTATCAAACTTTTTTTTATTCTTGCTTTCTTTGCTGACGAAAAGATTAAAATGATCGAAGGGCAAAGTATGCAAATGAAGGCTTTCCGCTAAGTTGTCCACCGCGTAAGATTCGTTCATTCATGCGTGAATTGTGAATGAACGGATTCAATTCTATTGTTGCATTTTGATTGCCGCCTAAGCGGATTGTCATTGTTTTAGATTTGTTGCCTTTGCGAAAGAGATGACCGTCCACTGGACTTTGATGGTCATCCGGTTTGTACTGATAGCAATTATATGCTTAATGGAGCAATTGAAGCGGTGGAAACGAAAATGCAAATTTGCTTTTCGCCATCCCAATTCTCCGCCGGTCATTCTGCCCACGCACGTTGCCTTTGCTCTTCGCTACGAGACGGATATGGAGCGTTTGGGTTCGCTAGTGACGACGTGCTATCTTATGGGTATACGACGCATTAGCGTATATCGCTTTGAATCTTGGAATAGCGATCTAAGCAGTCGTCTGGCCATTCATTGCACCAGTTGGTTGCCGGAAATGGAAAAGGAGTTCACGTTGACGTATCTGAGTCGAGATGACGGTATTTGTTTCTTAGTTAACACTGTTAAGCAATTGATGCTTCAACTGCCGTCAAATAGTCGCGTCAACGACTTATCCCAGTTCAACAAGTGTTGTTGCGTAGACGAGGTTGATTTGTTAGTCGTCTTCGGTAATCATGGAACGATCGTTGGATATCCCCCTTTTTGCCTTAGTTGGGCGGAAATTCACGTTTTGCCGCCACTGTCGAAGGTGACAAAAACGGATATGCTGCAAGCGTTGTACGAATTCTCCAACAAGGAGCGTCGATTTGGCAAATGAACGAACTGTGTGTGTGCCACACTGCCCTTTGAGTATTTTCAAATTAAAAAGGAGCAATTGTGGCGACAACAATTTCATTAACTTTAAGCAATTGCTTAAGCGAAGCGCTGACTCGATACAGCCGAAATTGCGCAGGTGAGAATATAACGAATTGTAAAGAGAGACTGATGCGGCGCCAAGTAAACGATAGAAAGCGGCGTTCAACAACAAGAAGAAGGTACAACGTGCCCAACTGAAGGAATTGGTAGAGTACACTGACGCGCCTCAACGAAAAATAACCGTGCGAAGCGCGTCCTGAGCATTTATTTCCAATTTGGCAACGGTGCCGTGATTGAATATGTACGACATGCCACCGTCGATGACCAGATGCGCATCGTAACCGCGCGACTGAACCACCATCTTTCGCGAAAATCCTCGCGCCGGAAATGGCGGGAAGGTTGCATTGAAAACCGGATCGCGCACCGCGTATGCGAGTCCTGAAAGTTCCATTGTTGTTGTAGTAACGACAAAATATGAAGTGACCCCCCGCTTATATCTCCAACTGCCTTTAAATATTGCAAGACCATTAACATGCAAAAATGCAAATAACCGCAGTTAGTGGACGTATCAATAAATATGCATGTATTTGTGGGATACTTTGGATTAAGAATTCTAATTCCTGCACACTGTAGTACTTGTTTATTAGTTAATTAATTTTTTTGAACTCCTACAGATTCCCAAATTAGGTATGCGTAGAACTTGTTCAACGTTTATAAAGTTTTAGAGCACGTGTACGCTTGGAATTGCAACTGCGTTCCTAGGCGCCAACCACGAAAGCAGGTTGCTGCAACTTAAACGTACGATGGCTTTATAATATCAGAAAACCTACATCTATTACCACTCGACGAACCTTATTACTATTTAATTTTCAAAAACTACAGTAAGCTGATTTCATCTAAGAATTGAGCTGCAGTTGCAACGCTTCTACTTATTACGTTAGTGTGTTTAAGTGTTCTATTCAAGTGCGGAGCGTTGTCCGCTAGTCGGATTCTGCTTCGCGAAAAGAGTTCAAGAGTTAATGAAAAGCAACTATTGAAATCAAAACGTTGAATAAACAAATTAAAACGCGTTATTCATCAAACGGTATTTCACGCTGCGTGCAAAACACACGAGCGAAGGTCATAAAAGCGTATAATATAGCAAACAATTAATTGCTGCTACTACGCTGTTGACCAAAAAAAGGAGCGGAAATGGTTGAATACAAATTTCTCGCAACTAACAAAAATCGCGGAGCTTAATTTATGCAAACTAATTTAAACAACTTTACTAGAACAAAAGTTACGCCTGAAACAAAGCCCAACAGCGGAAATTTGCGGATCTTGTCGGTTATGCGCCCCACGGTCATACTGTAACTTTGCTGGCCATCCTGTTCTGCCCTTCCCTAACCGTAAGCCTGAACTTAAGGCTTATATTTTGGCTTAGGCTTAGGTAAGGCCAAAACAGGATAGCCAGCATGCTTGCCAGTAAAGGCAGAACACGATGGGCTCAAGTTCAACAGAAAGGAACCTGCATTTCTCAGACGGTGGGGCGCATAACCGACGAGACCCAAATTTCCTAATAGAAGAGCAGATGGTAGAGCTGAAAACGAGGAAAAAAGAAATCAATCTCATTCATCAATTTTTCACTCGGTTTATAAGGCTAACTGGATCAAATTTAGCAATTTGCTATGCCCTGAATGCCCATAAGAGGAATGAAATGCTGAGCAGACTCACTTGGATCCTCTGGCGAAAATACCAGCTTATCGTTAAAACGTTTGCAAATCTTCTGAACGACCGACTCGTCCTCGTAAGGAATCTGCACGTGGAACTCGTCGGACACTGAAGTCAGCAGATGAGACGTTTTCATCTATTTCCAAAGAGATGCTAATTAGAATTACCCAATTTTAGCAAATCCTTCAGGCACATGTCGGTCAGTTTGTTTATGTTAAAATACCAACTAGTGCTACCGGTGCCCGTGCACACGGTGAGACCGCTGCTCTTTTGCTTGGTGAACTTACCGTCATCTACCTGCAGATCATAGTAGGAAACGCTGCAATGCGATTCGTCTCATTTGTTTTGTTTTGAAAGAGGGCCAAATTTACCGAGACGAGAGCGACTCGCCAATAAAGACGTCGTTGAGGGCGAGATACGGCAACAAACGCTCGAAACTGGGAACAAAGTTACCGGATGGACCGCTCGACGGACGCGCGGCCGACTGAGCAGCCCTTGAAAGGACAAGACTACGCAAGCGAACATCCTCGTACTCTCTGACGTGGTCCGACCAGCGATATTCGGGATACATGAGCTGAAGGCAAATGGCATTACGCGTACGGCAGTTTTAACAAAGTAGTATTCACAGTATACGCACACACACACCTGCTGATCAAATAATTCAACCGGTTCTGCAAAGGCATTTTTGCCGGATAACGTTACTCTAATTCTTTGCCGCCACAGCCACCTTGGACGAAGAAATATACGCAATGAAAAGTGGAAGAGCCACTCTTTATATCGCTTACGTAAAGTCACCAGAAAACAAGCGATTCAAGGCTTCAGGCAAGTATTCTTCGCTTCGCTTCTTCATCAAGCATAGGTAACCCTCCGAGCTGAAAGTACAAACGGAATCGTGAAGCAAAAAACCGACGCGGCAATTGAAACTTAGCTCCACGCGGTATGGCATGGAATTTTGCGACAAGCAAGCAAACAGCACAACTGACGTGAGGATGCTTTGGATAGAGCTCGTTAAAATAGCGCGCGAAAGAGTCTGATAAAAGGAAAAGCAGCGAGCGGCATTTCAAATTGAAGCATTTCTCCAAACTGAACCTGAAAATCATTTTTACTGTTCTACAGTTCAACTAAGCCACGGAGATACGACAAATGCCCGCAATAACGACCGTTTCAAAAGCGAAGGAAATCATAAACAGGGAATGCGCTTTCTCGCATGCTCTTTACGCCTATTCGTCGTTTCCATTACGCAATAAGCGTCACTTTATTCAACTAGCTTAGCTACTGTAGAACTCGAGCCGATAATCCCGAAAACATCGATTGAGAAAAGCTGTACGATATAGAGCAGCTCGCTAACGGTAGGAGCGAAATGTACCGTGTTGAAGCATTCACTGATTTTGCAAATCGCGTCTTTACTATTCCAACAGCCAACGAAAGGCCTACGTCGTTTACCAATTATGGTCTGCGTCAATTGCTCAAGTTTTTAAGGACGAAAGCGGAATACTGGTCTCCTTGAAGAGGTTCGCTAAGGGGGAACGAAACCATTTGGAATTTCAAATTCAAGGCGCTATTGGGACCATCTTCAGCGAAGAGCTTAACTGCAAGACTTTTATTGGATTCTACTGCTGAGGATGGGATGGATAACATTTTCAGTCGTACAAGTGTACTCATATCAAAATGGAAGTAGTCAGGCTTGTTACGGTGAAGAAGCAAAGAAACTACGATCGCGCACAAAATTTTTCACTATGCCTAGCTGTGATGACTTTCAAAATAGACATATGGGCATTAGGAATAAAAGAGATAACTCGTCAATGCAATTGACGGCATCAATTACTTTTTGTTTGGCCAAAAGCCAGTTTCAACGGAAAAGCAAACCTGCATTCCGGGCTTACTGTATTCAACCACTTGAAGTGGGATATTAAGACGCGCCGCGCTGGGAGCTCGTTAGAAAAGGAAGATCGGTCAGCGTATGCAGATTTTACGGTGTCCAGAAGCTTAAGGCCGACGTAATCGCCTAAGTAAGAACGGCTAAACACGAAGCATGTCCAGTTTGGAAAACCGGTTTCCATTTTGACAACAAGCCAACGAGAAATACGCGCGGCAGGCTGCGAGAAAGGCTGTTATTTTTCCCTTCAGCAGCAAAGCGCAACGTGAAACTCTTATTGCGCGCAGACCGGCATTTGCAAAAGCACAACAACTGCAAAACTGACCGACCTGGTTGGATCCGTGTTGATACCAATTAGCGGTTTGGACTGTTCCCTAATTTTGCTAGCCGCCAACAAGTAGGTGCCATCGCCGCCGGCCGATATAACCGCATCGCACCAGTCGATCGCCTCCGGATTGTAATCCCATCTTTGCACCACTTTGTACTCGATGTTTCTGGCACTGTGATACGAAAGCAATGACGGAACTAAACTTTTGGCAATATGGTTTTATACCTCAACTCCTGACATATACGCTTCAGGTAGCTGTAATGGGCGTTGTGCTGCTTCCACAGTTTGCTACAGTCGGCTCCATCTCGGATCTGGAGAATAGGCAAAAGAAAGCGGGCGCAAGATTAGCCGGAAAGGTCTTACTATGTCCTGACTGTCTTCGTCGTCCCGTTTTTGAAGTCTACGCCGTTCAAAGTCCAATCGAGTTATTTTGGAAAGCACCAGCACCCTGCTTGGATTGAAATAAGGCTTGGAGTCAATGTCGCTTACGTGCTCTCTGGAACTATTCATGCTTGGTAGTCTGCGCGAGCTGATGGACATTCTGGTCCTTGCTAACAAGCGCTTCCTCGAATGGCGTTCCGCACACCGGCTTGCCGGTGCAACTGGACAGCAAACAGTGTTCAAACAACCGAGGCAACGACGGCAAGAGATAATCACTACTGACAGGCTGGAAGATCGAGTAGGTCGCACTACGCGCCGACTAGTAACCACCACCAGCAATAGTGGTGGCAATGAAAAAAATTACCAGGAAACGCAGAGTACGCGATGACCGACAACACTAACATCCGCCAGATATCGAATGGACGAAGCTGCTACTGCCGTTGCTGCCGAAATGGACGATGTCATACTTTGGGCCGCCTGAACATTACCGTAAATGAACTATGGCCGGCTGTCGATCCGCAGGTGTCAAGAAACAATAGCGCTCGTAAAACAAGTGGCCGAGAAGATTTGGCTTGACAGTTTCCTAAGAAAAATAAACAGCCCATCCAAGCTTTTCGGTCAATTCGTTGTTGTTTACGGCTGGGCGCAAAACGCCTGCGCTAGACGATCATGCACTCTCTCTAACTATCAACTAAAACTACCAGTTGCCATAAAAGCAAACATTACGGGAAAAGCAACAGTCGCTGTACGTTGCGCGCGACTATATCTCGCCGACCAACCATATTCGCTGCCGCGCAAAGCTATTCCACGGCAGACATTGTACCCTATGCTTTTTTGTGATAATTAGGACACAATTGGTTCCACAAAAACCATGCGTTTCATCAAACAAATTAAGACTGCACGTGAGAATTCACTGCTTTGCGTGACTCGCATTGCGCGGTCACGTGATTTTTACCGTAAGACGAATATTTTTGAAAAAAACCGTGCCGCTATGACGTCCACGATTCGCGGTAGGGTCTTCTTAAGTAACAACCGCGATTCGACCGAATGTTAGCTCCCGCTGCACTGTCACGCTGTTGTTGAACACTAATCCGGTAATTGGCATAGGTGCACTTTAGCGCTCGCTGCGCTAATCGAACGGGCATCGCGCTATTGCGTAATCCGGTAACGCGCGCGTCCAAACGTGGTTGTTTACCAAATCAAGCTATTCATGCCTGGCCAAAGGCTGCTGCATTTTTGTTAGCTTCTGGTCATGTGCTCAGTTTATTAACTAACAGTTACTCGTTGGTATGCTACAACGAAAGCAGCAGCATCAGCAACGCTCCGTACAACTCATTCTTGCGGCATAAAAGCGAGAGCGATTAAAATAAGAGCGCAACGAGGCTTTTAAAATACTCAAAATGGACAGAATTGCTGTTACAATCGAAAATAAAATCATTTCCGTTGGACATGTTGATTTACTAATTGCGCCAGTCGTTAGTGCTGCATGCCGAACTTGATTACACTTTATTACTGTAGTTTCCCAGCCTGTGGATCTCGGTTTTCTATATCTGTAGTTTTTTCTCGAACTATTAGTAGATCCCGCGTTACGGAATGTTCTAATCATCATTGAAATGTACGTGTGAACTTTTTGTTGATATGTTTGCATTTTTTATTCAATACTTGTGTTGTAGGTTTTATTCACGAACCAATCCGTTCAGGTAGTACACAGTATAAAGGAGCTTTCGGCTCTCTTCTCAGCTAATCTTCAGCGGAACAAGAGAATAGTGGATGGGCGATGTTTATATGATGTGAAAGTGGATTAGTTTAAAGTACGTCCAATTCACCATATTCAGTGTTTGATGTCTTCTCTTACCATCTGAGCATGTTTTCATCTTCTTTTGCATATGCGTTTTCTTTATATGATATTTATCTTCTTCTTCCAAATTTAAAATGTACGCTCGGGATCTCTTCCTCTGTCTGCCCGCAAACATTACAGTACACCCCTCAATAATCAGGTTTGCTCAACTCGTAAACATACAGTAGGATAAACAACATCGGTTTTGGTTTTTCGCGCGTAATGTCTGAGAAATCCACGGTTCCTTTCTGTTAAGCGTGTGGCCGTCCTGTTCTGCCTTTACTGGCGAGCATGCCGGCTATCCTGCTCTGCCCTGGCCTAAGCCTAAGCCAAAATATAAGCCTTATGTTTACGTTTAGGCTTAGGTAAGGGCAGGACAGGATGGCTGGCGAAGTCGCAGCTTAACGGAAGGACGCATAACCGCAAAATCGCGTTATTTGTCCTACTGTATGTTTACGAGCAGAGAAAACCTGATTATTGCCAGATTACTGTATTATTTGCCGGTAGATACAGGAAGGGACCCTATGCTCCCATTCTTTTTTCCAGTAACGCCTAATCAATAGTGTTTTTTCTTATTTTCAAAATAGGAGCTTTGAGTATCTCACATAAGGCACAACTCCGCGTATGGTCAAAACTGACCTAATTTTACTAACGTCAATATTTGTGTTGAAGGCTGGGTGCTTCTTAACGGGTCCGAAGGTCTTCATGATGGTTTTTAACTTTCCGTTAAAGTTAAAAACTTGTTCTGAATTTTTCCTTAACAATTTGCTCATCCATCCGTTGGTAGGGCGTTTGCTTTGTTTTATTCAGACATCAAGAACGGGCAAGTCAACCGTACGATCTCCATCGTGAATATTTGTGTTGTCAAAATAGTGCAGCTAAGTTGACGGGAATAGTTTTACTCATGATGATCTGTTGGTACGTCTTTCTTCCCCAAATTCTCGTCTCCCTACAAAACTTGTGATATAGTAATAGCATTGCGCTCATTTCTGGCGGTAACTTTTGCCACTGCATAGCGTGGTTGTTTGCATTCAAAGTTGGCGTACGTTCATTTTCTGATTTTCAGGTTCCAATTGGTCGTCCATTGTCACACCGTTCCGCGCTAATGCCCAACGCTATCTTGATTGCTTCGCAAGAAACGGTAAGCTTCCGTGGTCGAAATTTTGTAAGAGACATATTCTCTTTTTAAAAAAAATTTGTAGTGATCATTTTTTGGCAATAGGCGACAGCCCTATTACGGCTATTAGATTTGATGGGAGCGCAAAGTCCCAACTGTTTTATTTTTTCTATTTTTTATTTGTTAGAATGTTGTGATCGTATGTCGAAAGGTCTGCGGGCATTTTCCATCGAGTTTCTTACTTCACTTTCGAAGTCGTACTTTCTTCAGTTAACGGTAGGCGTACGCAGTTCGCTTTCGTTCATTCATGAAACTGTTGATACTGACGACGGTGTCGTCGGCAGTGCTAAGAAGGATGGAAGCAAAACTGCTAATGATAAGGTTAAAACAATTTTCGGGATTGGCAGTAATCTCTTGAATTTGTAAACCAAGATTATTCTCGATTCTTTTCTCATAAACTGCGCGCCTATACGCTTTTAGTTGATTAAGGAAAGGCCTGCGGCGAACGTACGCGCACCTTGTCGGCAGCATGCGCTTCGTACTCTTTTACTGTGACAACTTTTTCATCAGTGCGGGTGCAAACGGTACGACCAATTCTAATCTTCTGTCGGATAGGGCAATAGACGCACAGTTGTTAACAACTTCAGTCGGCAAGTGCCTGTGGCAGCCTGTCAGCCCTGTTTGGACTTTCTTTCAGTCTGCTCCTTTGGAAATGTCTTCAAAATTGGGTGGCGCCACGCCGCGATCACTTTCGGCAAGGAGATCTTGCAAATACTTTATGTAGCGTATTGCCAGCCTCAGCGTTTCAACTTTGCTAATTCGTTTGCTCCTGCAAAAGTGGTCAAAATTTACATACGCTTGAAAATTCAAGTTGCTGTCAAGAAGGCGTGAACTGTCTGGTCTAAGAGTGATTGTGTGATGACGTACTTGTTGCGTAAAGGAAGATGATTCCGCAGGCGTTCGTATCCTTCGTTGACGCAGCGAACTCGATGCCTTTCCCTTTCGTTTCGTTTCCATAATGAATCAATGGCGTAGAACCTAAAATACAAATTGAATTATGTACGAAGCTTTTATTTCTTCGTTAATTCAGCTTTGCTTAGCATAGCCGGCCATTGTTTTATCAGAGGTTCTCTTTTAAAGCCGCCCCAATCAGCAGTGACAGCTTGAAAGGACCCACTGTGAGTCGCGGTACCGAAGCAAGCGTCGTTCAATCGCTTGCTTATTGACTTGAAACATTGCATTCACAGTTTCCACTTTAACATTATGCACTTAGAGGAACAACGTCTTTTGATTCCTCTTTGGTATAGCCAAGAAAGTATCAATACAGCGTCTACTGTTGGATAGTGTTTGTCCCATACTCTTTCAGATGCATAAACCATTTAGGCTAAACTTCTTAAAAGTAAGGTTCCCCGGCAGGACGATTAGCCAACTTGAGCAGCATGCATATGGAACAGCTGAATCCTTTTACTCAGCCTAATACACAGCCTGTTAAAAACTGTGAATTGTTAAAGTCCGGCGAAATTGAATAGTTTGCCTTATCCCCACTTCCAACCACCGTCTTTATGCCGCCATCTTAGCGAGAGTCGAAAGTTTACCTTGCGTATATGATGCAGCTGTGTCTCATTGTTTTCGCACCGGGCGATTGCCTTAGACTCGGTGCCTATTGTATGAAGCTACTACGGGTTCAGCTTTAAGTCCTTAGGTAGACCTGAGAAGAAGATAGGCACTTGGCTATAAGCGTGAGTTTGAAAAATGGCTGAATATAAGGTCATCTCGTAAATTGGAGAGATCATTAATCATTTTAACAACTAAGAGAATGCGTAAGAATGTTTACTTGATTTGTAAATTCTTACATAGCAAAAAGGGTTACCAGCTTATGTTGTGCTCAGACGAGGATGTTGGATTTTCATTTGCTTCGAAGAAAACCCTCTCCGCATACATGCGACACCAACACCGACTGTATAGTGCCAGCCCGCTTATGGGATGATAAACGAAAACAACAATTCGCTTGCTAGACATTGTCGCGAGTACCTTAATTGCGTACAGTCGCTGTGCAAGCAAAGCACCCATCGCGTCTTATTGATGTTGCGCGTTAGACCTAAATTTTCAGCGCACCTGTCATCAGGAAATTATGCATAAGAAAATGAATAAGCACGGACAGAGTGTGCTCTTTGATTTCCGAAGAAACGACGGACGCGCACGCTTACCCATAGTCGTCACCGAGTTGAAAAGGTAGTGGTACACTGCACTCAGGAGAGAATGGGTTTGGTTTGTTGCTTTTAGATTCGCCTCCTTCCTTGCGATCAGAGAAGGAGCTAACCGCAAGCGAACCATAGGGTTTAAAAGCCGATGAATAGGACCATAATGATGAGCCTTCGCTGCCTTCCTTGGCTAATCCAGAACCGCTTGATTCGCTTTTCCTCATGCAGAAATGAATTCCCGGAATTCCCGAGCCAACGCTTCCACTTTCTGCTTCTCCCATGGTCTAAGCGGTCAGTCGAATATGGCATATAGCAGTAGGTGATTGCATGCAATACTCAGCGTGTTCGGTCGTTGTCTCTCCGTATAAATAGCTAAGGCAGTGTTTGAAGATAGCTGCGCCGATTGTGGATTATTCGGGCAGAGCCGTCAGTAGGCTTGCCAAAATCGTACTTGGCAATCGCGCACCTCTATCTGCAAAAGAGCCGAAATGTAAGCCAAGACACCCTACTGTACATGTCACACCGTGAAGTTTCTATAGATCTGCATTGGTGACAATTGGAAATTAAACAGAAAACTTTGTTTACATAGGCGCTAGGCAGTCCATCGTAAGGCAGCCAGTTGAGTGGATCTCTGTTTCATTTCAGGCAGTTCAATTCATCATTATCCCCATTATTTTTGCCAACCGGTGACGACACGCCGGCACGTTGCTCATTGTTTATCCTTCTGCGCGAGATATTGACCTTTGCAGCTTAGCACGCGTCTGGCACGATGTTTGCTTGTGGCCTACAACCGGCGGCTTTGCATCATTAGCCAACCTTTTTCATAATCTTGCATTATTGCCAAATTTTCACCTCACCATAGCATGTGCTCATTGTAGCTCCGACTAATATATTCCTGACGATTTCTATTGTCAAAACAAAGTCAATACGTCATCAACGAAACGTCACCTCCACGTCCATGAAAGCTGATTTAATGCATGTAGACCTTTTTGGTGATGTTTAGAAACTCTACGAACTCTGACTACGTTTCTTCTAATAGTAGTGTTAGCAAGTAAAAAGCATAAGTAGACATATCCAGCATATCCGCTGTGCCACGGAGAGTCTTTTGTATAATTTCCCAGCAGTTGTTTCTCATCGCCATGGTAGAAGTTTGAGCGGATACTTCAGTTGACAAATGGTCAGCAGATCGTCCGATGGGCGTAAATCCCGGCATGAGTAGTTTTTTGGAATAAGCTGCTTTGTTCTTCTTAAGCGACGGAGTTGTGAAGGGATAAAAATAGATGGCGCTAGCATCGCAGATAGCTCGAAGCGATTGAGCCCTTTTTAAAAGGCATGCGAATTTATAGTTGTACGCTTTCTTAAACCAAGCGTGGGGAACAATGGTTCTTTACCGAAGGCAGAGCATTTGGCCGCATTGTCGTTGCTAAGAGTGCAATCAGTTTCTTGCTAAGCAACTTCGCGTGCCCTCGTTGGAATTCGAAACCGTGTGAACATAAAGCAAAGTTGTATGTTTTATTAAAATATGTTTTTCTCATTAGTACGCTTTTGAAAGTGCAACTGCAGCTGTTCGAATGGGGAACCTAACGATATGTAGTGACAGACGTTTTTGCCTCTTGTCCTTGGATGTTTAGCTAGGCAAGCTGTCATGTAAATGCATACCCGCCTTTTCAAGCATGATGAG
>KN538376.1:1283347-1411663 GCA_000797535.1 Trichuris suis | reverse complement strand
ATGAGCAAACAGCGCGGTTTTTCCTTTGCAATCTGCTTGCTTTATGGCGAATGGGATGGGACGGTTTAAAAAGACGTTCCGACCGATGCGCCCAGAAAGACAAAGCGAGTTTGATATTTAAAATTGCGGCTGCAACGTCAGGTTATTAATATTTGCGTTTTGACGCTGACGTGACAGAAGCTGACTTTGTCTTAGCTTTTGCACTCGTGTTGTTCTTGTAGCAATCTGTTACTACCTTTGAGTTAAAGTTCTATTGATGGTAACCTTATCTTTTCATGCGCTGTCCTCCGTCCTAATTGTCCTATGTTAGCTGCTCAGCTCCTTGTTTAAGGTAAAATCTGATTACGCTATCTTCTGCTACGGTTTGTTTCCCGCCAATCAAGAAGCTTTCCAATGCGTTTCACTTCTTTAAACATAGATCAAAGGGAAACAACTATAAAGAAGTCGTGTCACAAGATGAGACCTTTTAGTTGGTCTGTTGCCCTAATATTGTTTTCTTTTGTAACGTTTTGTTTATTGACGACCGATGCCCTTTGAGGATATAAAAGTCCTTGCATGGCATGTGCTCGTTGAGTCAGTGCAGTAAACTATTTCCTGTCTCACCTAATGCATGGGGAGAGCAATGACGCTTAATATCATCATTCCTGATAAAAGACCGTATATTAGGTGACCTTCTGAAGGGCACCCTAAAATTTAAAGTTTGCCAAACCTTTGCAACTTTTAAAAGGGCCATATTGCAATAGGAATCCTTTTAGGCGCATAGATAAGACTTTGAAATTTGTCCCCTGGGATATATATGGTAAAGAAGAATCAAGATGACGAATCCCGAAAAAAACTTTAAACTAAACTTACCGTCACCGGTTCGATTGAAGCCTTCGCTGTTGTTGTCGTTGTTGTCAGACTTTTTTTTGTTTTAGCAACGCTTATCAGTCGTCGCAACAAAGTCAAAGGCCATCCCAACATGCGATTTGCATACTTATCTCAATGACGCAGATGACGTCATGCTTAAGCTGCTTACGTCACTCAGTTAGATTGCGGTTAATGTGTCACTATGGGAGGAGAGCATTTTCTTTGTTTCTCTTTTTCATTTTTTTGAGCCAATTGTAGTCCGTTGTCAGTGGAACGCGCAAGAAGATAGTTAGTTCTACGTGCCGAGATGGGTTAGGGTCAAAATCCCGAAAGGTCAAAATCCCGCACGGGTCAAAATTCCGAAGGGCCGAAATCCCACATGGGTCAAAATCCTGATAGGTCGAAAATGCACTGTAAAGTGTGGCCTTGTTTCAGTTGTGCATTGGCATCTTCTAGTTTTGGATTAGTCGAAATGACTCCTTCAACATTTGCGGCTCACCTATGAACGCAGGTGGTATTTTTTTCAGCAGAGCAATCTTTTTACTAATCATAAGAAGACAAAGAGATCAATACGGTTAACAAAACTAGTGGAAAACTAGATGTCAATGGACAACTGAAACAGGGCTACACTTTACAATGCATTTTCGACCTATTCGGGATTTCGACCCATGCGGGATTTCAGCCCTTCGGGATTCTGACTCATTCGGGATTTCGACTGTCGGGATTGTGACTTTCGGGATTTTGACCGCCACCGGCCAAAAAGAACTTAAATCTAAGGTCACCACGTATCTTAGATAGGTTTGTATATTGATGGTGGTCGTCAAAGCAACTCTGATAACCTGGGGATGCTCCCCACGCAAGTTCTTCATTCCCATAGCCTTGCGCTAGTGAGATCCGAATGAACAAGTTCCAGCTGATTCATTTATGTGCAAGCTAAGCCATCGCTGAATATCATTAGCATATATGCGATTACACTGTGTTTATACTTTTTGTTATAACGGACTCTTCAATGACGTGCTTGTGGTCATTTGGTTAGCTTTTAACAACTTGTGAATACACTGACGGTAACAGTTAGCGCGAAAACGTCTCAGAGCATTCTTGAACATTCAAGGCCATCTGTGGCAGAGCAGCAAAACATGTCGCCTTAGCCGCAGCGGGAATTGTCAGAGAAATCCATGACACAAAGGAGCAACAACCTATCTTAGCAGCGAGTACGTGCTGCCAAAGTGCGTACACACTGACGTCATATTAATAAGTTTGTTCAGTGTTTAGCATTGCAAATTCGCTTTGCTTTCCTAAATGGCAAATTGTGCGACTTCTCAGTCTCTCCTCCCATCCGTTGCGCACAATTTGCATATCAGCCATTGCAATCTTTGGCGGCGTATGCATCGTCAACGGGCGAACTTTCGTTGCCTTTCGTCTTGCGGGCGGATATTACCATAAATTTGGTTTAACGCGTCATGCGTTAGATGCGTTGATACGTTCGTTTGAAATAGTAAATTTTCCCTATAGCACTACGATACGACGCGCGCAAGCGGAGGGAGAGAGTGCGTTCCAAGAAGATGTAAGCTATAGCAGGCAGATACTACGTTCCGTTGAAAGCGTATCCAGTCGGTGCATTTTGTAAATCCGTTTTCCCATATCGACCCAAGAGCTGTGAAAATCCTTGTAAAGCGCATTCCTGAATCTCTCCTCAAGAATATCCAGTAGAGTACTTCAAATGTGTCGTAGTTTATTTTTAGCCTTTTCTGAAATTGAAGAGTTCATCGAGAGTGTTGTAGAAGATGTGCCATTCTAAGTATCCGTGTCATATGTGCTCTGCCCCGCAATTTAATGTAACATAGCTCGCAGCTTGCATAAGAAGCAAAAACCGGATTCAGGCATTTCTGGGCCAATCGTGTCAAATCATTCTGCTGGCGGAGCTTTCGTGAACTCTCCCGCCTTTTTACGGCACTACAGCATTTCTTGTTCTGACCGATAAGACTGCTACCATCAGGCGATGCCTTATATATATATATATATACACATGCCTGACATGACAGTGAGATTAATGTGAAGATAAAGCACATGTAGTACTTTTCCATGCTTCTTCAGCAGGTGCAGCGTGAGCGGTTTAGCTGGACGACTATAGTGGATTGAAATACCAAATATGGAATAATTTGAAGGCAGATAAGTTGGTTGTGAGCTCTGCCTAAGCTACTCGTCTAGTTTAACCGCAAGAAAAGTTAATTATTTCTTTGCTTAAGCGATCGTGGTTGGCATTTTCCCAGAATTTTCCAGTTTTCACTCTCTTCCAATTTCTTGTTCTCCTTTTCTTCAAAGCGAGAACGGCGAAAATAGGACATTATTGATTTTAGCGAGGTTTCCCTTCTTTGGGCTACCGCTAAGTTATTAACGCTGTTGATTTCAATTGTTGACCAAATAGCCTCCTGACCAATTCGCCCATCGTCTATTTGATCGTAGGCTTTGCAATGGCATAAAAGAGCCAATGCCGCCCCACGCTGCAGCGGCGGCAGCGTTCCTCAAGTTGAGAGGGGAAAGTTCGCGTTCAATTTTAAAGTTAATAAATCACGTTTTTTTATAGGTAGCTCACAAGTTGGCCGAACCGACTTTAAAACGTCTGCGTTGTGTCCGCTTCGTTTGCTCGCGTAAGATTTCCACTCGGTGACGTCGGGCGTGGTGGTTTCAATTAATAAGCGACGTTCGCTGATTCCCGCCGGACTTGGAAGAACATCCCGTAAGTGCAACTCGATAACTTTTTAATCAATTTACAAGCGTAGGCTTGTCAGTTAAAATCCTCATTTTCTCATTATTTATTCCAATGCAGCTGCGCCCCTTTGAGATGAGACAGTGTTTTTATGTGCGCAAAGACGCTATGCGTTAACGCGTCGTTGCTGTCTTATCTCAACGATGGGCAGTCGTTTACAGATAAATAATACGAAGCGATACTGCAACTCACTTGTCGATGCAATTCCTATGAATATGAGTGAGCTGCAGGTAGACTTAGCACTTAGCTTCGAAACAAAAGCTTACTATGTTGCTCTCATCGTGCGTCAACCTGTCGACGTAAAGTGGGCCCCAAGAAGCTGCTTACGCTAAGTGACGAACATCTACTGTTCGAACTTTGACTTAAATGTGAAACTGAAGTAATGAAACCCAGCATGCCACAGCTTCAGCGGATGTCAGCCGATATGTTAGGACTTCTGTGTTAGACGTGCTATTGCCATATTAGATCATAGAGCAATAGCTGTATTGTTTTTCCCATAACGCTATACAGCTTTGTGTTGCCTAAACGCTCTCTGAGTCTACCGGAGATTTCAGGCATTATGTAAACAAAGTTTGAACTTGAAATTGGGCTCCTGATCAACGCCATCTTTGAAATTTTTTGCTTATTCAATCATCAACAACTAAGGGGTGTATTGATGCAAGAGCAAAGCGAACTTTTGCCAAACCGTCGCGCTGTCGTCATCAACTTTGCCAAATGGCGCATGATAGGCGAAAGCCATTTTGCGGAAGCACCCACGAGCAGCGCTTTCACTAATATTCAAGGTAGGAGGATGCTTTGGCGGGAAGCTGAGAGCCGCGTGTTCTTTTGCGAAGCGGGCCGTAAGAATACGTTTATTAGCATAGGTAGTACGAAGTTTGTAAAGTTCGTTGACCCCGTTTGACGGAGTCAGCTTTTTCACTTTTCTATTTGGTTGCCAACTAGCTAGACGCAAGGCGAGCAAAAATGGAAACCGCTGCTTGAACAAAGAGACGCCAAGCCGTTGTCGATTGAGGTTACGGCAGGCTCAAGGGAATTCAAAAAACATTGTAGTAAAGGTCTTGACAGACCTTGTCGGTAATTGATGGTGTGACAATTGGGCGAATGTTGGCGTCACCGTTGATCGCGTGAACTTAGTTGGTTAAAAACATTTTCAAGACGCATAATCGACTTTGCGCCAAGCCAGTAATCTGTCAGTTAATCCACTCGTTATGTGAGAGTGACATTTGCTTGTCGATTAGTTTCGCTTGGTGTTCCCTTAATGTATCTCTGTTACAACTTCAAATATGCCAATTGAAAACTTGATCCCCAATTTGGGAATTACGGGGCAGCGATATATCTAAACATCCTACGTTGGGTCCCCGTCGATGCTGATAAGGGTGAGTGGCTTTCAACTTTTCCTTTCCTCCAGCTGGCGTTGCTTCTGAACTTCACTATTTCATCATTAGACTTAGAAAGCTACTGTTTGGAAATGCCGCAGTAACTTACCCTCCTCCCAACGGTTTCATGAAGTCAGGTTGAACTACGCCTTCCTGAACAGCTGTGATTGCTTAGAAGGTTTGATCAATCGTGATTGTCGACTCTGCAGACTCTGTTTATTCAAATACTACTGAACTACGCGCGTCTTTGTACAGTTGGATACAAGGAAGTTGCATACCTTCTCGCTGCATAAGCTGTTAGGCCAAAAACCTCGCAGAGTCGCTGTGCTGATATTATTGCAAGAAAAGCCTGAGCAAATCTACCCGCTTGCGATTCCATTGCAGCGGTTTTCAAACATCTCAATTAGTTGCAAATTAGCCAATCTTACGGCTGTGCTACTAAGTGTACCTGCTTTTATCAGTGGCTTTACGATTGTTTCTTTATTGCAGGTGAGAGCCAGCTGCTTGTAAATGCTTGTAAACCCTTTGTTGCTTGGTTCAATTACAGCTGTGTATCACTCCACCATTTATCAATGACTGCTCATACTGTTTAAAGTCTGTTTACGTTTTGAAATTATTGCTTTCCAGTAAAATATAAAAATTGAACAGGCAATGACTACATTCATTATTTACTTTCACTTACATGCTTGAGAATTCCAAGCATGTAAGTGATGCTTTTAATATGTTAGCAAATTGATCTTGTTTTTGATAGCCCGCAAAATGTTACTTAAGATGGTGGAGAGCCTATAAAGTTATGCATTACTAGCTTGTCGCCAGTCTAATTACAGTCATTCCATTAATAGCTTCTTGTAAGCGGAAGAGGTCACCTATTCTTATTAATATTTAAGTCTCGAACAACCTCTCACTCGCGAGCAGCTTAACTTTGTGAGTATGGCGCGCCAGCGTAATTTTAGCCATCGCTAACCAAGTACAGTACCCTTAAACGGCGCTCAAGTTATAAAGGTCCCTAATTTGCGTACATGCTTGCCTAGCTCAAAGCTAGCAAAAATAAAATGTTCAAATAACGGCTTAACATTTTAATAAGCCGCACTTGGTTGTTTGGGAACTTATCGTTTTTGAACATTACGCGTAACTTTGTAATATTCCACAAGTAGAAGCGCACTCGTAGTCTCCGGACTACGTTGCAGAGGGTTCCCATGCAATTTTAAAGTTAAAACTTCTGTTGTAGACTTTAAAACGCAGCGAGAGAGTCCTTCTGCTTCACTTTCGTACAGTCGCACACGTTGAGAGGTTGTTGTACGCAGGTCGGCTGGTCCACTTGTTCACGGAAAGCTTAGCCGCCAATCCCACCTAAGTTTCCAGTTGGTAAGTACCATTTGGGTTTTTAGCTCAACGTGTCAAGGCATTCATAACTCTGCTGGTGTGCGTAAATCCAGCATGGTAAAAGTTTTAGCTTCTATGCCTTTAAAAGGTAAAAGTTGAACTGACGTGGTGATGAACGTATAGTGATGCGAGATATGCTATGAGCCCTATTTCATTAGCTTTGATTCATCTCACTTTAATAGAACAGAGTATTAATGGGGCAATGTTAATAAATGCAGTTGTGCTGCTTTCGTTTTTCCTGTTCATGATGTTATCCTGCCGAGTGACCGAGTTTGCGCGGGAACGAGTTGCGCTCCTGAACAAACAGTAACCAACTTCTACATAAGCCTTTGCTGCGGCTAAAATGCTGGTGACGCAACAAGCTTTGTGATCATGTTTCGTAATATACAGGTTTGTCACGTCAAGCTTAGCCGCTGAACAAAGGAACAAAGCCAAGCTCGTCTTATTAAAGAAGTTCTTCTTCAAAAGTTGTACAGCCCTTCGCTTTCGTAACTATTGTGTATTGTCTTTCATTTTTTCCTGCTTTGTCTAAATGTCTTTCTTCTAACTTAGCCGAATCATCCGTGAAGTGACATATATAACAGCTGAGTTAACCTTTTTGTAAAAAGGTGGTGGTGAGCGCTAAACGTGAAAACAAGTTTGTGATTCTTCTCTCTCTGGCTTCTCAAGTATGTTGACATTCTTCTTTGTTTGTCAAACTGTAAGCAGGCCAGAGGAATGCTAGCATTTGTCAAACTAAATGCGCGTAGACCCATCAGAGTACCTGCTTTTCCTTTGAAATTTAAATTACTGTATCAAGAACGACTCACTTCTTACTCCCACCTCTTAAATTAGCCTAACAATTAGCCAGCGGCCACTTTAGGAATAAGCGAACCTTGTTGACTCAAATTCGCATGCTACGACAAATCCCTGTCATCTTTGAGGCCTGAACTTAGGTGCGCCCTTTCAAGTAAATCTCAAGATAACAGACAAGTTGTACTACAGCATTTTTCTGCCAACTTGACAACATCCAAGTCTTAGAAAAGCAAATCAAACATGGTCATTTTAAATGTACCATCAATTGTTGCCCACCTTAATAAATCGGTATGACTTTTCAGCTGAGTTTAAATGATGGGCAATATCCTGGTAAAGCAAGACTGCGCCCACGTTTCCTGCCATCGATCAGCGCTTAAGCGCGTTGCTCTTTTCCTAATGTTTTAAAAGGTTCACTTAGTGGCATTCGACAGGCAATTATGTAACGACATTTTTGGAATAATGAATTCTGTTCAGTCAAAAATGGCTTCTCCCTTTCATAAGCATCCATAAAAATTGATGTAGTCCACCTTCAAATGGCAAAGGATAATACGTCAACGGGAATGTTTACCAACTCGACAAAAGTGGCATATTTGATTTTTTTTAAGGAACTTAGCCGTAGCAGTGTTGCTAAGTCTTTGTTTTTTGCTAAGGTTTAAGTAACGCTCTTTTCGCATATTCAGATATAATAATTAATATTAGTGCGTCTTGGCAGCCTTGTTTTTTACTTTTGCTTTCCCTTTCTGCTCTCAGGCAATCACCCGTGCGTATCAAACGTCATTTTTCCTTTTATTAATATTGTACAGTAATGTGAAGAAGGAAGTTACGAAGAAATTTCCTTAGCGATTACGATTTTTTTCAACAACGTTTCACGAAGGCTGCAATTTAAGTCTAATGGCAAACTAACGTTCTTTTCAGTTAATCGCTTGGCTTTAACAGGTCCTTTCTGGGCCTTCAAAAGTAGCTACAAAACTTATAATGATTGTTAGGTTCATTCTGCTTTAAATTCAGGTTAGCGCAACGTTTAAACTCCTCACAAGCGGTAATCGGCTGCTTCGTCCTAAAGCACCGCCGTCCCTGCGTAAAACTTTTGCTGCCAGATTTCGCTGCTACTCCAACTTTGTACAGGTGAGCGGCTGCTTTGTTTATTTTGCAAGCTTATCAAAATTGAAAGCACAAATATTAAGTACTAGAAAGAAACTTCCAAATTCGGCAAACCCAAACTGGCAATTGCCTTTATTGTTAAGAGCACGCGTAAGTGCTGTTTGTTCTTTGCTAAGCTGAGCTTCTCGATAGCCGCCTCGATGACTCGGCTAGTTTAACAGGCATGATTGCGCATAACACCCTCTGCCGTTCGTTTGCGCGTACGCGTCGATACAATCGATTCTTCCGTCATTTATAGTTTTCTTTCCCGCAAGCGATTGATTTTCAGCGGCGACCGAATTCCGCTTGTCTGCTAGTACGGCAGTCGTACTATTCTTAGCAACGTTTTACTACTGCAAACTATTTGCGCTGTTAGACTATTAGAGAGAACAAGGTTTTTAGCCGCCTCAGCTTCATCGAAAGGTTGGGTCAACTAGAAAAAGTTGCAAGCACGGACGAGCTACGTCGAACGAAAGCTAACAGTCGCGTCACGACAGTATGAACCTCAACTTTAAACTCGTTGTGTGGGCGAACCATTTGCACATTGATGCGTTCGGTCCAAACGATTTCCATTGCCCTCCCGTCCAAGTCTTGTCGTTGATTCGCCCATTTTGCCTATACACTGCATGCCAGAATTCAAAGTCGGCTTCGCAACTGCCAGCATATAAAGGTACGCTTAAGACAGATGGCATCCCATGATGCGTCATGCCATCTGCCCCAGCGAGATGTAGCAAACTCCAGCTTCTTTAATTTTTTAAGAATGAGTGCTGTTTTTTTAAAAATATATTCCCTGTAGTAAAAGCTCCTGCAAATGCTTTATAGATGAGTTAGACATATGCTAGCTGCTGTTGTTTGTTTTTTTGACCCTTCCGGCCTTCGTCCTTTTGTTGATCATTTCAATCCGTTGTGAGGCGTAGGTCGCTGTATAAACTTTTTTCAGTAACCTTATACCGCCTACTTTGGGCAGTCGGTAAACGTGTAAGTGATGCGTTCTTTGCTCTTTGAAAAATAGTTGTAACAAAACTGCAGACGAGTTCTGCAGTTCTGTTACAACTGGACGTCTGGCCGAACTCACTTTGATCTATCAGCTCAGTTAAAAATGCTTCTGGTTGCTGTCGGTTAGAGAGTGATCCGCTCGGTTGGCCATTGGCTGGCATTTGCTATTGCCAACTAAGCATACATGTATAGTCGAAGCTATGGCCGTTCGACTCTAACGACTGCTAGAGGCTGGAAAACGAACATTTTTTTTAGTATTGCTTTATTGCCACGTTAGCAGCAAAATTTATTTAACCTTGTTTGGTCAGCTGCTGCTACGTAAGTGTTTATCAATGGGCCAAAACCCAACGTGTGTCCATTCATCCGCTGCGTTTCAACGACGACGCTTTTGAACCAGCGGAAACGATGAAGAATGACGCATTTTGGAGCGCCCCCTTTGGGAAAAGCCTATATCGCCCAGTGTGGCCGGTTTTGTTATCATTTCTCCACTACGGCCTCGTCCTGATAAGCTCCAACATTTTGCTGGGCCGCTTAGTGGGGACCGGCGATTTGGGCGACTGACTACGAGATTGCTTGCATCAATGCCGACGGGAAGGAGGGGGGTAAGGCGATGCGTTGAAACCAGGAGAGACAGCCTTGAATCTTTATCGTTTATCTGGCTTTTTTTCACTGTTTGCAAACGCAACCGACTGCGCTCGTTAACCTTCTTCCTTTGGTCCTTATCGGCAGTGCTCCTTTGCCAAGGAACACAAAGGGCGCCAATGTTTGTCACTTGCTTCCAAAGCGACATTAACCTTCGCTCCTTCTTGTCGTTGCCTTTTTGAAAGCAGCGGTGATCTAGTCGATTTTTTCCATTTAAGGTATTGGGAAACCATTGACAAAGCAACAATGACCTTGGAATCGTGCCGCATGATCTGTTCCCGCTATCGGAGCATCCTTATCATAATAATGTCTCCGTTGATCCTTATGCCGTTGCTGTTCTACCCGGGAACTTCGGTAGGTGTGCAATTATTAATATTTTTTCGCCTTTATACAAACAACATAATTCTGCAGACAACCTATTCAAAGTCATAGCTGCGTTGTAATTTTTTTTTCAAGCACTCCCAACGCTTAGTAGACGTAAGGAGATTCTTCAGAAATAGTTATGCACGTCACTTGCCAAGCGAAATAGCTATGCAGCTCTTAAAGGTGACGCCTACCATTTTCTTACCGTCTGTGACTCAGCCAGTCTGTTTGCAGGCTATCCTCGAAGGTCGAATGATTAAGAGCCTTTAGTCACGCAAGCTGTCTTTCCCAATCAGCATCATCATTAGTTTCGTATAGTCAACTTTCGCTGTCCTCCTAATTTGACCATATGGCACTGTCACGTTGTGTGGATCGATATGTTCGCTTAGTTTAAATATCCAACCAAGGCACTCAACCTTATAGGGCATATCTGCTATCGTAAGTAGGGGATTTTAGGTTTGCGCATTGACTTCCTTAGGAGTAGCGGGAAATCGAAGCCCCATCCTTATTTTTGAAAGGTGCGCGCCCTCCTCATCAAAGCGTCTTGCGTCCACATCCATCCGAAGAAGCAGGCGATCGTTAAAGCTATATATTTCATTGCTTCATAAATCCTTTCCGCCAAATGGATTTCCAAAACGAGAATCAATAAAGTCGCGAGTCCGTATGGCGCGCGCATTGCCTCCATCCAAATATCCAATAGACGAAGACGTCGGAAGGGAAGTTGTTATTTTGCCAACTTATCTTTCTCTTATTAGTTTACGTAATTGTTACGTGTTGGCGTACGACCGACGTTGAAGTTAGCTTCACGAACGTGCGCGCCGAGGCATCAGTGAGCGCAGAGAGCGGAACTGGGAACTTTTCTAGCGGCAGTTCTACGAGTCTCGTTTCAATGATTGATGACGACATCCTCTGACCATTGCTTGTTCGGATTCCAGTTGCGTTACGTCATCAGTCACCTGTGGCTACGAGTTCACTCTAAAGCGCTTAGCTTTACTCTAAGCAACTTGGAGGGGAAATAATTTTTTTTTGGTTTCTGCCTCGTTATTCAGTCCGCTCTTCTTAGCATCCCAACGAGCGATCGATCGGTTGGGTCCCTATCCGGACGTCCATGTTGTTTTCCTTTCGCTTCATTGCACAAGTGGCTTTCGTGATCGACACGCGATGATCTTCTTTCGAACTTTGCCATCCCCGTAAGATTTGTAGGGTTCCTAAGTTGTTTGGTTTCTCCAACACCAATCTCTCTTTTTCCATATTGTAGGCAGTTCCGAAAGCTTCATTTAGCTTAAGATGAGCGCTTACCGATTGTCAAGTTTATTGAAGTTGTTAAGCAGCTTCGATCTTTCCATTACGCCGTCGATGAGTCACAGCAAGTCTGATATGATAGGCCTTCTATGCGCTTTCGTTCGCTAAAGCGGAAATCCATTTCGCCAAAGGCGAAAAGACGTCGTCGTGCTCGCGTAGACGCGGCTGACGTTGGAACGAGTAGTTAAAGGGAAAATTCCTTTTTCTTTGCTGACGTCAAATAGGAGAGCCTTCAACTCGCTGATATCAGCTGTGTATCCTCTTAAGGTTTGGTCGAAGCAGTAGCTCGTCCGCTTGAAGATGACAAAGCTTAATTGGCTAATTTTTTTTTTTCAAATGTCTGTATTTGAAAATTTGCATATATTTCGAATTGGCGAGCCCTAAAGTAGATGAGATAAAGGAAGAATTTGCATAGCCTCAAATTGGAGAAAACCTAAGACGTTTCCAATTAAGTTTCTTGAATCTTTTTCGTTTGTTGCTTTGCTTTGCGCGCCTATTTCCATTTAAGGCGCGCGTCGTAGGCCCCATTAATTCTTCGGTAATTGCCAATTGCCCTTTGAGGATTATAGTTACGGCTTAATGGCGCTTTTGGCTTTTTTCCATCAGCAAAGAAGCGCTAAGCGGATCATTACCCAGTGGCGCTTTAACGCGGAAGATTTTCTTCCTTATATGGGCAACTTGCTTTCCACTCGTTCGTAAAGGTGTGATATCTCTGTGTATTTGAGCCTCAATCATCTTGCAGTTGGGAAGAAGCTTGGCGGGAAACCGCTTGTTCATATCGTCACATGTTTTAAAATTTTGTAGCTCTTCTTATGGTGAAAAAATCGATGCCTCTAAAATTTAACGTCAAATGAAGGCGAACGACCATGTTGAAGAAATTGTCTTCCTCCTCCGAACCGGTTGGGGGCGCAGTGACTTTTCCATTTTCAGGAATCGAAATGTTTGTTCGTTGTTTTGTTGATGGCCATTTACTGGTTGTTCGAGGTGATGCCGTTGGCCGTAACGGCAATGATGCCCGTCTTCCTGTATCCAATTTTGGGCATACTTTCGTCGGGCCGAGTTTGCGCAAGCTACATGCCGGTACGATTAGTTTCGACCGCGGCTGGTCGAATTTGAATAAATGATTTGCAGGATGTCAATTTCCTTTCGTTCGGCGGCTTGGTGGTCGCGTTGGCCGTGGAGAAATGCAATTTGCATCAACGCTTGGCTCTGCGCGTGTTGACTTGGGTTGGCTCCGAACCGAAATGGTTTACCCGCCAATGCTGAAGACTGCTCGCTGTGCGTAACACGTGCTTTGCCTTAGGATCATTTTTGGCTTCATGAGCATAACCGCCTTCCTAAGTATGTGGATGAGCAATACGGCTTGCACAGCTATGATGGTTCCAATCGCTCAGTCGGTGATCGCCGAATGGAAGAAAAGCAAAGAGGAAGAAGACGGTATGGCCAAGTTGTTCCCAGCGTGCTGGTCAGATTTTTATCTCGCCTTTTATGGTTTTTCAGAAAGTGAATCCACTGAATTGGTACCTCGAAATGCGGCAAAGGAAGACCACGGGATCACCTCCATTGCTCACAAAGGTTCGACAAGTTCAACGAACATCATATCCGGCGGTAAACAGGTCAACAAGGAGCAGAATGCCGTCGCCAAGAGTTTGTTGCTTGGCATAGCGTATGCGTCTAGCATTGGTGGCACAGCAACCCTAACTGGTAGCCCGACGAATATTAGCATGGTCGGCTTAATGAAAAGGTTCCAGCGTGTAATGCGCGTGCCCTTTGCTTGGGTGCAACTGCCTTCTTTCCAGCTTGTTTCCCCGCGACGATGGCAAAAGCGTTACTTACGTTCTCTACATGATCTTTGCCCTTCCAACGATGGTGTTCATTTTAATTCTCGTCTGGATAACTTTGCTATGCTATTTCTTGGGCGCCAAAGCGACGTTGCTTTCCATGATACCAAGCTTCAGAAAGAAGAGGAAGCAATCGGCCAAGGGCAACAAGGTGACGGCACTGTTTCAGGAGAAGTTCCGCAAATTACCTCCGATGAGCTTTGCGGAGACGTCCGTTTTCATTATCTTCCTTATTTTGGTTATCCTTTGGGTATTGCGCGATGTCGGCGTCCCCAGTTTTCCCGGATTTGGAATTTACTTCAAAAAGGGGTAAATGGCGCCTGTCAATTCCATAAGCGCACCTTCGTCTGCCCTTTTAAGGTACTTCTCGGACGCGACAAGTGCAATGATTATCACTGTACTGTTGTTCGCGTTTCCGTCGGAGAAGCCCACGTTTCGTGACCGCAAAGGTAGCTAACGTTTCCGTCTCTACTTGCCCTGCTTGTATGCTTTAAATGTAGAAGAGAAGGAGAAGGAGAAGCCAAAGGGAAAGCCCGGCACGCTAATGAATTGGGCCACAATGAAGAGCAAATTCCCTTGGGATGTTGTTTTCCTGTTAGGAGGTGGCTTCGCCCTTGCCGCCGGCGTTAAGGTCGCCTAACCGTCGCGTAAGCAGCTCAACCTTACGCGCCGTTCATTTCTCTTTCAGGAATCCGGCTTGTCCGCGTCCATTGGAGGCCTTCTTGGGACAATGGGTAACCTGCCGCTCGCCGTTTTACAACTAATTTGCATGACAATATCCGTCGTTATAACCAACATCGCCAGCAATGTGGTTACCGCCAGTATACTAGTTCCCATTGTTTCCGGAATGGTGAGCATATCGGCATTTTTTGCCCTTTTGGAAATTTTCCACTCCATTGTTCGCTTGCAGAGTCAGCAGATGGAGATCTGTCCTCTGGCGTTGATTCTGCCCGTCACTCTTGGCTGCTCGTACGCCTACATGTTGCCTGTTGGTACTCCTCCAAATGCTATCGTTTTCGGCCCAGGCGTTCTTCGACTAATTGACATGGTACGTCACCGTTAGGCTCTTCTACAAGTAGCGAAAGTGTGCAGACACGCTTGACTTTAGCAGGTTCGATAAGTATGACGTCAAATACGTCAGTTATGCAAATTAAGTATTGTTCTTCTTATCAAATACGCCAGTTATGCAAATTAAGTATTGTTCTTCTTATCAAATACGTCAGTTATGCAAATTAAGCATTGTTCTTCTTATCAAATACGTCAGTTATGCAAATTAAGTATTGTTCTTCTTATCATTTAAAAATTAACTATGGCGACGCAGCGCTTGCACTCTTGACAAATTATCAGTGTTATGCAAATTTCTTAGTTATTTTTATCGACATGTCAGCAAGTCAGCGTTCGGGTGTAACCCGAATCTCGTTTCATAGGTGACTGTTAGTTTCAACTTTGACTTTGGTCGATGGGCTTTCCCTTTTGCAGCCAAATTCAGGTTTTTTGAGTTAAGCGGAAATAACTTGCCCGGACATTTTCGTCCTTTCCTGCTTAGGTGCTCGTGTTGCGCCAACGCAGTTCAATTTTGACTCAAAGTGCGGCGCTGCGTTGCCAAGGCGACTTTGCGTGATTTGTAGGAAGAATTGAAAAGGCTCGTTGTTGTTGGGGGCGAATGAAGTGAAAAGCTAATTACGAGTAGCTTAATTCTACGGCAAGAACTGTAAAATTGAATTTCATGTACTCTATTCGTTTTCATTCAAAGAAATGTGTGAATGGAACTCTTACGCGCACTAGGCAACCGTCAGTTTTTGAATGACCATTCAAGTGGCATTCATTTCCAGCGTTCGTCATTCATAGCTTCTTCGTCTTTACGCAAAGATGTTTTTTTCTAAAGCGAGAAGCAGTCAGTTGCCTTTGCTTTGTAATGACTTGTTGATTTGTATTTTAGGTTGGAGCAGGATTTTTCGCCTCCATAGTATCAATGTTGGTGGTCGTTTTTCACTGTCAAACGTTTGCTCGCCTTTACGTTCCGCTGGAAACGTTCCCTGAATGGGCAATGCTGAATGGGACTCTTGTGAGCGCAGCTCGAAACGCAACTTCTCCTAGCGCTTTAATTACTACTCTTATTGCAAATACAACTAGCGCAAGTCCAAAGTTGTTAGCATAGCGTTAAGAGCGTTGATGGTGGTACCCTTCGCAGCTTCAACACTTTTAGAGTTCAATGACGGTTGCGACTTTTTGACGGAGTAAAAGTTGCCTGATTTTCCATTGCATACTGTAACCAACGACTAATTTGGCAAGTTCGAATAGCGATTCATTACGCAAAGCTTTGACGTCAATTTTAAAAAACTATTGATTCAAAAGAATAAGGCCGTCAAACGGAAATAGTAATTACGTATTCTGCCAAAACTGAGCAAGAATAAAACTCGCTGTCGGAAATGGCTTTGATATATAGCTTAGCAGTGCTTTCCTATCGAGCGGAGAGAACGTGAACTTTGTTAAAAAGTTGTGCGCAGTTTCCGTAGAAAATTCCGGTATGCCTTGCGCGAATTGTGTCGAATCGTTGCAACGTCGAAAATAGTAAATCGAACGGACCGAAGCTGCGCAAAGGAGCACTATCAAATGTTCCTGCTTATTATTTTTTAGCATTTGTTTCGGCACCAGTAAGTTCAGCAAAACACGTGCAAATTGTGTGGAATGGAACTGCTGTGCGAACAGGGCGGTAAACCCATTCGGAAGAGAATGAAGCACTAAGCGCGTAACAAATAAAAGCTTCGATTCTGTTCATGCTATATGACAAAAGGAATGCTTCGCTTTGCGGCTTTTACAGCGAAAAAAAGTAAAGTTTTTAGAACTGAACCTGAGGATCTTAATAGTACAGTAACCGCTCACAGTTTTTTAACTGTAAACGATTAAAGCTGGCCGCCATGACTGTTCTCGAATATTTGATGCGAAACGACACGCTGATGTCGACTCCCGCTTCGAGAAAACGAATCTGCTATTACTACGATGGTATCGAGTCTTTTTCTAAATAATGAAACGGTGTTTTTCAAAAAGAGTTTGGCCGGTTGAGTTTCACGCATCTTTTGCACGTTGGGTTGGGCGGAGTTGCTTGCAAGTTTGCACTGTTTCGACTGGAGCAGCCTTTTATTAAGTTGAACGATTCTTATTATCGTTTAAGCTACGTACGCTTAATGAGAATCGCGTCACTGTTTTTGAGCAAACTATGGAATCTGTTCTAATCCTCTGATGCATCAACGCTTTCTAAACGACGTCCGTGTTTTTTTAAACTGAGTTACACGCTGTAACGTAGCTTATTACCGTTGAATAGCAGACTATAACAATGTCGTTGAAAGTCCAAACTTCCAAAGTTGTAGTTGACAAGATAAATGAGCATTCCTGGATTCTGCCTTGAAGGCAAATTAATACCACAACTTTCCGTCTAATTCAGGTGACGTTGGCAATTATTATTACGGCCAGGGACATCCCATGAAGCCGCATAGAATCCGTATGGCACACAATTTGATATTGAATTACGGGATGTACCGTCAGATGATGGTCTACGTAAGTGATCTTATCCTTGTTTGGTTGCCCGTAATGGTCATCCTTTCTCTTCAGCGTCCAATGAGAGCTTGTACGGATGATATAAAAAAGTTCCATACGGAAGAGTATGTCATGTTCTTGGAAAGCATTAAGCCTGACAACATGGCCGATTTGAACAAGCAAATGCAACGCTGTAACAATTCGAATTGACCATTGATGGCCATTAGCCAGTTGCGTTTCCTTTTTCAGTCAACGTTGGCGAAGACTGTCCGGTCTTCGACGGTCTGTTTGACTTTTGCCAAATTTCGGCTGGCGGCTCTTTGGGTAAGCGAAATTGGCGCTAACTTAAGGGGCAGAGTCCAACATGTTTTCCGAAACGGTCATTTGGCCTTTTAGGGAGTTAGCTTGGGTGCTCCAATCTTTTGCATGCTTATCTTTTCGCGAGGGGTGCACAGGCACCGATTTCTGCTCCTTAACGGCAGCTACCTAACTAAGCATAGTCGTTTTGGCTTGTTTTCAAGGCGCGCTTGAAGTGGGTTATCGTTTGCCTACGACTGTAGCGAAAAGTCCGCATAAACAGAAATCGCGGCAAAGCGGAGTTTCTCCCAATTTTTAATGACGTAATGTTCAAGACTATTTTAATCGTCACTTTTCCAGCTGCTTCAGCGTTGTATGCGTCTAAAACCTCATCGGTAGTATTAGATTATAGTTGTTATTACAGTACTACTGATGTTCAAGTTCATAAGGCGGCGCTTTTGCTGCGGAAGGTGAGATAAACGGCTAGTTGCTTCCTCCATCGCCTAGATAAGCTTTTCTCCAAATTCTACGGAGTCGTGAAAACATTGTGCCACGCTAGGTCGATTATAGGATTATTAATCTGCATAATTTTGCCTCGGTTCTTGACGACTGCTAGCAGCCCTGTGATAGGTCTTCTTCAACAACGTAGGCAGTGGTGGTTGCGGTAGTATTTCTTGCAGCATAAGCAGCAGTTATACCACACGCTTCCCCGAAGCATCGCGTCTCCAATTGGGAATTCCATGTTCGCACTTTTAGACAAGTATACAGACACTATGCCCAAAATTGGCTGTCATTGTTCAACAGGTTGCGAAAACTGTGCGTACCCTGCCTTTTTTGCGCCGCATTTCGCAACCGTTTACGAAAGAACAGCCCATATGTAAATTATCTTTAATTTTTGATTGCGGACCTTTCGGGCCCAGCTACGCCTCGTCAGCAATGCCGAGCGTAAGAGATGCCGCATTTTAACATTGGAAAAGCTTTTGAATCTTATTCGCTCGCAGAAAATTGCCTACCAAGAAACATCCGCTTTATAAGGTAACAAGAATCACACGCGAAATGCTGACATGTATGCATAGCAAAAGTACGAATCGTACGATAAAGTTTCTGCCCATATTGAATACCAATAATTACGTATACTTTTGAGAAGATAATTTTTTTTTTGTTCCAGCCGGAGCGACACATCTAATGAACGGCGATTGTGATATAGCGATCAATTGGGCAGGCGGGTTGCATCATGCGAAAAAGTGCGAAGCGTCCGGTTTCTGTTACGTTAACGATATCGTGTTGGCCATATTGGAATTGCTGACGTGAGCTTTTGCCAATTTCATCCCATAGAGAGGTTCTCCTATAGGGAGCGTTGATTTCAGGCGTTTCCAACGCGTCCTGTATGTCGATATCGATTGTCATCATGGGGATGGTGTCGAAGAAGCATTCTACACAACAGATCGCGTTATGACTCTTTCCTTCCACAAATATGGCGAGTATTTTCCAGGCACAGGCGATTTGAAGGTTTCGTATTCAAGAGAGCAATTCCTTTTTTGCAATTCCCTCCGGCTATTTCAGGACATAGGAGCCGGACGTGGCAAGTACTATGCGGTCAATTTTCCACTGCGAGATGGAATAACGGACGATTCGTACGAAAAGATCTTCCAGCCGGTAGGCCAGTCGAAAACACGTCTTTCGTCAGACCATTTTGAAAGTTGTTGTTCCGTACGATATTTATAGATTGTTACTAAAGCAATCAGATGCTACCAGCCGGAAGTAATTGTTATGCAATGCGGAGCCGATTCCTTGACCGGCGACCGTCTTGGCTGCTTGAACTTGACGGTCAAAGGCCACGGCAAATGCGTCGAGTTTATACGCAAGCAAAACCTACCTCTGCTGTTGCTGGGCGGCGGAGGCTACACTGTGCGTAACGTCGCACGTTGCTGGACCTACGAGACGTCCGTAGCCATCGGAATGACCATTCCTAATGGTTGGACAACGCCTTCGCGCATTTGCTCCTCATCTAATGCCTGTTGTTGAAGATTTGCCGTATAACGACTATTTCGAATACTACGGACCAGATTTCAAGCTGCACATTGCTCCTTCAAATTTGACCAATCAAAATTCGTCCGAATACTTGCGTAAGATCATGTATGTGCGGAGAGTAGCCCGCTTTCCGTCATATCTACATTGATTCTACTTGCAGGTTGAAGTTGGAGCAGAACTTAGACGCTATGCCAGGTGCTCCGGGCGTTCCGATTCACAGTAAGCGCCCTTACCCGTGTCTACCCGCACGCACCTTGCTCTCCTCCGATTATTGACGCCCATTGTGATTTTTTAAAAATGGGCGCTAAATTTTTCTTTTGCTTTCAGCTCCCCCGCGCACGTTGACTTCGAGTCCTACTGATGCTTTGACGATTGATCAGGAGGCGTGCCACGCCGACGAGAGGCTGCCTGGTACAATTACAACATTCCAGCCTAAAGCACTGCTCTCATTGTTTCAGAGTTTGTTACCAATGTAACCGTGGAGCATCCAGGCGAGATGTACGAGCACGAAGATGAGGGGGAAGGGCGTAACGATCGCCGCTCTTTCGCCATTAAGGAAGACAATGACTTAGACGTGCCGCAGCTTGTTCAGAAGCAAGAACCAACTGATGGCATTGATGAAAAATGACCTTTTTTGGCCTTGCACATTGTTTTATCCAAATTTCACTTGCCTTTATGGTAGCGTAGTCTTTGCAACATGTCTATGGCAGCCCTAAGAAGTATTAATGTTTCCATATAGGTCCATTAGTAGTTACTTGGTACGCACACACTTATTCTTCCGACTATTGTAATTGTTAGCACATTGTTCATGCTTATCATTTACGCACCAGCGGCTGCACTATGCTGAACACGTACGAAGCGTGCAGCATGGCTGCATTGAAGCAAGTTTCGTTGGTGAAAAGCAGAATGAAGCAGGGGGCATTTAATGCAGTAAATTTGTTCAATATGAACTGATTTGCATATACTCTTTTTTTGGTCATCATAACTTCGTATGCTCCCCAAGCGGTGCCTTGTCACTTGACGACATGTCATTGCAAGAATGCTGAAGCCATCAACTCAAGCTTGTATGTTAGCGTGCAATAATAATGACATGGAGGGATATGCCTATAAAAGGAGCAGTATTCTTCAGTGCCTCAAACTTTTTAAATTTTTTATTCTTTGGCTAGTTCGGATAATCGAAGTTTTGCAATATATATATTTTCCTTCGTTCTATAGGCGGTCTGATGATAGCACCTTTTGCCATTAAGTCGTCATCGTTGTCAGCTGCCCCCATGCTTTAGCGCAACACGTTGGCGAAGGTAAGAAATCGATTTTAGAATTATCAATACAGCTTGTTTTGCACACAGGTCAGCTGAACGAGCTGTCCAACAGTGAGAATACAGGTTGCCATTGGTCCAAACGTGACTTAATGGAACTTTGTTTCTTTTCCAACTTTTACCGTCGTCAGCAAGGCATAACTGCAACAATGATGAATTATTCCAGCGCGGCTGTTGAAGTTTTAATTTCTCAATAGTCGCTTTGAGTATTTTTCAAAAGTGTAAACAAATTGTACTGTCGTATAATAAGCAATATTGTTAATATAATTTTGGTCATCTTTGGAACTGTTGTACAGAGAAAATGGCGAAAGTTGTTGTGTGAATCGATTTTCCTGACCGACGGATCAATGGAAGTTGACCATCTGAATGGCTGCAGAATAGCCGTTGTAGTAGTACGTCCATTGATCGACAGGTAGGATAGGACGATACCTATTCGGGAAAGTACTGGCTAAAATTGGGGCCAACGGAACATGAAAACCAGTTAGCTCGGCTGCCATAGCAACCAATTGGTCGTCCGCCGCTTCTTCTTGATGCTTCCCGCAGTAAACGCTTGAATGCTCGCTGCCTTGAATGGCTACGAACATCCATTCTTATGGGAATTTGCTACACTAACCAAAAGCCTAAAAGGTACTCTTACTCTGCTATCAGTCGCCTGTTTGTTGGTTCCGCCTTGGCTGCTTGCATTGTTGCTTTTGTTTGTTGGATTTATTGATCATGTGGGCGGATTTATTCAAGTTGTGCATACTGTTTCATTTAACTTCCTTTTTACTACCCACTCCAATCAGCGCTGCTACTATTATTACCATATTTAAATGACACTGGCGCGAGTGGCCCTATTTATTCTATTTTAAACATTATACGATCTTTGCATCCGTATTTATGGAAATTTTAATAAGTTATCACAACCACTGGAGAAGGGAGACAATGGGCAGAGTGCTTGAATGGATCATTCATTGCGGTGATACTTCGACGTAGTGAATGAACGTGAGCATATTGGATTCCTTCGCACCTGTAACGTAACGAGCTGCATTCCCCAGCGAGCATTTGAGCTCCAGGCTTTGCAACAGCGTCGCGGTGGTTCCAAAACTTTACTCCATTTCGCCATTGTACCATGTAGGATTTTCGTTAGCTACTTTACAAGATTTCCTTATACGGACATGTGCTGATTATGAGTTTCCCTTCAAAGATGGACTTCGTTTATTAATACAATGCCTATATTCAACATAAGTCTTCCGCCGGGCAACAAGCGGGTGCAACTTTAAAGTCAGCTGTAACCATTGAGTCCGTTGGCCAACACAGGTTGGCTCATGTAGCCTCATTGAGTCTAGCGCTGAATGAATGGATCGACTTTGTAATTAATGGTTTCTCAATGGGTACTACCACTACTACTGCTCACTTTTGTTATGCGTCATTTCTCATTACCAAATACGGGGTATTGCTTCAGGAAATATACCATCGTCGTGCTCGGTCTTGACAACTCTGGAAAGTCCTATTTGGTCAATAGTCTTAAGAAAAGTATGCGCTCCTTCTTCCGCTTTTGTCATTGCTACGCAAGTCTCGCAGATCCGCAAAATTCCGTGATGCCAACCATCGGATTTTCCAAATGCGACGTCAGTATGAAAAACGTCATTGTGACCTTCTACGACCTTGGCGGATGCGCTGGCATACGCGACATATGGAAGAACTATTATGCTGAGGTGCGTACCTACTTGCAGCTTGAATTATTGCTCATATAAAGAGCTCATTCAAATTTTCTTCTAAAGCTGTGCTTTAGCTTTTCTAAGCCTTCTTTAGGAATATCAGTATTGTCCATTTAAGACACGTTAGCGTATGGTAGTGCAGTGTGAAGAATGTGATGTCTTTGGAAAGCTTTATGCAAAAGCATACGGATGATTCTAGCGCATCCTTTGTGCTTTGTGTAGCGTCGTGCTCTCCTTTCTTAGGCACACGGATTGATTTACGTGGTCGATGGAACTGACTGGAGTCGAGTTGAAGAAAGCAGATTAGCACTTAGCAATGTACTCTCGCACGGTTGGGTACACGGAAAACCGCTTTTAGTGTAGGCGCACATCCCGCCGCGAGTGCTCTTCTAAAAGGGGAAACATTCTTTCAGCATTATCAATACACGCCGTGCTCGAGAGGACATCAGCGAGCTTGTATTTGTTGAGCAGCTTCAGCTGAGACGTTACGCCTACGCTGCTCAGTGCCCGTATCGAGCGGTGTAGTAGTTGGCGTATGTTAATTTGCATTTAAACGATTTGAAACAATTTTAGATTGCCTGCTCCCCGAATGGTAGTTGCAGGCAGCGTATGATGCTTAAGCATGCCATGCACTGGTTGCTTCGTCAAATTGAAATGAGCAGCGATTGGCTGTGCGATAAAATAGCCGCCGATCGTGCCGTTCAGAAGCGCCAGCTTGAAGAGGAGAATGCAAAACGTCTGGAAAGGATCAGGAAAACGAGAAGCCCGTACGCGCTATCCCATCCACTTTAAAGCACACGTAGGACTAACGGCGTATGCTTTAGGTTGAGGCGATCTGAACCGGTTTCATCGTCGTCACCTTCGGATGGCTCTTATACGGTATCACCATTAATGGCAGTTTATGCTTTAAATTATTAGCAGGTATTTTTGTACAGAAGTCTGACGCTGACAGACCTCACAAAACGACGGGTGAACATAAAGGTGAAACAGTATCCAATGGAAATGACGTAGAAAGCATTGAGCTATCAGCCCCGTTGGCAATTTCTGCCGCCAAAGCAAGCACGCCTACTGATCATACAATTTCTGAAGAGCTTGAAAGTAGAACAGAGCAAACAGGTAAGCGTACAAAAAGATCCCTTCACTTTTATTTTCATGCAAACATTTCAGGCCGCGTTGGCAGAAGAAGAAAGCGTAGACGCTTAGCTCACTTCAACCGAGTTGTGCCTATTGGTGAAATTAAGTAGAAGTTCGAATTTTGCCTTCCGTCATCGTCATCATCATCATCATCATCATCATCACAAAGCTGCCAAACCATTCCACTTCGAATTAGGCGTTGCGTTAACGCTGCATTCCTTTATACAATAGCTGAATAAAAGCTACTAAGCTTGAAAGAGGTGAGTCATCATTGTTCAGACTTTATGCCAGCCATTGATAGGTTTTAAATAATTTCTAACCAACAAGGTTCAGCAGGCTTCGCGCAAGCGAATCTCGTGTACGTGATGGCAATAAAATGCGAAAATAGCTTTGCTGCATCCTTTCCCTTCGGACGGTCGTAGTTTTGGAATAATCCAATAGCTTTCGTCTGAGATCAAGAAACCAAATTTGGTAATGCCAATTTGGGCAAATCGACGCGTAACAGGAAAGTTTCCTTGCCTGTCCGGGTTGTACCTGAATTTCGCTTCGTCCACATTCCACGTGTTGTCAAATAGGATTGAATTGTTTGCACATTTTTCCGAGCAGTCAGCAGCTTACGCCATTCAGAATTACTTCAGTAGCAGCTGCGGTGAATGGCTCATAGGCGACGACGTGCTACTACCAGGCTGAATGAGGCAAACAGTTCGTCAGTATAAAAATCATTTGTAGCTCTACCGTCCAGTTGGTTGACGAATCGTATACGCGAAAATGCCATGTCCGCTTAAGGGTAAAACTTTATTTTTTACGATTTCTTAGAAGTCTTATATTTTGCTGGATTATGAGCATCGCTATTCCATGTTAACGAAACCTTCATAGTGTCGAGGTTTAATTTGCATAATTCCTTTGAATTCAATAACCGTTAAAAGCTGGTGACATATTCGTAATGGCACACGCAGCCAATCGTCTGAAGAAAGTTGCAAGCTAACGTCTCGGTAAACCTTCGTATGGGCGATGACGCTTTGAAAAGCAAACACTTTACTGACAACAGCAGCAGCGGTGAGTATACCTTTTTCGGTGATCGTAGGCTTGCGCATTGCTGGGCAGCAGCGAGCTTTAGGCGATGACTTTATTTTTCATCGTGCAAGCAAGTTTGCAGCATTTCCCATCAACCTATTACCCGCCCATAAAAGGAGTTCCAAAAAGCTCAGAAGTGTGTAACAAAGTTGGACACAGTGTTTAAGCCCCTTTCGAGCTCTTTGGAGCGCAGTATATAAAAGTCGCCTGGTCTCCTTAGTGTTGCCGCCCGCTGTAGAAAAATGAGGAGGTTATCATGTCAATGCTCGTAGGGTCAGTTGGGGATTAACAATGGATATTCATAAAAGGTGCAGCAGAAGAAAAGGTAAGCCTCCAGTCGTACGGAGGGAAACTGAGCACCGTATTTCCTGCAATGAATAAACGATTGGATATCATCCCAACGTTGGCAAGCTGAGACGTATACGGATATAACCGTACCAGCATATTCCTTCTTTGTCGTCTTAAGACCAAGGTTGTAACGTCATTTTTGCTCATGCTGCTTTCCAGTCAGATTTACTTCATTGACCATCTCGTCATGTCTGCTGTCAGCGCCGACTTTGCATGCGCCTACGCTTCACTAATCCTACAAGATGAAGACATAGGCATCACTGCTGATCGAATCAATGCCATCTTGAAGGCAGCAGGAGTTCGTGTTGACGGGATATGGCCGGAAATGTACGTTAGCGCTTTGCAAAATTGCAATATGAAGGTAATCGCCTATACGTATACGCGTGTGTTAGTAGTGCAATGCTTTCTCGTTAGGATATAGTGAGCAATATAAGCAGCGGTGTTGGATCGGCTCCTGCGGCACCAGCGCAGCAGCAGGCAGCTCCAGAGGAAAAGAGTGCCCCAAAACCGGCAAAGGAAGAAAAGAAACCCGTCGAGGAGGAAGAGTCCGACGAAGAAATGGGTTTCAGCTTGTTCGGATGATTTGCTGACCTTTGCGTCGCCTTTCGTGAATGAAGCGGTCATTGGCTACTGAAACTGCACAAATAGCATATTGCCGCGCTCCTTAGATTACGCAGGTTGCTGAAATTTCAATAATTTGTCCAGCCGAATCAGTTTAGCCAATATCCGCATAGAGAAAGGGAAAAGACCAGTAATATGCCTTATTCTTAGTATAAGTTAAGGTGGGTTTATGCTCCTCAATGGGCGCTTCTCCTTTGCTTTGAAAATTATGGCTTTACTCTTTCGTACTGAAGCCGCATAATGCGAATACGCTGCAAGTATCACCTCAAAACGTGAAATTTCAATTTTTAGGAATACTGTAAGGATGTTCAAGTACATTTATAGTTGCCTATGCAAATGACGCCACGCCTATTCAGTCCAGTTAGCTCCTCTGTCTTTAATTGAAAAAGTTCACGCTAATCTGCTTTGGAACACTTTCTAAGATTACCGAGAATAATGGGTGTACACTTTGGAATAGATAAAATCCGTTAAGCTGTCGTCTTTACTGTTTCTTTAGTAGTCCGCTGAAATGCATTGCTGCAAGCACGCCAGATATAAATAGAAGAACTAACAGTACGAGCGCTAAGCCGCTTGAACTTCTTCGCCTCCTTGTTCGTGATGCCGTCAGCACGTTGGGTTCGCTACTTCTGCGTCGACCATTAACACCGTAATCAGTCGTTTTGTTAGGAGCTTCGTCACGATGACATCCGGATTCAACGTCGCCAAATGCTTCCGGCAAAGGATTGGCGGACGTAAATACTACCGCGCATGGCTCGTTTCCAATTACTATTTTCTTTCTCGAAGGTGAAGTAACTCGTGCTTGCTGATCTTGACTATCTTCAGTTTTCGTAAAGGTTGCGCTTGCCTGGTTATGTGTTCTTCCCGTCTCGTCGTATGGGCTCTTCATTGGTGACATGGGATTGTCAACGCTCGACTTTCGACCACTCGGCAGGAAGTCACCATGAAAATGCTGTTCCACTGAGCTAAAGCATTTCTTCCTGCCGACGCTCTTGATAGGTTCAGCAGATCGCTTTGATTTGGGCATTCCAAGCTGCTAAGGCAATAAAGTGACGTTACATGAGGCAGCTTAGTTGGTCGTGCTTCCCGAAAAAATTAAACACTACGTCATTGCAAGCATAAGTATAGCTAGACAAAGCGGATTGTCAAAACAGCTACAATGACGTTATTCTCTTTAAATCGGTCCCTGAAGCCAACTTTAAAAATTCTACAGTTTAACGTTGTCAAGCCAACCATATTTGCGAAAGCTGATCGCCTGCTTACGAAGGTTGGATACTTTGGGGGGCAGCATTCCCTCTTTCCATTTTAGGTGCCAGTGTGAGCAAGCTACTGTATGCAGCGGATTTTTGTCCACTTTAACATTTCCATTTCCGGTGCAGTGCTACACGGTTTCGTTTTGTAGCTTATTTGCTTTATATGACGATGATGCAGTAGCTAGTCATGCGTTCAGTTTTGATAAATCAATGAATGCTCATCGTTAGAAGGTAGCACAGCAGAATATACATAGATGGCGCGCTTCCCGCGTTAATAACATGGTTTAAAAAGCATAGCCAATATACTTTGTTACAAGTGTAGAAATGAAAAGTTGTAATTTCAAAAATAACTCGAGTACATTTAATATACTGACGAACTAGCATAAAAATAAACACATTCTCTTCTCCACTTGATTAAAATGATGTTTCGGTTGGTAAATTTTCTTTTGCTTCGTCTTTTAAGGAAATCGCAATTCTGTCTAACGTGAGCAATCAGCGCGAACGTAGCAATAAATGCAAAATCACTATTGGACAGTCGAGCTTTCAAAATCAGACTTAGACGTCAGGTTACAACAACCGGGAGTTGCCGCAAGTTGTGGACGGATTGCTTGGGCTTCCGGACGACGACCAGGCGACTACTTGCAATGGTGCTCCTCCATTACGTACTTGCATTTTTCGCATTTCACCTCGCAGCACCATTGAAATTTGCATTTGCAGTCACGAACTTCTTCGGCGACAACGGTGGTGTAACTGCAAAATGAAAAATGTCTGGCAAAGAACGCTGCCGGCAGCAACAACCATAAATGGTCTGACCAAACCGCCAGAGCCGTACCACCTAATAATCCGCTTTTTAGGCACGTAACTAACTGTTAGTAACTTAGCATGGCACCAAGACTGGTTACATCTCTTTAAAATAAGCTGTAGGGCAGTAGGAATAAGTTGTGGATTACAGGGAAGACTATTTTGCTTCCATTGCAAACGTAACAACAGCAAACAACAAGTTGAAAACGTTTGTCACGGCAAACCGGTTTTAGGCACCTTCAAGCAAAATTGGTTCACAGTTAAGTCTATTTATAAACCGTTTAGTCAATTAAGAATAAAATTCCTTGTTATTTCTAAGGATAGATGGCGCTAAGATCGCTGATGATTCAGTTTACCCTTCCGTAGCGCTGTGGCTGTTAAGCAGCAGACTCCCAAGTTTTGACCTTCAGTTACAATAGATGACTATGAAATATTTCAATTCGTACGCAGTTTGCATATGCACTGGAAATGTTTTTAAGCATATACGTACCCTCGCCCGCAGCATAGCATGGCGCATCCATTCGTTCCATAACCGTCTCTTTCGCATTTGCGTCCTTTGGTACCATAAATGCTCAGTAGGGAGTCCTCTTGGCAAAAGTCCGGAGATTGCTGCAGGTAAACGAGATCGCGTTTGGTCGGTTTCTTTAGTCCCGCAACGTAGGGCTTCAGCTTGTGTCGCATTCCGGAGAATTTCACCTTGACAGCGCCGTCGAACTTTTCGGACAGTGATTGCCCAATGGTGTGGAAGTCGGCCATTCTGCGCCAGCATAGCCTAACCGTGCATGATCCGGAGACGCCGTGACATTTGCACATCAACTTCATATTGGCTCGAATAGCCTTCAAGAAAAAGATCCGCTTATTCGGCTAAACACTTTTCAAAGAACAGTACTCGTCGCCCAGCTTCGTTGTTATGCAAATTCATAAGCTTTGGGGCGGGATCAGCCCATGATCTGGCCAGCTCGTTGGAGTCCACAAAGTCTTTGCTTAGTCGTTCTCCGAAGTTGACATCTTCTGAGCAGCCACCCCATTCCCAGTCACCATGGAATCGCTGATACGTTTATGCAATATATGGAGCTATAGTTTCTCAACAGCCTCAGCTGGCTTACCTTATTCTTAAAGTTTCTGCGATGCACGTCCTTATCGCATGAACAACTTGGGAGATCACCTTGGCTGCACGCTCTGGTGATACTGTATGCTACCCCGGCAGCACTGATCGCATGAACGTACGCCTTTTCTCTGCTGTCTGATGCACGAAAGAGGTTAGTTAATTCAAAATAGGAGACAGACAGCTATTTTATTATAATGTGGGTAATGTGCGTTTATGCTGCTGAAATAGTCCAAAAATTTGACGTCCCTTTTAAAGTATGCAGTGACAATTTTAAAGCAATGATGGACCGCCCTTTGCCTCGCCAGAACTGACAAAGCCGCGGAGAACTAACACCAGTCGTCGTCTTGCACAGCGTGTGAGAATATATGGGGCAAAGGGGGGATTGTCGTTCTCAAGAAAACCTGTGAAAAGGGCAAATAAGCTTACTGATTGCCCACTGACCCAACAGTAAGCATTTTCACAATTAGTCGGCACTGCCGTAGGCCGCGCTTTGCAAATAAGACCCTGATTAGACGGAAGATTATGAATATGGTCTTTACAATGAGGGCCCACCTGCCATTCTGAAGCTTGCTCTTAATACACGCTGTTATAATGCTGCCTGCTGCAGGATTATGCGCGCAAATGCAATGGCCCATCTACACATAGGTAATAGGCCACGCTTGGCCTGCAAAGTACATCTACAGGAAACGAACGGCGTCAGCAGGTGCAGTATAAGCCTAGTTTGCTCTTCTGATACGGCTTATTGGTTCTCTCTGTTCTAAGAGCTGTTCAGTGGGGCACGTAAAGCGATAGCCTAAATGGGCGTCGTGAAACTTCCTTCTTTTATAGTAAAGGAGCATCCCTATCGTATCTCCTATCGTTCTTGAATGTCTCTGCTTAATCTGAAACATCGTTCAACAATTATGTGCAAGGATGGGCCAAGCAAATGCTTGTTGTAACGTCGGTATCACTTCCTAGCAGTGTGACATCTTGGCTATGCGGAGAGTTGTATTCAGTAGTTCTATGAACCTTCATCTTACATCAAAAGCAGTCCATGCAAAATCGCTGAAATTCTTATAGGCTGTTAGCAGACATTAACGCCTTTCCACCTTTTAGCCTATTTTCCAAAATTCTAAGTTTTCTCCATATTAAAAACTGACATTACGTAGTAGCAGATGAAACACTGCTTTGAGGGCAGCGTAGAACGCGTATTCCAGTTCAGGCGTGTTAACTTACGCAATTTGAGGATGCCGCCGAAAAGATCACTGACATCTTGGAATTGTCTTGCCGGCGTATCTGACATCATCACTTCGACGCTTTTTCGCAATTTACCCTGCTTCAATTGCGTCGACTTGTTGCTCCTGCCAATTGGAGAGTAGTCGAGTTGGCTAATGGCCGCAACTGGCAGGCTCGCAATGGACGTATCAAAAAATGTGGAGCAATTCCAAAGCCGACCCGCAAACTGTGTCTGACACTCCTTCAATCCCATTTGCGCTCCTGAAAATTGCCCATCGTTCATTTTTGCAAAAAGAAGAGGCAGAGCGGCGGAGAGCGACATATGGACATCTCAGAGAAAGCTTAAGGAATTATTCCCCTTATATAGTTCAACAACGAAGGGGCAGCTGCGGTATTTTGAATTTATAGCCCCGAAGAGACATAGTCAAAGCTTCCATACAGATGGTTGTTTTTAAAAAACAGCCTATCCATTTTCCTTACCTTTGCTGACTATGGCCAGCATATTTTGACTTATTTGGCAAAGTTCCCGCTGGCGAGCGACCAGGTAGTGCATTTGTCTGCATTTATCCTTGTAGTCCGTACTGAACTGCAGCGTGAACTGGTAGGCCGTCGGCGTTGCCAATAACCTGAATCATATGAAAACTGAAATTGGAAGTACGGTATATTCAAATTATTCAACTTACCACCAATTAGCTGGGCAAAGTTTGGCAAGTAGAAGAATGCATAAAATAATCGTTGCATGCATCCTATAGTTCTACTAAGGGCTGAAGGGCAGTAGTGGCAACGGTATTGTCGACCTTTGAAAGTTTCCAACCTTAGCGACGACAGGTGCCGATGACTTTGGCCTCATATGGTTGGAAAGTGATCAACGCAAGGAATGGAAAGAAGCAAATGACTCCTCGCCTACCAAGGTCAAAGAGCGATAGGCAGCCAAGTGGACTTTGGAACTGAGCAGCAATAGCGCGACCAACTGAACAGCGAATACGGTGCCTGCTGTCTGAGGGTATTGGCAAACAGATCAGTGCAGCAGACAATCAACACGGACAATGGTCTCGAGCTGGCTTGATGACAGACCGATAATCTGTTTAAGCGTCAAACCAAAGAATTAACCGACCGTAAATAAATGAATAATGGCCGGATACCAGATTGGCAAATGACCGCTGGTCAGCAACCAACTGAGACGGCTAGCTGACAATGACCGGCCGGCAAACTTCAACCAGCGCACCCTGACGAGAGAAGACCTTGCCCCCGTGTTGAGTCGGTTGCGACCGCATTTTCGCTTGACCAGTTACGGACTGGCGCCATAAGCGCGCCATTCAATTTTGGACCAGCTTGCGGTAAGCTACCCTCACACGAAGAATGCTGCCCATTGCCAGGGTCTAATGATGCCATCGTTAACTCACTGACGTGTTGCCTAAATATGAGCGCTTGACCGACTTGCTCTGACAGGAACGGGCATGTCATCATTTAATGGTCAAGGCGACCCTGACAATTTTGACATGCCACGTCTGAAGACCACATGACGCTATCATCACATCACAATGCGCCTTTATTCCCTAAACGATGGCCTAGCCATGATTCCAACCACGTTAATGAAAATAACCATATGCCCAACATATTGTTTACTTCAATGATCTTTGCAGGGAAGTTATTAGCCTAAGCTCTTTGCCTGATGCAAGGCTGCCTAGAAACTCTGACTACCTCTGAATAGTATTGGAGAGATTGTTTCAAGAAGCGACGTCACTTCTCTGAAATGATATTCTAAAAATTGTTCGTATATGGCATGAGTGAATAAGCAACCGAATGCCTTCACTGTAATGAATATGCTAGAAATCTTTGACATCGAACCTGTGCTGTTTCACTTCGACTCAGAGGGCGTACTATCACACAAGAATAAGAAAAGTGAATAATTTGAATTCACCTCAGCCACTGGTTCGCGCCAGTGTGGTGAGCTGCTCGTTGATTGGGTGATGAGCCCAGATCTGCTGGTTGTCAGTTTTAGGGGCCATCTTTGGCGACCTAAGTTTGAACATCCTCATATGTATATATATATATATATATGAAGATGTTCAAACTGTAAGCTCTTATAAATTTTAACTTTATTATTGATTATGCTAAATATTGCTTAAGATTTCCCAATGGGTGCGTAAGTCTTCATTTTCCTTTTACGGAGCCATCCGGTTCATTGAGCGTTTGCAGTTTAAAGATGTAGCCATTGTGGCAAACGGACGCTTCTGCCTTCTTGTAGGAACAAGCACAATGAAGCTGGGATACAGTATACCCTGACAACTACATTATTATTAAAGTGTGAACATTCAACGATTAGGTTGACTCCAGGAAAAGAATTCAAAATTTATCGTATGTTTGTACATATATTGTGGTTGTAATAATGATAATATTGATACGTTACTGACTGCTATGTAGGTATATTTTGTGCGTTCATGACAAGCCTAACCTCATTTTCATTTTTTGGTTCTTCTCACTCAACCGCCCCACTACCTGAGAAATGCAGGTTCCTTCCTGCCAAGCATGTGACCATGCTGTTCAGCGCTTACTGGCGAGCATGCAGGTCATCTTGCTTTGCTTTTGCTTAAAAGTAAGCCAAAATACAAGCCTTATGCTCAGGCTTAGGTTTAGGTAAGGGCAGAAGAGGATAGCCGGCAAAGTTACAGTATGACGGTGGGACGGCTAAGGGACATGATCCCATTTTTTGTTATTTCTACGATACTCGATTCTTTTGCGCAATTCAAGTTCTTGCAGTTTCTGCAAAATTTTTCAGTTGATTCAATGAAACCGGATTCGCATTATTCAAGCCTACCTTTTTCGCCTGGCACACGTTTCGCCGCCATCGCCGTGTCTTTCGGTTAAACAACAGGAATCTGTTGTTTTCGCATTTTTGGGTGGAGCTTTCGGCTGACGATCCCACCCGAAAGCTCCGACCAAAAGTTTGTTCAACGTTACAACGGGACTTGGCCGTAACAATAAAAATACATACTCTTCATGAAGTTGCATTGTCCCTTAGGAAGAAGTTACGTTTTCAAAAAGTATACTGCTCGGAGGCATAAGTTGCTAAATATTTGCATATAGGAGGTGAAAGCTGATAGCATTAGATATTCTTTTAATGTCAAATCAGTGTAACGACAATGGCAGTGTCAACGTTTGAACGTTACGTCAGAAAACGCGAGACCAGTTTTCTATCAAGCTAAAATTGTTGGAGGGAATTGCCAATCCGTGAAACACCGAAACCCTGCTTGCAACTCCATACCACCATCCGCAGGTGTGGCACACCCGCTACTACGTCAAAATGTGGAATATGTGGAACGTTTTCGGGCGAACAGAATGATTCATTCAAATTTGGCTGTGTTCGATGCTTTGGAGATTCTGATAAGCGCGGAGTCGAATTGCCTGCAGTGCGAGTCAAGGAGAGAGAGAGACGAAAGTATTAATAGAGATTAATACTGTGAATTGCGCGCAGCTTCGAGGACGTCAAGTTGCTTGACGTCCTCGAAGCACACCACACACCAACCGTCATTCACAGTAGCGTATCTATTGTACAATGCTGATATTGCCGTTGATGAACTCCTGCTTGGCAAACTGTTTGTACGCGTGGTCTTCAACATTCAGCACGCCGATCATTGGATCACGAAAGGCCGGTTCCATTTGCTGATTTTCGTTAGGCATTGCGACGGTCCCAACTGGAGACAGCTCATTGGGCATTTGTGAGGTCGGTATAGTTGAGAAGTTGAAAAAAGTAGATGGCACTTTGGAAACCTGGCATTGGACATACGTGGCAGGATCATGGGTTTTCTTGTTTGAAAAAAGGCAGCTTTCTTCATATACCAACCCTGACAATAGTCGATTGCGAATTATCCTGAAGCAATAAGGTCGTTAGGGCGCCAGCTAGCTGGCAACAATGTCGAGCGGACGCAACCTGTTAATGGAAGAAATGCTGGGTACATTGTATTCTGTACAGATACCGTCAGAGATAAGTCGCTCTCTGATTTCCCATGAAAACATGGACGGCCGGCAGCGTTTGTACAGATTTATGGCAGCTATAACTTCCGGTAATGACTTCTTTGGTTTGGATCCCCCAATTTTGCCCGGCTTAATGGAGCCTGTTTCTCGCCATCTGCAAATGGTATACGCTTAAATGTAGACGTCAACAGTGCACTTCACTTCGAAAGAATCTTCGACACGCAACCGTGCGATACTCGTAGCTCTTTTGAAATTCTGCACGGCTTGACGCCGCGTATGGCCATTTCGACAATCTTTTGACGGAGCGCAGCCGGTAGGGGACGACCATTTGCGTAAGTGCCGCCCAACTGGTTGGTTGCAAGACGAGCTGCAGTGATGATAATTCATTATCCTATTTTGGCATTGATAATTTTGGCATAGGCGTACCTGTTGCACTTTCCGCCGTCACGATGGTGCTGCTGGGATCTTTTCCTTTGACGAAATTCTGGGCGACGCTTGCTGCTGGTTGATTATACCGCTCGTATTCTTCAACCTTCTGCAATTTGTTAAATCATACTATGGACCTTAAATTGCGCTTTAGATGGTTTCCGGTTAGGCATTGCTGGCCTATCTGACATACAAATCTATTTGGGTCAGTTTCATTCTTCACCAGGCCGTTTTTCACTCCGCTCGGATAGTGAAAAGTGCCCTGCGGCGAAATGAAAACTTTCAGCCTCATCGACCTGTTCGAAATAGGGAATTCTTACGCCCTCCGTCGATTTTGAAATTCTCGTTAGCCTTGACGCAAACCCATGCAAAGGGCAACTTGTTTAACGATTAACCCGCAACGCCCAGGTGTGATTAACTTCCAACGGCTCGTTCATGTTGATGCCGAAAGGCCATTCATGATGTACGGCACCCGTGGATGACGAAGTGCCCATTTAGAAGACGAAAGAGAAAGTCGACCAGTCGCGCTAGTGACATTCAACTATGGCTTTTTATAGATCGTATTATGGCACAGAGCTTATTGCATAAGTCAGTTGACATGGGCTATTTCAAAGCGTTCACGTTGACGCAAAGCAACTACAAAAACATTTTACTTATTAAAAAGTAGAACATATTCAAGTATTAATACAAGATGGCAAAGCCAGGCTTGCTTACGTCATAATGAAAAAGCTGCATGAGCAAAAGTGCCAAATGCAAATTAGCCACTCCAACATTGAATACGAGACGGCGTGAACGCTCAAGAGCGAGTAATGAAATGCGACAACTGATGTCAGAAAGATAAGCTGCGCGCTCGAAGATGAAGCGCGATAGCATCTCTGCTTTAATCTTTACCTGCAGAATTAATTTGCTTAGAAATAACCTACCAAATCTGACGAAACCATATGACTATAAGTGACTACTTTATCAAGCGCCCAATGGCACTGCTCAGCATACAGACCAGAAATATACACGCGTGATGATGGTGGTGATGTTGTTTGAGTCGCTTCGTGCTAGCAATCAACTTTGGCCTATAGGTTTCTTCGTTCACTGCTATACCGCGAGCTGTTGGGTGAGCATCTCGTCGTAGCGCCAAGCCAAACGGCACAGCGCTAAGCGGATGCACCCGCCGTCCCCCATTGCGAACTGATGGAAAAACAAGGCAACAAGTAGACAAGGGCAAATGCCGCGTTAACAGCTGATTACGCCAAAATGCACTACTTTCCCACTCACTTATACTGAATCAAAGCCAGCAACGTTTGGTAGGTAAGGATGGAAATAGCGAAAGGTGAAAGCTGATTTATGATAATGGAAATGTATGCAATTGGCTCATTAGCAGGTAGGCAGCTAAACAATTGGACATCTTAACAATTATGAGCAGGCAAATTACTCTAAAGGGTTATTTTAGCTTTAGCCCATACTGGTAGGCATAATTCCATGGTTATTCCCTACTGCCAAGAAAGTGAACATCTTTACTATCAGAAGGGGCACATAAGCGCAAGTTTCATTACCTTGAGCCATTCTTCGAACTTCTGCTCAAAATCGTCTGCATTTGGTTGCTGGCCCATTGGATGATTCGCTGGGTGACCACTGGGCAGTTGAGCGTTCGGTTGAATTACACAACCATGGATAAACAACGCACTCGCATCCCTATGCGCCCGTCCTGACGCGCGGTTGCAGACCAATGAAAGTGACAGCTTTTAGGAATGTTTCTAATACTATCAGTCAAATGCAGCTCTCAGGCAAAATTCGATCTAGGCAAGACGCCTACAGGAATTAGGCCAGTGAGGTGGTCCTGAACGAAACTGAAATAATGCAGTTCAACGTGGGTCGCAGAACAGATGCAGCGAAAGTGATAGCAAAAAATCATAAAGAACTGTGTTTCCGCTTCCGGCATTATCGCAGCATCATTCTGTCAATTATATAGGTTGTTTGCCGTCGAAATGGGTTTTCGACGAGAAGAAATTCAGACCCTACCGGATCATCGCCTCCGGTACGTTGCTGACCTGAAATGCGATGTCAACTTCTTTGCCTACTTTTGGCGCTACGTTCAGCCAGAGTGGACCCGCGATGGGGACACAACCGTACGGTGTCTTTTGAAACCTACTCTTACATTTCCAATTACCGCTGTTGCACGGAGAGAGGCGGTTTTTGTTCATAAATACCACCCGCTGCCCCATCGATTCTACAGAAACTACTGGAAACCAGTTTGAGACGCATCATTAGCACTCTTCTCTTTCCTGCCGCCACAAAGTAATGAATGCTCATTGCAGTCTGCTGTTCGGTTATTCAACCTTTTGCTCCCCTCGGAACTGCGAGGTTGATTGGTTAAAATTTTAAAGTCGCATCAATCCTTGCGGTCAGACATTGTGGGACCAACTGGATGGAAGCGCACAGTTCTGTCGTCGGGCGGTTGCCGAAAATTGCTTGACACCTTTTGGTGTTATTTTCAAGGCGCACCGTAGGCTAGCTGCTATTCCGGATTGGAAAATTACAATGTGCAAGAAACTTATGGCGCCGGCGCAATTTCAAGCATCGTGCGTTTGCTTGATGAAAGAATGATAACAAAGGGACCTACGGAAGATGTCGCACAACGCATCCTGCAGCGAGAGGGCAGTGCGCGTAAACAATGTGCTCAGTAACGTGAGCGACGATGTTTATTGCGACCTAAAAAACGTAATAGAGGCCAATTTAGGGGAAATGCATTTGGTCATTAATGGACAAATGACGCATGACCATTAAGCTGAGACAAATTCACGTGACAACGCCGCTACGCACGTTGCGACATGAATAACTCGACTGTATGCGCTGAGCAAGCCTACTACTGAAAGAACGCTCACGCAATCCAGCATGCACTATGTTAGGTATAGGATAACCCGACCAGCGTGGCTTACAACGACAAATAGTATTGCTTTTCTTCAACAAAGTGGCTTCAGGTCGAATCAGTAGCTCGCATTTTTGGCGTATGCAAATTAGCTGTGCGGGAACGAAATGCCTCAATGGGAAAAGACGTTATAGCAAGAAGGAACTGGTCTGGGCCTCATTTAACGTCTGGCTAGGCGTCAGCGCCAGGAAAACTGCCGTCAAGCGCACGGTGTTTCTTGAGGAACAAAAAAGGCCCTGATCGTTGTGTCAGTGCCTTCGGAGCGTCTGTAGCAGCGATGCCGGAAAGTCAGACCGCCCAGAAATACCTCGACGCGAACTTTGCCCACTAATGACGTAATGCCTCATTTGCATTTGCGCTATCCGAAATCGCCATTTAGGTACGGAAGTGTTTTGCGAAGCAGATATTTAAAATTTTATGAATAGTAAAATTCGTTACCCACTTTGAGCGGCGCTTAGAGAACTTGAATGGGCTTATCTTTCTACGCGGTGCACCCGGAAGCAGTTGAGTCTTCATTCAGCAACGCCGCCATCCTTCGCCTATGGATTAGTTTGCACAGAAGGAAATGACCCTGTCGTTTAAGCCTACTTTAAGTTTTTAAACAAGTTTAAATATTTAAGAGGAATCTGTCTCTAATGGGAGATGAAGTCATAAAGTGTGATATTCAAGTTAATTAACTTTACACAGATAATCGAAAACTTGTATAAGCAAACTATGCGCGTATGAGCAGCGGCGTTTTTAAATAGTTCTCCGCGCTGCTAAATATAGCAAAGCCAAATTAGGCGGTACCATTAAAAGTCGATTTTAAAAATGACTCACCGCAGTTCAAATGATTCTTTGTGTACTGCGAACGTTCGCCCGTTTTGCCATGCGGTCATTTGTGTTTTGTTAGTAACAAATAAAAACCAATATTCTTTCAAAATTTATCTTTCAATCTTTAGTATTAATAATCATGGCATCATAGCTTTAGTCTCTGACAGTCTCATGGCAAAGGCGGTAAGAAGCGAGTGCATAATGATGACGAATAGCACTTTTCATGCAGAGCAAAACCAGGCAGATTTTGAGAACGCGTTCACGCTAAATGCTCCGGAAAAGTTTCACACCCCAAAGAAGGAAGGATTAATTATGCGACTACGCGGCATAATTAATCCTCAGCGGTTAAATCAAGTCAAGTTGTGAGGCACTTCCACTTAGTTACAGCATGCCAAGGCTCGACGTGAACTATTCAAGTCACATGCGGCAACTATAATCGCCTGCTGTTCCAGAATTCTTTCTATTAACACTAACAGCATAATTGTGCAAGAATTAGAAAGTGCAAAGCTGTTTGAAAGGAAGAAAGCTCCTAAGAATTGAATGGCTATTGGCAGCTGTTCCTAATTGCATCAAAGGACATGAGCTTGCTAACTCTGCTCAAGCGAACAGAGAGCGGCTATTTTCAAGGCAGTGACTTTACTTCTTTAAAAGGAAAAGCAGAAGTGTGGAAAGTACGCACCTACACCAGATGCACCAAAGCTTTTGGTGTTTATAAGGCGGAGTCCATAAAAACTTCTCTTTCAGATTTATCAGAAGCGAAATCAATGTAGCAATGGTCCAGTGAAGAATAATGTCCTAAGTTTAAAACTTTTCTATGATAACCTTATACGGCAGCAGCTTTTCTTGCTCTCAGTTGCTTTTTATTCCATGTCAATGCGGATATACAGCTAAGATAGGCCTATGCTAATTAGGAACGGCAGCTTATCCCGAAGTAGTAATAAAAGGAAAAGTTATGAATTTTATCAAGCCTAGTTTGAACTACAGATATGAATATCTTAGTTATTTGCCCTTCTGTTAAAAGTATATTGTTTGAGAGCTGAGCAGCAGCACTCTGCATCAACAGATTTCTTTAAGGATGGGTTTTTTCTCTTCGCCCCACAGGATGGCTATTCTACTTTGGAGACTAGTTAGAGTGCAATTATTTTTTGGAACGCTTTAATTCTACTCCTTTGCGGGAATCCATCAGCGGATGATAAAGGATTCTGCTTCTTTGTTCTAAAATTTGTGGAACACCGCTTGTTCGCTTCCTTTGGCGAAAACCTGCACGTCACCAGAGAACTTTCCTCTGCGCTAAATAGAGTGCAACTAGCCGCTGACGTTTGACCGTAGAAAGCCTTGCAGTTTCTCTGATTAATACAAACTGTCCCCTCCTGTCATCCACTTGTGCTCTACAAAAAAAGCACAGCAACAGCAAAGCGAAATTCGCTGCACGCCTATCGATGACAAAATGCTGCTCTTATTATTTCGAAAGCGATAACTAAACTTTCCTTATTAAGAAGAAAAGTTCTCGGCTCTTTACCGCTCCAATGATGGAACAAATGAGCTTCTGTAAACTCAGCGTCCAATAAGAATACTGTGTGTCACGTGTTTTCTGACAAACCCCTATGCACGAGGTCGCATTCCATCTCTGCTATCATAATCGTTTCATCTGCCTGTCTAAGGTGGATATTCGATGATTATTTGCAAGACATATTCAGGACTGCTTTGCTTCTCAATTGGCTGCCGAACGTTTTTTGAATGTTGCCTACGCTAATATGTGAACAATTCCCACTTAGCGCATTTCGGAAATGATATCCGCACTCATCGCCTAATTGTAATTTTTCAAAGGCGCTTTATCTGCTAGAAACGCTTTGTGCCAGCCAGTCTGCTTAGTCTGACGTCTAGAAAGGTTTGGAGAAAAAGAGAAAGTAAAAAATTATACAAACAGCAGATAGCAAGCCGACAGTCGCTTTGGGCGCAGTCTTTCAAGTTTTGATTATAGAATGCTGTAAAATGTATCTTGCTAGTGTCTAACCGATTCGCAAGTTCGGCAGCCTCTTCGGTTTGCCGCTCGCCTTAAAAACTCCTACGAACAAACGCTGCCCCATTCCGACATCCACTACAGTAATTAACGCCAAAAAGAATTAGCTGTTCGCGACGAAGAGAAACCTGGTTGCACAGTTTAACCTTTTAAGTCATTCTGCTGCTTCAATAGCTCAGGAAGCTCCTGAAAGATGATAGAGGAAAGGGGAAACATATAGGAAACATTTCTCTTGCATTTCAGCAAGCATGATGGATATACCGCGCTCAAAGCCGGGTTCATAGGCATGCATATGAGCAGGATAATGCATGCTGAACTTTCCGAATAGTAGTAAAGACTGTGCTTATGAACTACGGAAGCCCATAAAAGGTTCCGCTAATATTAATACCTTACAGCCAAACAAGTAATGCCCATTGGTCGCCTAAATAACAATAATAACTTACAGTAGTCATTTGAACAATTCAGTAAATGAGTGATTGAATAAGATACATGTGATCAAGAGTTCAAGCAGAGATGCAAACGAGAATGACAACTCAATACACTATTAGTAATATAACGATCTTACTATTGGTGATCGATAGCGGCAAAACAAGCTGAAGTGATGCGTGCGAATTACGGAGACGAAAAATTGCATCCCTAACATTGAGGTGATTGATTCGTTTCAAAAAATCTAATTCACTTGCTAAAGGGGATGATCATCGCTTGGTGCAGACCTCCTTGCGCATGTGGAAAGTGAGGAACAGTCTATTCGCGAAAGTGGGGCAGTCACCCGGAGTTGCAACGCGTCAGAAGAAAGTCGTTGCAGTGCTGAAAATGGCAAAAGAAGAAGGCGAGCCCAACTGCCGGATTATGGAAGGTTGCCTACCGATTTTCCCAATTAAGTAATACAAAGAATTTTTCAGTCGCTTTTTTGTCCGAATTCAATCGCCCGAAACGGTAATGAAAATGGTTTCGCAAAGGTTAATTGTTCCGCAAAACCAATAACCTTTTTTTGCCGCCATCGCTGCTTCTCGCCTTTCCTGCAGCAACGAAAATTGTCCATCAGTTGCGAAATGAGGACTTGGCATTCTTTGAATCAACTTTTATGCATTTGCGAAACTCATTCATGTCGCGCAAATCAGGTTGGCTTTTTTCCGCCTCGACAGATAAGAACTCACCTATGCGTGTGTGCTAAGGTGATAAATTTGACTTGGAAGAAAAACTAAGAAATACATGCCTCTTTGAAAACAGTCTGTAAGCTTACTTGAAGTCATTTCACGTTACTGGTACTATTAAAATATGATAATGCGCTGCAGCATACTTTTGCACCATCCGTCAGCATGGGTCATCGTTTCACATCTCGTCTTGAAGGGATCAATGGAAGCCATGCGGAACTTAACTGCAGCATAAAGTTCAACGCATCCTACAGACTTTTAAGAATATACTTAGTTAACTGTAGCGTCATATCCCTGCTAAGCTACATGACGTAATTATGGAAGCCCTTCTCGCACCCTAAGCGACTGAAACAGTTTCAAATTTCGCAGTACTATGGGAAACCACATTTTTCAATTACAGAATAAGCAAGTAGTGTTGCATTGACTACAGACTGCTTGCTAACAAATTCTCCACGGCCTACAGCATGTTCCGCTGCTGCAAAGACACTTTGGATCTTCCGCAATGAAATCCTTTCCAAGCTCTTTCGACCCGTCTGAAAATTTCCATTCAGCTAAAAGTACGCAAGCACACCCTGCATGAATGACCAAATATGTTCATTTATACCGGCGGGCTAATGACGTTGTCTCCTGCTTATCTTTTCCGGCAACATGAGATAGCACCATTCCTCTGCACTTACTCACTGCTGATTTATTTAAAAGTCATGTAAAACAACAGGACAGGTTTTTCTTTCGCAACTGTCATAAATTACAGTATGATAATTTAACCAGAAGTATTGTTAGAAACACCTAGATTTGCTGTGTGAGCGTGCCCCAGCTAAGTCACGCCAACGCCGTCGATTATTTAGACCTTTGGAAACTGAATTCTAATAACTTTGCTACCGTAACTGGAAAGAAGATAACAGTTGAATGCAAAGTGTGCCCATATGCTCAATTTATTTATATCATTTTCCCGCTGGCGCTTTATGGCTTAACGCAATGTATTTAGGTTGGTAGTTTGTCTTATCAACGGCCAACTATGATTGCAGAGGATTTTGCTGCGCAAAAACGTCAGTAGCTACTTGATAAGACGTATTGCAAAGGGATGCACGCACGTGTACCATTGCAGCTTTCATCTGTTGCATGGAAACAAGCAGATGCGGGTATTGCTATCAGTCCCCTATTCGAGACAGATTGTTATCCTTCTGAAAGGATCAACTCCTTAGTTATAACCAGCGGTTGCATGAAGATGCCGTAGTTAACTGAACTTTAAGTGACAACTCCAATTAATCACTGCCAATTGGAGTGAGCCACCGTTAGCTGCTCACAGAGGTGTCACCGCCCATGTAAACTAGCTAATCTTGTTAGAAAGAGCGGTATAGGTATACTGAACTGGCAAACTGCTTTAGAACATTACATTAATTGCTGTTTAGCTTAACTAGGCGAGTTCTAACTCACTTTGCCTGAGAGAGGAGGATTACCTGTGCAATTTCAAAAAAGTTCCTTGACCACTTTGCCAAAGCATGTCTCTGCGCGCGTATAATGAATTCGGCTCGCCGGATGCCCATTACAGTTTTTTGCATTGAAAGTCTGCCGTCTCAGACTGATTGAAGTCTAACTTTTTCGCTGCAAGTCTTGCAAATCACTGCTGTCGCCTATTGCATTCGGAGGAGTTGAAACTATGTCTTTGTTTACTTATGCTGATTTATTTTTCGTTGTTCCCTATCAGCTTCGTCCGCGACAAAACGACGGCGAACAGACGAGCTCGGATTGCCGGAAAAAAGCTTATCGAACATCTCCGCCTGCTCGGCAGGCCGTCGCATGCTGGCCAGAAAGCGCTGAGCAAGAAAATGAGTTGTCTTTGTCGTGTCACTTTCGTTCCCCAACTACCGAGAGCTCACTAAGACGGACTTGTCGCAATAGAGAGAACCGTCATTGGCGTCTCTTGTGTACCGCTACGTCGTTAAGGGGTTAACGAGAGAGCAAAATGATGGAAAGCGCTTTTGTCTGCTGATTTCAAGACGTCACTTTTTGCACCAGTTCTGCAAAGACGGTAATAAAAGAACGATTTTTACGGCTGGTTAATTTTGAAGATTGTTTTACAGGCTCAATCTTCCTTCAATCTGCCCGGGCGTTCAAAAAATTTTAATGATGATGGAACATGCAGAACGGACGGAATAGATAAGCTCTGTACCTCCAAGACTTAGCCTGAACATCACCCACGGCTGACAATGGGGCCAAGTCAATATCCGAACATCGGTTAGGCATCAAAACGGTAAGAATTATAAGTGAAGTGGAGTAACTCCAATTTGCTCCCGTTGGAGCCCTCGAACCGGCCCGCCAAGCGCAATAAATTGATAACGCGAGAATGCAATAAACCCATTTTTCTGAATTTATCGGAATTAACGAACGCCGCATTCCAATGGGGATGACGCGAAGAGCAAAATATGGCCGCGAATGCGACGTTTTCGTTGGCTTCGAGTTTGCCTTGCAGCACTGCCCAGTTTTACTCTTTTAATACGGCAATTCGCCTAAGCAGCGGCCAACCCGGTTTTTCTCTAAATAACTTGCTCATCGCCGCTGTGAGGTGGCGGAATTAGGTTGAGTATGACATTCCCCGAAATGGCCATCGCAACGGAGTTTTAAAGGCTGGCAACCATAGCTAGGTCAAAGATTCCACGTCGTAGGGCTACCATTGACATATACGGTCCTAAGATTGCAAACTTCCAAGATGCGTCGAAATGCGCTTAAGACTAAAAGAAACTTTTAGTGTAGCAGTGCCGGCTATAGATGTCGCTTCAGTTGCAACAGGGGGTGCTCGCTGTGATTTGCCGCTGCGTTTTGACAGTGATGACTCAAAGCTAGCCCACAGAAGTTTTTCTCATCTGAAGCGGGCACTGGAACCGCTCCAACGCGGAAGAGCAATAGCAATCTAGCAACGCATCCGCAACAGCTGCTGGTGACCCTTAACTGCCGCTGGTTCTGTCAATTCCCTCATTGCTAGAGAGTCTGGGCAAACCTGACGTGCCCATTGTGACCAACACGTGTTCCTTGTGACGAAGCATCGCTTTGCGTTGTCACTTTCCCGGCTGCTCCTAAGCATGGGTCTGCTCAGTATTTCCTGGCATAGGGAATTATAAAGGAACCGCATTTATTATTTGCTGCCTTGCTTACTGTGCAAAATTTTTGGATCAAAGAGTCTCAGGTGAGCATATTCACTGTTCACTTCCTTCATTTTGCCTCGATAGAGATGTGCGGAAACACTTTGCATTTTTTCAATTTATATACTTTTCAACAGTTGCTACAGTTCGAAGATCCTTCCAGCTGTTAGTACTTAGCATAAAAAATGCCTAGCGATTTCTGGATAACTATTGCGTAGATCCTTTCTCCGGGAGGCGTTTGCAAACTGGAGTTTGGTGCCCATGAAAACTTTTTCGCCATCCATTGATTTTCTTTCCGCTAACGGTGTTTCCAAAAAGGACACATAAGCACGCAGCCCTCAAATGGGCAATTTTAAACTTTTTAATATGGAAACAACTGACTTGATCAATTGTGTCTCCAAGGGTGAATGGAGCCGGGAGGTGCCTTGAGCATAAATGAAAATCACGCTTTTCTTGCTTCAACAAATTGGCCAAGAAATGTCAAGCGCACAAAGTATATCTTTCTGCTCACGTTACTATTGATGAGCGGAGTGCGGCTCGAAGACGGCTGTCACATGATGCAAGCAGAAGCAAAAGCTCGCAGCAGTTATTGAAGACTACTTAGGTTCCCGCACGAGGTAGACCACCCCGTATGTGTTCTCTTCTGGCATTTTCGTCCCTGCGTGTTATCTTAGCGAGCTCGAAATGGATTAGCCAGCTGCTTTGCCGACGGGAGGCATCTAAGGCACGTTTAAAATAGTCCAGTTTCGAATTATTCAATAGTTCATCTTGAAAAATGTGTCCGCACTGACAGCGCTGCTTCAACTTCCCATTTCCTTTACGGGGCTACAACGCTTTATCTATCTTCCTGAACACTCCGAGTAGATGTTATCTTTATGCGTCTCCCTCCAGTGAGGAACCGCCTAATGGCCAAGCAAAGGTGGCGGTGCTTTAATGCAGGCGGCGACTTCGCTATTTTTCGTTAGCAGAGTGCCAAGCGCTTGGCTTTAGGCAACATTCAAAATAACGAATTGCTACATCGAAGTTGTTGACTGAGGATGCGCAAGAAGAAAAGAGTAACTCCAGGGCTGTCTCGCTTCATGCGTAAAAAGTCTCTCCAATGGGGAACAATGCGGAGCAACTTGCATCAACCACGATTTGTCTTTGCGCCAAAATGACATTGTCTCGAATTCATTGTCTGTTTGCTTGCCGCAAGGTGACAGATGGAACAAAGGTTTTGCGTCGCAGACTTTTTTCATCCGCGCTGTCTTTTGAAAACTTTGCTAGCGGATGAAGTGCCAGCCGAGTTCGGCAAATACCAGTTGCTATTTTCATTGAGTTCTCAACTCCAAAGGTGCTTAACAACAATGTCAATGATTTAAGTACGTCCGCTTACTCCAAGCTTATGCTTAATAATAAGGATACCCTCCGAATTTAGTGTTCTCACAGTGACTAGTGCAAACTGTGCCTTATTTGGCGTATGGTACATATATGCAGTTTCCATTATCCCAGAATTTTTCCAAATAAGCCACTGCTTCTTTCAAGTGATCATTAAGCTGTTATTGCGCCTTAACCTCATTTTATTAGTTGCAGACTGAAGTGTACGAATGATCACCTAAAGTCAAGTTTCAAGGATGTCAATGTACAGGTTTTTCATTCCGCTACAAGTTAGGTATACTGATGGACAGATAAGCGTGTATGCGTAGATCCTTCTGGGTTAATTCATACGACTGCACAGCAGGATGACTTTGATTGTGCTGAGTTTTTTCATGAACTGTATAGCCAATAGTCAATCACAAAGCGCCTCAGTTGGTCTCAATGCTTCGACGTGATGCTTTTTCAAAGGTAATACAAGCACTTGCCTTCTAAAGCTCTCTTTCTGCCCTTATTCCATGGATTTCCATCTTCAGGTCGCGTAGGGTGCGTTGACGAAAGGAGCCTTGCATCTGTAGTGTATAGTTTAGCATATCCTTGCGAGGCTGCCATCCTTAATGCGTTATCGGTTTTCCTTTGGTCAATTCTGCTACGTGCACTCCAAATAGCTGCACTGCACCCAATGATGTCGTGAACATACGTGCTATCTGTGGGGCAGCAAGATTCCTTCACTGAATTAACGGGTGTAGCTAATTAACAAAGATGTGAGTGATAGTGAAAGAAGTCAATAGGAGTGGTGATGTATCCGCTTGTTTAACAATTCGTGGTGCCATTCATTTCCTGACGTCTTGCGCGCATGTGGTTACTGAATTAAGCTTCTTGTAGTGCAAGTTGTTGAGGAGAAAATTCTCAGTCAAACTTTGAGCTCATTCCCAAGCAGCGAAGCTCGCCGGGCTCAAGTAGACTGTTTACTGATGTTTTCTAAAGCAGCTCGTAGTGTTTGCGCTTCCGCACAAATTCGCGTTGAGTCGGCTGCTGCAAATCTGACCTCCAAAGGGCGTTGTTTGCATAGATTTGAACAGTTGCCTTTGCACCCTTAAGTGCTGCTCGTGTCTGAGGTAGCCCATCACCGCGCGCAAAGCGGAGACCTGCTTAGCCCCAAAGGGGACGTCGACAGTTGGTGCTCCACATTTGCTTCCTGCTCGCTTTTGCCAACCCAATTGTTCCCTGCGTTGCAGGTCTGTCAACCGGCAGTTCAAATCGGCTATGTGAAACCATTGTTTACAAGCGAAAGGCGATTCATCACATTCCCGAAGTACCACCGAAATAGGCCAGATTTGGAAGCACTAAATGCGCTTCTGACAATTCACTAAACTTTTTGCCTCATTTCAATTCACTTAGTTTCTACATAATGTACTCTCTCACTCTGACGTAGTGATCTACTTCGACTTACAACAATAGCCAACGAAGTAAGAACATTTAAGGAAGTTAGAGAGCTGTGACGTAGCTTCTGAATCTGTTCGTTATGTCAACAACAACGCCATGGGTGGTTCTTTTCTTCTTCCGCTATATTCGGTATTACTGTGAAGAGTTCTGTCCCTTACGTAAACAACATGACTTTCATTTGACGCTAGGATCCGTCTGCTCAACATTTCTTCAATTTTCCATTACGATCCAAGGCCTTTGCACAAAAGGAATGCAATGCGTCCGGCCACTGTTCAGTCAACGATCTTTGCATGCTATTAAAGTATGCTATGATAAGTAGGTTACAGTTATCTTACACCGGCTGTAAGACGCTTCCTACTGATCCCGTCGAATGACGCCTGGCTTTGCAGCTCATTGCATTATTTTGATCTTCTAGAGGATATTATTAATACTTATGCTATCTGACGAAATAGTGTAATGCTATTCGGAAGTTATCCTGAAAGTGAGCTTGCGCGTCCGCTTTTATCTTCACCACTGAAAATCACAGCAGTTCTTATCGTCAGCTCTTCAGAGGAGCGAAGAAGAGATCAGCTGCTTTGATCTGCAATCATCGAATCAACTCTCTGCTCAGTATGCGTACATAAGTACTTACAAGAACGAAGACGTCTTTAAATAGGTGCTTTACGCGGTGCTTAACCGGAAGGTGCGATTAGAAAGGCCGTTAACTCCAATGGTGCAGTATTTGCGTTTCTCGCGGTTTGACTATGACGATTCGTGTTGTTTCGGAAACATTATTTTTTTAAATCAGTATTTCTGCTTCTCCGCTGGGCTCCTCTACGGGATTCTTCAGGTGCTTCGAGAGCAACGAATATGTATGTAATATGTTGTTCCTATAGTTGCACGTTAACATGTTTTGGAATGCAGCCGGTCGACCTCATGAATTCCGTCTGTGCTTGTATATTAATGTCAATAGTTAAGTACTCTGCTTGACTTTGGAATTCTCTTAGAGAATGACTGCGGCTATTGCGTATTCAAGTGTCCTTCCATTCCAAACTTCCGTTCCCGCTGAACACATTGAGAACAGTGGATAAGTGAACTGAGCTACTAATTAAGAATTGTATATTTAGCACTGCGAAGATCGCTTTTGATTAATAAGCACTCTTCACATGCTTATGATTAAGATGCACATATGACGCTAATATGTAGGATAAAGAAAGCCTCCTCCTTAACGCATCACATGTTTCAGTTCAACTCATGACGTCGAATAGTGAGACTCAACCGCGGTGAATTGAGGTTATCGTTCATCAGTATGATCTCACCCACGGTTTAGTGATTCACGAAATTTTCCCGTTATGCCTGCGTTACTTTATATGCCAAAAGAAGACTTGCTTGAATATGATATGCGCTGAGAAAACGAGTTCCTCTTTTCCCGGTAATGGCCATAGCAGGCAGCCAGGACACATCGTCTCTGTAGAGGAAAGGGACTTTAAGAAAGCACGACACCTCGCCTCCATCTCAGTGCGTGTAGCTACATGCGCAAGAGGGAGTATCTCGTTGTTGTCTTTAGTAAAGCAAGCGCCCGCCTCCTCGAGTGTTTGATTTGGCTGTTTCTCAAGCCAGCACCAACCGGTAGGACGTCTTCTGAAGAATCTCGTTTCAGCTGCCGGAATTCAAGGACGACCCTCGATCATGAAGTCAGTTATTACCGAAAAGTCGTGCCATATTTTGGCTTCTCGGCGTTGTCCTTGAAAGGCGTTGCGTTCTCACTTGGTCAGGTCAGTTTCCTTCAATAATGGGTTGCACCTCTTAACCGTTTTGATTCGTACATATTTAAGATGATCTTTCAATTCTTAGCTAAACTTCTGCTGCCCTCTTGTTATAATGACACGCATTGCATTGCTGCGATCCGCGTAGGTGGTTCAAATGCCTTTTTCGTTAAAGGCTACTTGAGCGACTTGTGCACGTTTCCTGACTCCTTAGGAAGATGAGCAAATACCACTACTCTCTTCTTGCCACATACTTTGCTTTTTGAAATGAGACTACTTGACGAAATGTCCATATGCAAAATTCTCTTCTAATATTATAATACTAATAGGATACTTGTACGTCCAAGGATTTTTAAATGGAGTTCACGATTTAAAAGGTTTGCTACAGAAATTCTCCTTAGCTGCGCAAGCTTTGATGCTTTGAGTTTGCCTTTTTTTTAAAGATGGTTTTACGTCGGAGGAGAAACTGTTTATCCAACTGACCACCCGCTGACGTCTGACGTTATGGATTGGGGCCCAGTTGAAGCTCCTCTTTTTTGTACCACATTCTCCAGGGATGACTGTTACGTTTGCTGTTGGTAAACGTTGTCCTCCTCTGAAGCCTCTGCCTGCATGAAATTCGCGTCTGCTTTGAGGTGCGCGCGCGCACTTGACCCAGTGGGTGCCCCATATAGTCGCCAGCGTAGGCACTGCTGACCGTGGACGTTTGTAGGTTCAAATGGTTAGAGAAGTTAATTCTGTCATCATCTGTTGACTTACGTGTCAGCACTTAATTAGAGCAAACTTGTTTTGCCACTGTTTTTAGACCATTTAGAAGTTTGTGCATTATAAGGGTCTTGTTTCTCATTCAGCTGCTCCGTAAACGCTCCGCGGAATGTTGATAGCGGAAGCAAGGCAGCCTTTGCCATACTGACCTGTTATAGAAATAATTCAACGTTCCATCAGTGTTGTCAACCGCGTCCTGGCCTTGATGACACCTGGTACTTCTTTTCCTTTTTCCAGTGGTGCTACACATAATTGTAAGACCGCTCGTTCTATTCAGCATGTCGTTGCTACGCTTCGCATTGAATGAAGCTGCCAATTTTATGGCAGCTCTATTCGATGACACCTGTGCTCCTTAGATCTGTCAAGTTTAGAGGTAAACTTTATGGCTTCTTCTTTTTTTGCTCTCATTCTATTAAAACTTTTTTAACCTAACGCTGCTAGTAAGGTCTATAAGTTAAATGGAGCATCCCGGGCAAATATCCTCCTACTTGAGCGCAAATATTTAATTGTTGAAGTAAACATAGTAAATATACCTGTACTTTTCCATTTAAGGCGATTACAAAAGCTGACCATTGCAAAGTGGTCAGCACTAAGGTTTGGGATGCAAAGCACGTGAACTGCACTAAAAGCGGGATTTGCAGTTTAGTTGCTCGCCCCATCGTCTTTGCAATAAGCTGTGAGGATATTCATTGAGTTCGCTGAATAACTTGCTGATCAGATGTGATCGCACTGTTGGCCTCTTTTTTGCTCCTTTGACCATGTCGAACGGCGTTTAGTGTGCCTCCTGTATTTTTTTATGCTGCGTGAAAAAAATTCGCCTTCCGGGCTCGTCGGAGTTTACTCGCACTATTATTTATAAGTTTCTTACTGTGCAATGCCTGTCGCTCTCTCTCTCTCTCTCTGCACTGCTGTCATCTTTTCAACATGTGGAATTTTATACGAGTAAAACTAGTGGACTACTGTTAATGTCAAAGTGCGTTGCCATTGTGTTGCTTAGGTTTCGTGTCTTTAATTGCCCATGTTAGGAGGGTGATGTGCTCAGCTATGCGCCATTCTTTTCTTTGATCTACCCCGCTGTTGTCATACCGAACATGATTCAGAATTGCATAAAACCGGTTTCACTCCCATTTCTCATTTATCGCAAATATTGCGAACGGTTGTATGAAGAATTTTGGATTTGCTAAGAATGCGCACTAACGGGCAGTTAGTTGTACTCTGCCTATACGTAATGCTTTGGAAAGGTGGTCGTCAACCACGCAGCTGTGTACGTTCATGCAAAGAAGCATACATTTTGTACTGCTCTTTGCGTACTGGAGAAAGTTGAGCTTTTGCTTGCTGTTGACCTAGTTGAGTAACTGCCTATTGCATTACTACTATGTTTCGGCACGTTTTAACTGTTTTGAAAGCAGTATGTCACCATTCATCCATTTTCCTTCAAGGGCAATTCGTCTGCTCGCGCAATGCAGCTTAAAATGTGAGTGAAAAAAGTGGTTGCGTTGGATGTGTACCAGCAAAACTTGCCCGGAAAAGCAGCGGCACTTTTTAAATGTTATGTCAACTTTTACCAGCATAATAAACAGTTTATACGCATATAGAAAGCGTGAAACCGCAGCGAGGGAAGCGTTTTAGAGGCTCTGCTCTTCGTCAGTTGACCACACCGTTCACGTTTGCTATTTCATAGCAGCCTACGTAGACTCTATGGACTATTATACCTTTTCTGACGAATGATTCTGTTACCTTTTCCTTCTACGGTCATTACCGCCTATGCATTTTGCATCATTTCAATTTAAGCGCTGTTATGTCTTTCAAACTTCATTATCGAAGAAATGTGGCAGCAACAGATGAACCGGTGTGCCCTTTTATAGGCTGAATAAGCGAAAATGGATTCCGATGCCGAAATGCATTCGCCCGCCTTGTCGTCAGGAGCGGATTGTCTGAAAAGCTTAATTAACGAATACGCCGGCAATAGCAGTAGCGCAGGCACTTCCGCCGGAGATGTTGATTCCGAACTAATGGACTGTCTGGTACGGGACGTCCGAAGGCTGTCTGAAACGCTTACAGAGCTCAGTACCGCCTTGGATCACCCAACATCCGCTACGAACGTTGACAGCAACGACGGTGACGGCTCAAGTCAGGGTGAGAATGTTGTTTTCCAGCATTGCACAGTTCTTTTTCAAAATCCATCTCCTCTCTACTTTTCGCATAGGACACATGTGAGATCAGCTCAGCACGTTGGAGTTACGAATACACGCTACTAAATATATTATAGGCAAAGCTTTTGAATAACCTGAGAAAGTTGCCACTTAACTTAAAATCACTGCCATTGCCACAGCGCAACTTCTTTTCGTCAAAGGTAGGATGCAAACAGATCCGTTAGTGGTGAAGTAGATGATAGCGACGAAGGTCCCATGCCCATACGTGTCTGCTGTGTTTACGTTTTGCTTAAACAAACATTAGTTGGGCTAATGTGGACTAAATTAGCATCTGAGCCTATTCGTACCGCCCTGTAGCTTTTCAACTGTCGTTTTAAACCAATTGTATCTATTTTCCATATATTTTTTGAACTGCGCAATCAAGCAAAGAAATCTAGGCTAAGCTTCCATCAGCCTGGCATGGTCATGCCGTGGGGCACGTTAGGGCATGCGAAACCGTTTCACTATAAGCTCCACGTGAAAGTGGTCCCCTAGTGCATCAATGGGTTTTGTGAGTGTGTACATACATTCTTTCACGTAATGAAATGTGTCTGAACAAGTCAGCCAAGAGGGTGGTGCTTAATTTTGCATGGCAAGTCCATTCGAAGCACTCTTATAGCTTAGGCAACTTGTTCCTGCACTGCAAAGCGCATCGTTGGAAACTGCCGTTTCGGTTTTGTTCAAAGTCAAATGGGCTTTGCTGCTCAAGGAAAGTTAGCGTTTTTCGGGAAATCAGGAATTCCGTTAACGCTCAGGGAAACTAGTGGTCCAAATATGGTAATTTATCTGTCAAAACAAGAGCTTCAAGCAATAAACGGACTGCATTCCTTATTCGCCTTGGCTTTTCATTTGCATATATGCCTTGAAATCAAGTTTCAAAATAAACCTAATAATAAGTGATGCGATTAGGAGATATGCTAAAAAAAGCGAGTGCTCCTATTGCCATTGACATCAGGCAAGATTGGTAGGATTAGTTGCAAAACATTTACCTTTAAAATGCGTGGACCAGATTGGGTTGAAGCTTTGACGTAGCTCGTCATTTCTGGTGACACCAATAACCAATCCTGTCGCACCCATTTATGGTAATATTTAATAACTGCTTTTGGCCACTGCCTGTAAAGCTTCCTGTGACATGCGTAAGCTTGGTAGTTTTCCTTCCTGCGTATTTATTTTAAACTTGGTAATCCACTTCGTTAAGTTCTAAGCAGCATGCGACTTATCCATTGTGACCAGTGATCTCACTGCCCTTCAGACTTTGCTCGTCAAGCCGATATGTTATATGAAATTTCTCTTAGTCATTTTTGTTCAACTCTTCGTAATCTCAGCGTGTGATTTTAATTTTTTAAAACGATATCCAAAGGGAAGCTTGGAAGTGCTCTTACCACCCCAACCATTCTGGATCGACCTTGGTTGATCCTCTGTCACTGTGCCGGCCGGGCTGTCCTTCCGATCGTCAGATATGTGCAGTTTAGATGAATATCGGATAAAACTGCTTCGAAATACTTTTCAATGAGCACATGTGCGCTTGGGCGTTAATCGATTTTGACAGCAAATTTAGGTCGTACAAACGATTTCCAGCCCACCAGCATGAGCTGACTGTCACTTTTCCAATCTTGTAGTGGCCTGAACAGATCACCAACTTCTGCTTCCTTGTTCAATTCCTTTGACGAAACTGCAAGTACGGTATTTTTCCTACACTGTCTGCTTTGATTGCGTCTTTCCTGCTGGTCCGTATGATTTTCCAAATGCAAGTAAGAGTCCGTTCTTCTTGTACAAGCTTTACCTAATCGCAAAGATCTTATCAAAGCGCAATCGAAATGCCCCATAAAATAAGGGATAAATGAATTCTACTTTAGTAAAATTGTAGGTGTGACCATTTCGCGAGCTGCGTAGTACAGTCGTTTCTCTGAAAAGATTGTAGGAGCACTTCTTCACCTTTTAAGCATTACAGCAATAAGGCAGTTGTGCCCATAATTGGGCTACTTGCTGCCCAAAGCATAAGCCTTGCTGTGGCTTAAAATGCTGGACATTGTATTGGCGCCATACGTGGCATTCAGATTCAGTGAACGCATGCAGCTTTGGCTTATGTTCTATCGAACATTTTCTTGGTTTTACAAACATGAACATAGGCAAATAGAATAGCGTTTGATGCTGCCATGTTTTCATTTGTTGGCGCCTACCTTGCTGACGTAGTTGTATGACTGTCTCGTTTTTTGTTGAAAGTTGAAGCGGGAATTGTTTCGCTGTGCAAAAAGCCAATATTTTAAAGTTTGGTATTTCCCGCCGCTCAAATATGGCCGCGTTCTCGCTTCCTTTGCTTATTCGCTTTCAGAGGAAAAGATACCGTCAAAAAATGAAGACCCAAATTTTGAAAACCTGTCCGTACGACAGTCGTTGGCATTTTAAGAAAACGCATATTTCGCGCTTCGCTATTAGCTGCGTTAGTTCGACGGTTACTCTGCTCAATTGGCGTTGATTTATGTCGGCCATTGGCGAAACGAGAGGAAGTAGCGAACTAGTTGCAAGCAGCAAAGTTCAACTGTTGTTCACTTCGCATTTCAAAGTTTTGCTCGAATTAAGCATTTGTCACCAAATAACGGACCGGAAGTTGTCAACTGCCGTTTGGGTCATTCTTTTGGGCGCCGTTTTTCATTGGTTGCTTGCTTTGTGCCTGTTTAGGGGCGCTTCAAAAAGCCGACTTGCTTTGCAACTTTGCCAATGGAAAATGGCCGTTGTGGCGCGCTGGCAGAAGAGGAATTGACTTTTTTTTGTTTATTTAAAAACTGCGCTACGCTTGGAGAGGACACGTTTCTTCGAACAACCGCAACGTGACCTGCTTCAAACCGACCCCATTGCGATATAAGCTGCATCAAAGATGCGCATAGAGGCGACAAAGGGACTCTTCGTGAAATTTGAAATCTTTTGAATAAGAAATTTCCATATGGCGTCTTTCAAGTGGCATAGTTTCAATGCTGGCAGCTCAGTTTGCCATTTCCGTGCTAGTCTGCCTTATTTGGCGTGAGCCACCTTTGCCATGCGTCCATGCGAGAAAACTTCCCTGGCAAAAACTGTTAAGAATTCTGTTAGTTGTAAAACTGCCCCTTTTTCGCCTGAAGGTTTCCGCATAGCGCGGAAGTCATTTTCGCCTGCGTTGGCATCAGCAATTCCGGATAAGCACAAGAAGTGAGGACGTCAAAATCGATCAACCGCGACTTTCCTTAAACTCTCAGTTTCATTTCTTATCTGTGTGCAGTTCGTTCAATGAAAACTGGCAAGCTCCAAATTCATTCAGTTGGCCAACTGTGATTACTACTTGAAAGGCCATTGGGCGCGCGATTGATCGATTTTCGCTAACATCTTATCTGCGGAGCATCACTGGAGAGAGCTGCTTTGCGTGCGCCCATGTTTGGGATGCTTTTGAAAAATGCATCGAGCGAACACGCGTTAATGGGTGACACAGGCGGCCTTCCGTTTGCCTAAATGGCGAGCTTCCATTCGCTGTCTGAACGTATAGTTGCCATTCGTTCCGATTGAAACAAAGATAGGGGCAGTTTGTTCGATGCAGCGGAACGATTCGTTCGGGTGGTGCAAAATGCTTATCGTTTATTCAAGCACCGTTGATTAAGTAATCCATGCGATGTTGGCGTAGTGCACACTTCGAAACAACAGTACTGTCGCTGCTGCGTTTCTCCTTTCCACTATCCGTTTGCATTAATCTTCAATTTTGCGCCTTCTCTTCAATTGTTGTATGCGTTTTACCCAAAATGCGCTTGGCGTAGCTCCATAGTGACGGCGCGTTCTCATATTGTTTCTTCGTGTGAAAAATGAGGCTGCAATTCGAGACAGACGACTGGTTGCGCACTTTTAGCCAAATCGATTGGTCATTAGTCCTGTCATCGTCCGTTTTGGCCATTTCGCAGTTTGCTCGATGAATAGGCCTTAAATTGTTTAATAAATTTCAATTTCACGCTTTTCGCATTGGCTAACCCATTTCCTTTTGGCGATACGTACGCACTTGGGAACGTAACCAGGCGTTTCACGAGCAGATATATTGTTGGCACGTTCTAGTGCACGTTCTCCCGCATTACGGCCACTGGAGCGCAGCGACATCCGCAGTGATTACTTTAAAGTATGCCTTGCTAGGTAGGGATTGGTAAAATTTTCCCGCCCTCTTGACTATGCAAATTTAATTTGCATAAGCTTTTTTCCGTGCTTCATATGCTATCAACTAAGTGAACGAGACGAAGACTTATTGGCTTCAGGATTTTTTGCTGAGAGGCTAACGCCTCAGCTTCTGTATGACTTTTGGTTCTGAGCACCCGAAAAGCTAAGGACAGCGTAGGGTTTCATGCCCCCTACCTTGAAATATTTAATGCTCGACCACTATGGTCATTTTGGGAATTACTCTTTCTTCCAAGGAAACTGAACAGCGTATCTTTTTCCATAGTGTTGCCGGCGTTAGAGATCAAATGGCTTACTAATATTTTTCGCCAGCAGCTACGCTCACGCTCAGTCGTAGCAAGTGCCTTTTGCCAGCCGTTGGTTCAACAGCCGTTTCGTTTGTTTAAGCATGGTGAGCTTTCGAAGCGTAGGCAAGGCAGTCCATAGCTTCATATGATCGCTCCAGCGCACCAATAACAGCTTGAACTACTCATTATCAAGTTCATTTCTTTTGCAAGCTTATTACCCAGTGGGTACTGGAGTAGATGCTGTCGTTCATTTGGTTCCCGGCATTCTGGCAACGCTGACCCTCTAATTCCCTCGAAAACCGTATTCTCAGCGACTTGCCAGCAGCCGTCGACTGTCACGAACGCTTCTAAGGTAAAATAAGGCAGTAAGCTAAAGCTTTCAACAAAAGAGAATGAAGCGCACGTTTATTTGAATATGCTGAATGCCTATGGATGATGTTATCTCCAGCCAGTTCGTCGCGTCTTTTATTGCTCCATTGTGCCTTTTCATTTTTACTAAGTTGCGTCAAATGATTTGTACGTGGAACAGTTCAGGCAGCTTCTAAAATGCCGCAGGTAAAGTACGCTGCACTCTTGTAAATACCTGTACATATATCTTAACAAGAACATGCGTTTAGGGCCAATAATAAGTTGCAACCTTCGCAGTTACGCTGATGCTCTGGGATTGTTGCATACGGGTGTAAGCTTATTTCACCCTTTAGGCGCCCCTTATGGCAAGGAAGCGCTACTTGCTGGACTGGTGGGGTCCCTTTTCTTGAAGTGGGTCCTCTCGCTAAGCATAAATAGTTTTAACTGAAAATTTAGGCAGAGAATTCTAGCTATCGCTGATTCATGCGCCGATTGGATGCTATCAGTAAATGGTGAAATCTAATCAAGGCTGACTCAGCAATATGCCCATGACAGGATTGCCATTTTTGAATGCAAAGCACCCGGTATTGTTTCCGCAAAGATCAATCGCATTGGCTGATGAGAAATTGATTCAGCGCAAAAGCCCAGCGAATTCATTGCCAGTAAAGGCGTCTAATTCAGTGCGCATCGTTGCTGTTAATGAATGGCGATTCCCGTTGTGCCCATTGTGCCACTGCTGGAATGACCATTGGGGAAGGTAGCTCGCGCGTTGACGAGAAATCCCTAAGCGACGGCTGTATATTCCCTTGTTGCAGATTGCCTAATCTCATATTTTATTACGTATTAGCCAAGCCGTCGCAAATGCAATTTGACGCTTCATCTTTCCGCCACGGCGCAGACCATTGACGATTGCGGCCAATTGGTCACATGATCAAATTAGTAATGGCATTTAGATTTCACTAACAATTTGTGACGCCATTCGTCATCCATAAGTATAGAGCTGTTAGGCTTGGATGAACGCATCAAGGAACCGAAGCCTATTTTGGTAGGTCAGATTTCGCTGGGCATTCTCGCATTTACCGTTCACGTGAACTCAAAGCTCACTTGCTTTCTGCGCTCTCCAGGTTTGCAGGATTGACAACTATTAAGATTGAGTGCCTGAAAATTAGCGAATACTATTTTGTCACACTATCCTACGGTTATGGGCCTGTGAACCTTAAGCTAATGATCATAGCAACAGGAAACGAACACACGATCATGTTCCCGCCATTTTAAAGGATACTTGATTTTACAGTCGTGTAATTGCGTTTGTTTCGTTTTCTGATTATTTAATTAGTAATATATTTGTTAGTCATTCGCTCCTTATTTGGCATTTCCATGCCTTTAGAATGAAGTATTGGGAAATAAGAAGAGCTGTCCATCCGTGCAAGTGCTTAGAACTGGGTGCAAAGCTTCCCATATAGTAGCACTACTGTACTCTTTTCTTCGTGAAGATCATTTTCAGAAATAAGTCTATGCAAAATAGATTAATGAATTAGTGTGTCATTCTCCATGATTCACATGAGAACTAATAAGCCTGAGGGACCTTAATAGCTTACTTTGAGCCTCGTTGCTCAAACATGTAATGGGGCACCTGTGATTGATAAAAGCTAAATTAGCGAAATGTAACCTAACATGGAGACTTACTAGCGCGATTTCTGCTTCCACTACAAACATGGAAGTGTGTCTTCCTACTTTAGCGCGCTTTTTTGCTGTTTTAAGCTTCCATTTACTGCGTGCTGATCTCAGTTTGCACACATTGTCAGTATCCGACGAATGGGCGGAAACTGTGCCCACCGAGCCGAATGAGCCATGCTATTCAAAGCAGTTGGATGACATTTTTCCAGCGCTGCAATAGTTAACGCTCACTACGTGTTGCAACTTGTTTTGTAGGCGCGTTTCCGGCGTTCGAGTCGCTACCTGAGGCATACGTATATAATATACGAGCAGGTTTTCGTAGCCGAAGGCGGCAATAGTCGCTTCATTGCTCTTGAACAACGTACGGACGATCTCTGCGATAGGGAACGATGTTTACATTGGGCCATCATGTATTAATAGTTGGGACAGTATAACCGGACTACTGAGTTTCCATGTTTTCAAAGTGTGAACTTCTTCAACATATTTTAAAACTGCAGACGTTGAAAGGACGATAACCGCTCGTCAAACACCGTTCGTTCGTTTAGAAGTATGCTGTATATCGCGGAAATATTTTTCTCAGCTCGACAATCGTTTCAGTCCAAAAGGCTAACCATTTTCAGTTTAGCATCCATACGCTTGAGACGCTTTTCCTTAGAGCTCTGCAAGTCCCTTCGCCTTATATGGTCTTTCTTCGCCCGTTGGCACGTACCACTAGAAACTGCTAACCAGTTGTCATCGCTTGTTTTTCACCAATATAAATGATTGCTTTGATCTTCTGCATTCCTTTGTTGGACATTGATTGAGCGTGTTTTGATAGGTGTCCTAGTCAGCACCTTTGTTCATTAGCTAAAGCGGTGATCCCATTGTCGCTGCTTATCCTTAGCGGTTGGAAGACTGACAGAAGCTGGCAATACGCAGTGCTCTTTTCCATTACTTCTTTCTGCAAAGGCGGGAACATTTGGAAGTTTAAAACAGGGCTATATTAGTAGTCATAATAAGATAGAATAAATCCCTCAGTCAATGGTTAACTTACAAAGTGTTTCTTGGTACGTCGATCTCGGCTAGCTTGCCAACGAGGGTGCCAAAGCTAAGGACACGTTTATTTGTGTGTACGTATTTCAGGCTACAATAGGTGGACACTTTTCTTTGCAAATATCCAGCAGGCAGAAGGAGACGGTGGCTAAGAGGGATGACAAACCACATAGCCCAGCTGAAAAGACCTTATACGGAAAAAGGCAGCTGCTTACCTTTGCAGTAGTTGGCAAGGCAGTGTAGGAAATTTGTAAACCCGCTTTCCTTGTGTCCCTGTTGCCTACAGTGGGCTAAAGTTACAAGCGATCTCGAGATTTTGAACAAATTGACATTCCATTGCAAATTCTTTCCAAATGCCATCGGCTGGCTACACATGCTTACTTCGTTTTCGTTCGGTTGCATCGATTCGTTCTTCATTCCGGCAGTGTGTTTCATGCGCGCCAGTTTTCAGGACCGACAAGCTTCTCCGTTAGTGCTGTTCTATAATCACGGAGCGCGTTTCGCTGATTGGACAACTTTTGAGCTCACCTTTTGCTTAAGCGTTGTTTTGCGCACAACCTCAAAAGGGTTGTTTCACAGCGAGCGCACTGCCTATTCATTAAATTTCCGCCAACCGTAAAGAAATCCTTTTGGACCAATCCATTAAGAACATATTCGCATTTCTCACTATGGCGCTCGGCTCCATCAAATAGCCCAACAAACTGTGTTCTTCATGTTGTGTACGCAGACGATGAGGGAATTGAAACAGCTTCGGCGCCCTTTAGAATTTTTTTTCCAATACTGTACAATGAGCATAAAAGGAGAGGAAAATTATTAGTAACTTTGTTGCGCGTGTAAGCATATTTCGTTGCTTGAAGGCAACGAGTGTCAGCATGCAATATGAACATATGTCACCAACGTGCTCGTGCATGATTATTTTCATTCCACGCGATCTCCGTCGCACGTTTGGCGGCAAAAACCAGGAAGTAATGCTTTGCGGTTTCAGAAGTTGACAGCGTCTGGTCCGTGAACGTTCATCAATGTCTTTGCAACGTGTTGCAAGTCCTAAAGGAGGCAATTATACGCTACCGTTTCTTGCAGTCCAATGACATATTCGAGTACATTGGAGCATTGGTGGATGTCGTCAAAGGTGAGCAATTTTATCCAGCTGACTATCAATCCTCTGCCTTTCTTAATCGGCTTACAAAGCGCAATAGGGGATCATTTTATCCAAAGGTGATAAATCAACATTTGTCTAATTCGAACAGCAGTGAAATGGCCAGCTGTTTTCTGGGCAGAGCTGCCATTCACCTACGCTTTGCGTATAGGTGCCAGCGTGTCTCATTCAGGCGCCTCTGGCCCGTACGTGTGGTTGTCTCAAGAGAGAACTTTTAGCCAAGTCTCCCTGCTGTCTTGTTGCGCTGTTCCATAGGGACAGGTTTTTCAAAATTCAAAGCAAACACGTTGACGAGCTTTTGAGAATTTGCGTGTTTCCCTAAAACAGGTCTGAAGTTCGACCACGATGCCCCTGAAAACAGCGCGGCTTTAAAAAAAGCGCATGCCACATTGGAAAATCTGCAAATTGCGGTTGCCGAATGGTAAAGCTTCCAAGCAGCTTGGCTGCGACGCTTAATTGTGTTGTGACCACTTTTAGCGTGGGCGAATATCTCACCTGGGAAATGACTCACTACGAAAGCTCAGCTTCAAAAATGTCCTGGGTAAGTGACCATTTATTTGTCATTGCTCTTTTTTGCTCTTCAAGTTGCCCTGTTCGCTTGCCGGTTTATTCGGAATAAACCCACGTCGGATGTTAACTGGCATTAATTATACCAGTTGTTTCTTGTCACGTGACCGGATTGTTTTTCCCAAAAGTTCAGGATAACTTACCGTACCTAAACTGGAGCCGCGTTGCTCAGTAAGGCTTGCGTAGAAGTGAAAGGTTTCTCCTCTTCTCACGTTTGCAGCCGTTTATCCCGCCTATGTCAGTTTGCATAAAATAGGAAAGGCTTTTTCAAGGTTAATCGCTTAGTATAGACGAGACTTCACGCCTTCCTTGTTTACTTAGCTGAATGGAGAGAGCTTTTGAGTAATTGCTTTCACGTCTGGTTCGCCGTAAAGAAACAGCAGAAACAGTGTTGCTGCATTAAAAATGGTGCTCAGTTTGCGGTTGGCTGTGCCTGTTCAGTGTTCCCCATAATCGAGGTTAATACTTCCTCGGAATTTCTTGCGTCACCATAAGGTTGTAGAACGCGTGGAATGATGCAATTCAGCCTTTGGGTGCGTCTTCGCATTTTTCTTGTTGTTCAACCGCGGAAATCGTTATGTCAAAGCGTACCGCGTTGTTGCGCAGCAACGTTTTACTTTTACAAATTGAGCACTTCACTTTTCCTTATGTTAGTTGCTATTTTTAGAGTGTTGTTACGGCTTAAAAAGTTGTAATACTATTTCAAAGAGCAGCGCGCCTAGGAACATCCCACGAGTTTACGGCACGCTAAAGAAGCACGCTCCAACGGTACTAAGTGTTTGATAGCTCTGTGCAACACGAGAAAAGAGGCGCTTAAGTTAAGAGGTGAAGTGTCGTTTCGTCAGCTTGGCAAATAAAGCATTATCGTAGAAACGACTTTTGGAGAAGCATTTGATGGTAAGCGGGCAAGTTGTAGGCACTGCAGGGAAGCACAACTGCGTCGTAGGAACCCAACAGCTTTCCCGCTTCCAAAGTTGTAGGCAGAACGTTGCCGTCATACGAAAAAGGCTAAAATTCGACATCTGATGGCATCGCCTTTGGCTTGCGTCACTGCGATAGCTTACATTCTCCGCCTGTTTAAACTTAGCACATGCACCACTTCGGTGGTCAAATTGGTTTCTCAGCTTTTCGCGTGGGCGGACATTTTGCTCGTTGAAATTTAGCACGCAAAACGATAGTGAATCCTTGGCTCTGTTGGGGGACGCGTATATAATCCACACTTGTCCGATAAAGAAGGATCTCTAATTGCGTGGCTGATGGAACTACAGTATGGAAGAATATTCTTCTCAGGTGCTTACAGCCTACCTAATCTTACATTTCTTTGGTGATATAGTCGTGTTTGCCTCTGCCATTTCGTTTACGTATTCAGCAAAAGTATTGTTCACTTATCGGATGGCATATCCGCCTTTTACGCGATCTTTTCACTTTTATTTCACAACGCTTCGCTTAGCCTACGCTAGGAAACAGTTTAGCCGTTCCAGCAAAACGCCCTCTCATCATTATGGATCCACGGTCGCTGAAAATGAAAGGTAGTGAAATTATTGTGCTTTTTGAGGCGTTCCGCGTTCACAGGTGGTCTATTGAAATAGCACTAATGTACTGATGGACAGTGCAAAGTGCTTTCTTACTTTCGCGATCCTTCTCTGTGACCTGTCGAACTCGCATAACTAATTTAACGAAGGCTTTTAGTGAATGTGTCCCATATGCACCAGTGGTCATCGCTAAGTTTTGTATTCAGGCAGAGACGGATGAAAGGCCAGTGTTATGCGATGATCGGAAAAACGTTATTTTAAAAGTACTCTTAGTGTGTGCCCAACGCGCCTATCATTTCTTCAGCGGACACATTTCCATTTCATGAACAAGAGAGACTGCGAAATAATAGTGAGACTATTTAATGTCTTTTCCTGGCTTTTTACCCGAGTTACTTACGGACTTACGCGCATTGGCTAAATGCCACCATACTTGCAAGAATAGAGTTCCGATGGTTTTTAAAAATTTGAACTTCACATACTCTATGTGTTTGCCAGCCGTTAAACACTCCAATTCTCGCAGCATTGCATGGACGTAGTGTGCGCAGCGTTGGTTAGTTATTCATTCCCGAGGTGCGCTGCTTTCGGTTTATTTTGAGATGAAATATAATAGTCGCATCGGCGCAGCGAAAAAAGAGCGTATGGGAAAAATTGACAGTGCACTTTTAGTCCGCCGAAGATGTGTCCTCAATGTCGCTGCAAAACGGCAGCATGCCGGTGGCAAAACGAAGAGAAAAGAAGGAGCTGCGAAAGCAACGAAGCGTAGGGGCCGAAAGCTCAACGAGATGCGCAACTTCGGCAGGTAGGAGCGTTGTGAATATTCTTGTCATTATTATTCGCTAAAAAATTACTTTGCAGAACTATTGACGAACAGTGAGGATAGGCTGCTTAATTCCTTGGACAATGGAGTGGAAATGGCCCTTTCCAGGGCCCGGGCGTGGTCAAACTATTGCAAAGAATTGTTAAGCTTCATACAAAGGCGGATAAGCTTGGAAAGCGAGCATGCCCGCACGGTTCAAAAGCTGAACGTCAACGCCAGTTTGGCCATATCCTTAGAAGTGGGAATATCCCGTCTCTTGCATATACTTTGCTAACTGGTTTGCCTTGCAGAGCTACCTACCGCTAAGGAATATTTATCTAAGTAGCATAAAAATAGAAAATGACTTTTACGACAGTTGCGTAGACACGATGAAACATCTGTACGACTACAAGTTCATCAAACCGCTGGAAGCTCGAAAGGCTGAAGCGGATGGGAAAAGAAAAAACTTGAAACACACATGGGAAAAGTGCGTCAAGGAAGTGGTAAGAGCCAACGCTGTGAAAAATGTTCAGTTACGATTGTTTTATATTGCCTGCTGCTACCTTGGAAAAGAAGCTATTCGTAATAGATGCTTACACGTTAAGGCTGGCGCGTAGGGAATTCGATTGAAGCGAAACGGAAGACATACTGTTATTTGCTTGTGGCGAAATGTAAATGGCATATAAGCGGCGCTAAAAAAATGCAAATTAGCGAAAGGAGAGGTTTTGCCAGACGTTAACGGTTTATGAGCCTTCCGCTCTATTGTGTGTCGTTGAAGCCTTCCAAACGTTGTTCCGTATAAAGAAAGTTTCTGTGGAATAATTTCACGTGAGTACTAACAAATGCAATGGAGAGAACCATGTTCGTTTAATGGGATCATTCCTAGCGCAACTGAGCTATCTGTACCTTCACCTGAGGCTTTGCTTTCCACACGCTTTTGGTTCCTATACTCTGCTTGTGGATTAATACGTTTCATGAGACATGCCGAAAGTGCACAGATATACTAGATGGACATGAGCGCTCTAGCTAAGCAGCAGACATATGCCTTGAAGTGAAAGAGTGTTGTATCATGTCTTTTCAAAATGAGCCTATCATTCTCAATGAAATCTTTATCGCATTGTCACAATATTTTTTCACTATTCTATTGCTCTCAGGAAAATGGATGGGATCAGCATTCTTCCTGCCAAATTCACGTAGCTTTCAGAACTAAACTTGTTCCTCCGGAAGTTGTAATCGAGTGTGCCCAGTCTGCTCAGATTGCTACGTGCTTTTTTTTTAATAAAAAGTGTCCGCCTCATCGACTTCGCACATATTAACGGAGAAATGTCCTATAAGCAGAATAACCGAAATCAAAGTCCCTTTTCTTAATATTAGCGCTTAGGAGGTCGTTTCTTCAAAGTTGTAGTAGTGTAGTAACACAGAAGATTGTGAGGTGGTCGACAAAACACAGCTGACTGTCCATATGCCTGCGTGTGCGCAGTCTTCCCTTAAATCTCTCAGAATCTCGAGTTGATTTCCATGTGCAGATTACTACCTGAGTTTCACTAGTTTCGCGTGCATTTTTTGTGTACATCGTTGACTCACGAAAGGCACACTAAAATGAAACTTTCCCGCGCCAACTGTTTTCATTTTGTCAGGAGACGGTAGCAGTGGAATTAAAGAAGGCGAGGCAAAACGTCGTACTCAGGGAAAGTGGCTACCAAAAAGCGCGGGAGAACGTGCAAAAGTCGGAGAATCTAAAATTAGACTCGCAGAAAATAGAGCGGCGCAGGAAGCTCCAAGAGGAGGCATACCTGCGGGTAATATAAAACGCTTCTGACATCGCAACAATACTAGTTGGTGTACCTTCAGTGGGAACAAGCGTCGCAGGAGCATTGGCTTTTGCAGCAGCGCCTTGAAGAAAAATACCAGGAAATGGCCACTACAAAGGTTTATATCAGCGCGGCGCCAAGACGGACTTACCTGACGCTTTCTTACTGTAATGCAGACGAAAATCCTGCAAGAAGTACGGGAATTGATCTATCAATGCGACCAAACTACGAAGGCGTGCACAGCGGCTTATCTTCAAGAGATGGCCAATCTTTGGACCCTTTTACCCCGCCAGTATCAAAAGCTGGCCGAAAATGTTCGTCAATACATTCCTGGCACATATTACAAAGAATTTGTTAACAAAACTGTCATGGATTCTTCGGATAAGAACTTGAACAGTTCGAGAGAGTAAGTGTGCGCCTGCTCATTGTACAGATGGCATTCGGGATTTCATTGTAGGCAGACAAAGGCATCAAGCGAAAGTGAGCTACCCGTAATACAGGTTAATGGTGATCCAATAAATACGAGGGTCATAACTCATCGTTCCTCCATTCCTTCTTCCGCCAGTTCAGCCACGTCGACTTGCTACCGTCGAGAGGAAGACGAACCCTCAACGGCCCATATTCAGCAAGGATTTGCATTCAAGATGTCCAGACGTAATATGGCTTTCTAGTGGCAAGTGTCTTACGTAGGATATGCGTGACTTTTAGCCAAAGCTAAAGTCATTACACGGCCTTCGCTTCTTTCCGACGCAGCTCTGTCGCATCGCTTGCAAAAGGTCAGAGCACCGACGAAATGCTGCCACTGCGATACTTACACCTTTTTCCAAACTGTTGGATGCACTGAGGTGTGAATGACCATACTCTCAATTAAATGACAGTCTTATCGCGTGAATATTTAAGTGCGGGCTCAACTGGCATAAGACTTGTCTTGACAGTGTCAATGTGCATTGCAGTTTGGCAAAACAGCTGAAGCTCAATCACCGTCGGACTTGCATATTTGGTGTTCCGCTGCGAAAGCATTTGGAAGATACTCATCTTAGGGCGCCGCTTGTTTTGACCGCTTGCGTAGACGAATTGGAAAGGCGGGGGCTTAATGTAAAGGTATGTCTCATGAACTTCTTGCCATGTAGCACACTGGCCCCTCTTATAGGGCTTGTACCGCGTATGCGGCGTCAAGTCGAGTATTGAACAAATCTGCGACAGATTCGAAAGGCAAGAGGTCGAGCTCAGCTCCGTTCTGCCAACAAACATTGCCTCCATTATCAAGCTATATCTACGCCAGTTGCCGGAACCGCTGCTCACCCATCTCCTCTACGACCGCTTCGTCGATGTGGCCAAACGCTTTCCCGCTACAAGGCGCATCGACGAGCAAAATGCTTGTCAAGTCATCGTCAATGATTTGAAGCGTCTCTGCGATCAACTACCGACGGAAAATTACGAGACTTTGAAAGTGCTCTGCCTGCACTTGAATCGGTATTTGGGTGACGACGGCTCGCCTTAATGCACCTGACTTCGCCTATTTCGTTCAGGGTGTCTTGGTTCGAAGCGGAGAACCAAATGTCAGCAACAAATTTGGGTATAGTCTTTGGTCCGAGTTTGCTGTGGATCGAAGAAGGACTATCCGGAGCTACGTTCAAAAGTCTGTTGGACGCTCCGTTGCAAACTCGCGTAGCGGAACTGCTCATCAAGTATGCCTATGTAAGTGTCGACGATCTGTGCGGCTCATTCCTTCGTTTTTGTAAGTTAAAGTTCTTTTTGCCGAATTACGAAAGGCGCCGCAGCCTTTCACTGCGAACGATACAGATTACCGCTTACTCAAAAAGCCCGTGCTCAAAGCGAACTACAGTAGCCTGGTATCATTTTTAGGAAATCTTCGACGAGGATGTGACCCAGGATTTGGAGCGTCTCCATGTTAGAAGTCGCCCCAGACCGGTCAGCGGGGCGGACATTGGTAAGTGCTTTGTATTTTCGTCGCTTGCCAGCCTATTGCGTGTTCTTTCCAAGAGTGTTTAGTATTGCCATGTTCATACTCTACATAATATATTAACAGAATTATACAAACTCATTAAATACTAATCGTTGCTACTTATTTCCAGAAAATACATCTTTTTATATTTTGGTTTGCTTGTAAACAATATACTCAGTGACGGTGGGTTGCGCTTTCTGAGTTCCCGTTTGGGTGGAACAGCTTTCGTGGATACAAGTGGCTGTGAAAGGGTGACTTGCCTAAAAAAACTTAAACCTTTAGGCGGTCGACGTCAAGTTCGCTCCATGGACCCTGTGACATGTAGCGTTGATGAGAGAAACGAAGTGAATATGGCTGACAAAAGCCGTAAATCTGCTACGCCTGATTTGTTGCGTGAAAGCAAAATGACGGTACGAACTTGCTCTGCTTTGCTTAGCAGTTGCGCAAGAGATTCGATTTTCAGGGAAGGGCAAAGAGTCTACAAGATTCTCTCGCAACGACCTTACCAGCAGGTAGGAGTTGAACACAAAAACTATATGCTTTGACCAAGTGCTGTATACTGTAGAGGAATATTCAGAAATTGCTGATATTGATGGAGATCTTGAATACACCCTATCTTCTTCGGACCGCTCAAACGATGGAAAATCTTTCCGTTAAAGCCGGATATGTTGACTTTTTATGTTGTCTGCTTAAAAGTTTCTCGCAGTACATTTACCAGGGAAAATGTTTGCCTGAACCAGCCTATTTCAAATGCGCAGACTGACGACGAGGTTCCACTCTCTCTCTCTTCCGTTAAGCACAGGGTAATCTCAGAGAAAAGTTACGTGCGTCTCTCTCACCAACCCAAGTAACAGGTTGATGATTACTGTACCTCGATTCGATGTCGTTTGAAATTTTCTTAATTGTCTACGAAATCAGGCTGTGTTCAGCACCCTTTTGCCGTGCCAAAATACGTTGAAATTGCAGTCAGTGTCGCTGCACAACTGCTTCTCAGTAAATTTATATACACTTTTCAGGCAGGTGAAACTCAAAAGCTAAAGCATCCATCGAGTCTTAGCTGACGCTTTTGTTTGCCTAAAGGAGCTTTAACCATACGTGAAATGGTGGTATGATAAAACGCAGCCACAAGAATGCACTGAAACAAGAAATGCAGCAGCAACAGCAACCGTGCACACGCACCCTGCTCTGTCGTTTAGCTTATGTAAAAGTATCTGTTTATAGCTGAAAAGAGAAATATAATATTTTTCTGCCTAATTATAAGTTTTCTGTACCCCAAGTGAGCTTTCACCTGTTTGCCAGGAAGGTTAAGCTCCATTTACGGGTAGGAATGAAATGTCGTCAATGCCAGCAACTCTCATCGCTGAAATTCGAATTTCACAAAAAGGACAGGAAGCTTACTCCCGTTGAATGGAAGTGAAACTTTTTTAAAAGATGTATGGCATTAAGGTTCGTATACGAAAGTACCCAGAAGCTAGAAACATGTATACAGAAACGTGCATATGGTAAGCAACCGGGTTAGGGTCAAAATCCCGAAAGTCGAAATCTTGATAGGCCAAAATCCTGACAGTCGAAATCCCGGATGGGCCAAAATCCCGAAAGGTCGAAAAGTTTGTGATCTAAAAAGCCAGAATTAGTGATCTAAAACCCTGAATTTAGTGATCTAAGGAACAAGACCAGTATAATAACGCTTCTACTCAAATACATTCCTTATTTAGAAGATGCCAATGCAGAACTGCCACAAGGACACACTTTACAGCGCATTTTCGACCTATTCGGGATTTTGACCTATCAGGATTTCGACTTTCGGGATTTTGACCGCCACCGTAAGCAGCCACTTATGGGTGCATATACGTGGTGAATAAAAAGTTAAAGGTTATTAATATTTCATTATTTTGAAGCCGCTTAATTCTCATTAGCGTAGTTCGTTAAGTCAGTACTTTCAACGGGAATGTACGCCGAAATCCTGAGTGATGGAATCCTGAACAGACGAATTCCCGAAGAACGGTTCAAATCCCGAATGTCGAAATTCTGAACGATCGAACAGAACTGTATGGGCAAAGGATGCCTTGTAATTTTTGCCTTTCGGGATTTTGACTGTCTCCTTTCCAGCGGACCATACTAGCGGAAATCACGGCGGTCCCCGCAGTGTTCATTATTGCACATTTGAATAAATCGACTAATTTAATTATTAATGGATTATTCATTTCTTTTTACGGAGGCAGCTCGTTTCTATGGAATGGTCACTTTTATTAGCATAGCATTCGGGACAAACCACGAGCCGAAAGCTACGCGTATAAAAGTTGAGCATTCTACGGAAACGAGCGGCCTCCGTAAAAAGAAATGAACACTTACGAATCGTTTACGAATTCTTTCTCATTTAATTGGATAGATTATATTATTATTTGTGCTGCTATTAATAGTTTGCATGAAATTGTCTGCGCACAAAGAAAACCTATTTCGCTTCTTATTCTCTCTCACTACTGCTCTTCCCTTGGAATTTTGCATACAAATATTGATTTGTGAATATTATGATAAAATTTTCATCTTCCTTTGCAGTAAAGGGAACACTTGTTAAAGCGCGGGAAAATTTCCATTCCAATCATTTTCACCAACTGTTTACCTTCGACACTGTACTTGCGTATCGTGTAACGGTATGTACTCATTCCTTGCGCGCTAATCGGCGATTCGTTGTGCCTTATTCTTAAACGTTACGTTTGTCTGGCAGTGGAGCAAATGGTATTAGTAGTTAAGGTTTAACTGGCAAAATTGCCTTGCCAGTTGGCGTTTTACGAGCAGCAAACTGTGGACGATGCCCGAACCATATAAGGTAACAATCGCTTTTCGCCAGCCAACTTTTTGAGTCGTTTGTTGAGTAATAACGCATGTCTGACGGAGAAAATAGGATTTTGGATAAGCTATATGTTTCATTGAAAGTTCATAGTTGCCTATGCGGTCAAAATAATACGATAGTTTCGGCTATTAGGCATTTCTCGCTACCAATATTTTCCATATCGAGTATTGCGCTTTAGTTCTAAAGCTGTTGACACTTGCTAGAGCGCACATTCTTAAAATTAAACGTTATTAGTTATCTGTGCGCCCACTTTAAGAATTAACCTTCTTCATCCGCATTTAAAGGGATCGCATCGCCTTTGTTGAAACTAATCCGAACTTTTTAAAAACTAATCACCGTATTTGCCTGCCTGCATTTCAGCAGATGTGAACGAATGGGTATTACGCAATGCTTTGTGCAAAGGATGAAAGCAGCTAGCTTTGGATGCCTATCTTAAAATTTTTGAAACTTTACTTGGGACTTCAATGCGCAGGGATGCTGTCAGCTGAAAGTTGTAAGAGACATATCAGTCTTTATTGCTGAAATTCGTTGTCTGGTTGTTGTAGATGGAATATTGAAACCTTGGCCAACGTGGTCGGATATCTGCTGCTTTGCACACATAACAGTGCAATGGAATGCTAGGAATTGCTTCGAAAAAATGGCCAGCATGTTATGAAGGTTTTGGTTCCGTTAAACAGAAAGAGTCATGGTGACTATGCCTTTTATGTAGTTGGGGAAAGCTTTTACATAACTTATCGTCAGCACTGCACGTTAGCAAGTGTCCAACGCATGAAACGGGACGTTACAATTTTGTTATTATAAACATTAATAATAACTTTCACTCAGCGTTGCAAGGAATTTGCTCTTAGAAGCTAACCCCATTTATGGAAAGTGTTTGATTTTGACTTCATTGAAGTGGCAGCCTTAAAGGGGCCACACACTTCACGTTGACATCGTCTTGCTTTAACAGATCTCGCTGACAAGGTGACGAAGAATTATCAGCTTCCAAAGGTTGAGAAGTTCACCTGGATGCCAAGAAAAAAAAAATTATAGCAGTCGCATCAACGCTACTTTGCTATTAACCTTCTTACTAATTCCAGTTTGTGTTACAAAATCTTCGCCAACCGGTTTAGCCATAACCGGTTTATTACGCGAGAGCAGATCGTCGTAGAGCAGCAAAAGATAAGTTATTCGACTTCGATCCTTCGAGCTTGCGAATGCGTTTAGCCCTAATGCGGTTTGGCGAAGATAAAATGAATTCAGTCGAGCTGTAGGATGACTGCACCGGTTAAAGCCTGTAGTGGACAGATAGGATAGTCTTCTCCTTTCACTTATAAAACTTTTGATGAGGAATAGTTCACATATTCTCAGATGCCCATATTTGTACTATAGCGCGCTGCTGTGGTATGAATAGTCAGCCATGTGGAATAATCTAGAATAACTAAGTTTATCGATCCACTCTCTTTTATGCTATCCGGATGGCTCAAGTTGTTTGCTGTAAGCTTTTTCTCAACACGTTGCAAGCTAGCATAACTGTGCTTTGTCACGTCCCAGAATACTAAGAATGTGATTCAATATTTACTCAAGTTGGAGTCCCGCAAAGCCTAAATGCAGTAATGCTTGCATTCGCACTGGACAGTGCTTTACGAGAGGGTGAAAGAGTAAAATTCAGTAAACACTTGAGCAGGCTAACTTGAAACGAAACTAAAATGAATCTTCTGCCTTCCATTAGTGTTAAAGCTGTGCAATGTCATATTTTCCAGCTTCAAAGTAGCACAACAGTAAAAATGCACGATGCAATGAAAGTAGCTTTTCTGAGGAAATAAACATTGTCTTTTATATACTAAGGTCATCCGCTTGGAGGCAATGTTGTACGCCAAGGAATGACACTAAGGTTTATCTGGCATATGTTTTCTTATTCTTATTCCCTTCCACTTACTTTCTATAGTCTGGTTGCTGTTAATCAATTCACTGCCGTTGGAGTTGAAGCATGTTGAGAAGTCTGAACATTTTGCTAACCACTGTAGAGAAGAGAGTCCCTTATAAAGAAAATTTGAAACGACAAAATAACCACTCACTCATTGAGGTATTTTAGACCAGTCTGAAAGGGGCGCAACAACAGGAAACGCTTTTATTTAAAAATCTGTATTTTGCATAGCTTGCCTTCATTGTTAGAATGCGAAAGGTCACCTGCTCAGGAAAGAAAGTAGACACTATGCTTCGCATTGCATTGTCATCGTTTGTAGTTTGTTATTGCGCATTTCCTTACGTTTACACCAAAGCAGCCGCTGTGTTGGGTGCCTGTGTTAGTGTAGCGCCAAATTTATTAGCTGCGACGCAGTCGCCGATGGCTGATGTTCCTCTGAAGCGCTTTTCTGCTGTTAGGACGATCTTGAGATCTACTTGAAGGCCAAATGGACACATTAGCTAAAATAATCTTCATACTGTTCTTTAGACACGGCTTTTCCCGTTGTTGTATAAGTGGCTGAAGGGCAGTACGAAAATACCGCATCCCGTTAAGGGACACCCTCTGTTCAGCAACAGTTAAAAGAACTGTTCATTTTGCATACCAACTCCTACTTCAGTTTAAGTAATGAATCATGAAATTTCATACGCTTATGTCGCTGATTTGACAAAAGTTTAAAGTTATCTTCAGAAGTTGCTTTATTAGGGTGTTCTCGTTGGCTTGTTATTTATAGGTAAACATCTCATGGTGTAATTAAGACAGCTTTTCCCTTTATAAGGAAAAGTTTATTTATGCAATGTCTCGAGAGCTTTCGGATCGGATTTGATCCCTCATTAGCGTCCGACATCGACGATGGATCGGATATAGCCATGAAGAATAAATTTGCATAATCACCGAAGAGGACAAAGCTCGTAGGAAAAAATGACTGAAAACCACTAATGAAACAGTTTTTTTAGCAAATGAATGCAAATTTTTTCACTCACCAGCTTGACATTTGCCACAGATGAGTTTTGGAACTAATTTACATTGTTTTGAAAAGCCGCTTTAATTATTAATATAAACGCGCTGAGCATTTCTGCTGCTTGACTTGCCTGCGCGTTGGCCAAGTTTGGACACGTCGTTTATTGGGCGGACTTTATCATTGTGTAGCAACCTTGTCTAAGCCATATACATAGGAGTGAGGTTACTTTCCTGCGGCTTTATACGCGTATACAAGTTATGCATTTTGTAGAAGTGACCAACAAGACTAATGCTTAAAATCTGCTCTCGAGTAATTGAGACCAGTAAAGGGTACGTTGAGCCACCGTTTGCCGACCAGGGTGACGAGCGTAACGCGCTGTAATGGCAGCACAGTTTCCCTAAATGAAGTTTGTAAAATTTATAAGAAATTTGCATATTTGTAATGGCAGCGAAGGGCTTTTGTCACCTAACGGTATCGTTGAAGAGTTCACCTTTTAACGTAGGCAGAGTACGTTAAAATATTTGCTTGAGCGGAATACACTGGTTGAGCAGAAGTAATTGCCCATCGCATTTCTTGCAGTCGCTGAGATTCCGGTTGTTTTGATTTATATTATTCGCGGTAAATTGCTTTTTCATCGAACATCACGGGTTTTCTACAGGTGTGGATGCATCAAGATTGACGTTTGCCGACCCGAGGATATAAGATAGCGTCTTTCAAACAACGAAATAAAGCGACCTATACTTCCCCAAGTCGAGCAACGAAAGGTCTGATAGTTGTTCTCCATTGAATGTCATTGTTTTGCCCTAAGGCACTCTGCTACTTGTGCTCACCACTTGGTGATGTTAAATGACATGAAATTCCAAGGAGTGAGCGTCTCTTGATTGATAAATGCCGCATAATAGAGAAGACGAGGAGAATCGCAAACGCAGCACCTAAGGCCGTTGCACCGAATAGCTCAGCCATATGATCCCAATAGTAAGAAGCTTAGTTGCACTGATGGAATGAACTTTTTCAAACAGAAAAAATGCATCAATGCTTCAGGCATTTTTTTAAATAGCTCGCGGTGATTATTATAATTTATTCTTTTTCCAATTATCCTTGAAGTTTAACGCTTGTTTTGTTATAACGTACTAAGAAGGCATCATTGCTAGTCTCTCTCTCACACACACACACACGCACACTCTCTCTCTCTGTGTGTACTTTAATGACGCGAACGAAAAATTTACTGATTAGCGTACTGAGTCAGCTTGACCGTCTACTGGTTGGCCAACCGGTGCTATAGTGGAGTTCAATACTCACCCTGCCACAGATATGAATGTTTGCTCGTGTCACGACGCTAAGACGTTGAACTTCTAATGTTTTCAGTCCATGTACGGCAGCTATCGACAAGACGTAGCAGCAGCAGCTTTCTCTGCTGACAGCCTAAGCATACTATTTAAATTTTTCGTCAAGAGCCATTTTGACAGAAATCATGTACAGCGGCCACTTGACCCATTTGTGGGTTGTTCTTCAAGTCTTTAGGATTTTCTTGGCCATCCGTGCCACGCATGTCGAGCAGGATGGACGTGAGTGGTTTACATTGATGTCTCATCATTCCTACGTGACATTCTCACCGTTCTTATGGAATTGTACCGGCGACTTTGGCTATCGGGTCGACCTGAAAACGCACTCCAATTCGGGCAACATTTTAGGCGTCGAAGCCGCAGATGCGACTTCTGATCGTCCAGTTTTTTACGCTTATGTATATCTTAAATATAAAGTGCTGTTCGTGACGATTGCTCTTCCTGGGCGTTCGAACATTGTCGTGCTGCGCCACTCTTCTACAGGTAAAGTGTTGTTAAGCATGTTCACTTGTGTCCAAAATTCCTGTTAGCGTTCTTGTTGGACGTATTGTTCTTTTTCAAAAGCCGCTTGTTAAACATTGGTCAAATTGGAAGATCATATAATCGACCAAGACTACTCCACGGAGAGATCTTTTCTATTTCTGAAAGCCTTTATGCCAGCTTAGTTATCGTCTGAAAAGTTATGCACCCTCTTTAGCAGCAGCAGTTCTTTCCGCAATTAGTGTAAGCACTTTGTGTTTACGGGTGCGAAGTTTCCTAAAATTGCAGTGATTTGTGAGATAGAGTTTTTTTCAACATTTTCATCATAGGTGAAAGTTCACAGATAGATTTTGTCAAGGCTGTGAAGTTTACTTAACAGTGGATACTACGTGTCGTCTGCTGTAAGTTTTGGGACATTGCCTTTGATCATTTCGCAGTTGTTTCTGTGCCTTTAATGTCAGTCGGGATGGAAGGAGTTAGTTTGCAGCCCCGTAATTCTCTGCGAGTTTGCTTTTGTGTGAAACTTCCATTAGTAAAGCCGATTAGCGGAGGACACTCACCTTTCTCCACCAGCGAGCAGGCTGTTGTAGCAGCCGTTGTTTGCCACTCTCGTTAGAACTAGTGAGTAAGCCAAATTAGGCGCTTTTTTGTTTGCATATGTGGGCAGCAGTTTGCTTATGTGTTTCTAAAATGTTGTTTAATTTTCTTACGCAAAAACTGTTCAAGTAAGGATACGGAGTTCGGCTCTTCCCATTTCCTTATATGGGGAGCGAATACTCGTTGTTGCTCACTTGTATGGCTGCTTGTAATTTATTTAGGAATGAACGATGTAGGCAAGAACTACACCTGAAAGCTGCATAGTACGTACAAATACGATTGGCGGTGCCATTAGTAGGATGATGCCTGACAGTAGCAAGAAATATAATAGCTCTTATTCTTAGGCTAAGTTTTGGTTAAGCGTAGGATTTTTTCATAAAGTCACCCTCCCTTTAAGGAAGCTACACGAAGATTAGTTCAGCGCTAACTGCTCAGAGGCCACAGCTAATTCTTTCCCGTTTGCGAATTATGCAAATTTGATCTCAATCTGAGACTTTTCCAGATTTGTCTGTCAGTCGTCGCTTCCATTTTCTGAAAACCGCTTTTCCACTTTGCTTTGAAGAGAATGTAAGCTGGCAACTTGCGTTGCTGAAGAGACGCAGGTCGCCTAACATGTTTACCGTAAAAAGCGAGAATTGGCTTTTCATGTAACTTCTATTTGCAATCCTTCAATCATAGTTAATCTATCTCGACCTGATATCTGTAAAATTAGGTTGTCAAGGCTGATAACTACCCAGTAAACCAGGCAGTGTTTATTGAACATTTTATTATCTATAGACTGCGTAATGTTGGCTTGGAAAAGGGTAGCATTCAGTACGCTTTCTTGATACGGCGTTCCGTTTTTGTCTTCGCAGATATCCGCTTTTTCAGGTCTGCAAACATGCCAACGCATTGTCGTGTGGACACATTACTTTTTCCAGTGCAACGCGCTTCACTTAAGTAACAGACCCCATTATATTAAGCCTCAAAGTCCTAAATGTTCAGTAAAGAATTATTTCGATGTAGGCTTGAGGCAGACAAACGAGACAATAGAGCTTCGTTGCATTATGAACCTGAAAATCATTTATGCATATTATGAAAGTCTAAACGATCCATCTGTTAATCTTTTTAAGTGCTTTGCTCTTCTACGTTTATTATGCAAGCGAAGAGGGAACTAACCTGCGTATTATTATTAAGGTGTGTTTTAGGAAGATAACGTTCGCTTGCAAATGGCTGCAATAAATTCCCTAAAATGGCCATAGATCGATCGTTGAGCTTTTCCTTTCATGTTTGCTTATCTTGCACTCTCGAAATCTAGATCACAGCGTGAAACAGAAGGTTTGCATTTCTAACACTTGTGGCTTGTTTTGCTGAAAGCCGCAAAATGTCCAACGCTGTTAGAATGTAGGGGTACGGTAGTTCCGTTGGAACGGGAGCTTCGTTCCTGCAAAACGGTTTTGTTACTTTCTGACCGATTCGTTGTTCTTAGATTTAGCCGACGGTCAATCTCATTACATTATCGTCACAATACAATGCGGACCGTTGAGGTTAAGTCTTCGAGTGGACGACGAAGAAGAACAGGAAACATCCCTGCCTGGTTCATTAGACGCCCTAAGCACAATGCAATTGAAAGTCCGGGCAGGTTTCGGTAGGATATTTTAAAATCTTGTTTTGTAGATCGATGCAGTTCAAGTTCATCAGTTAAGCGTAAGCAATTTATAGTTATGCTTTTGCTATTGCAGTGTTTTCATAACTACCCTTTTGATCTCCAGTTGCTACCGTCGTTGAGGCAGTGATACGTGTTCGCTAAGCGTAGTATTCTGTCAGGTCATGAAGGTAGCAGTTCCTATCCTCGTTTGGCCGCGGTTGGTTGTTTCCAAATTGGTACTTTTGAAAATGGTATCGCTGTGCAAACGGAACTATTGCATCGTTCTTCCGACGCTTACATGACTTGCGTCGATCAGTGTTCCGGACATCCTTGCCGTCATGTGCAATCAAATCGCTGTATTAACTTCTATAACGACTTACGTTGTAACTGCTTCGGTTCTGGATACGATGGATCACGATGTGAATCAGGTGCAATAGCTTGACGTTCAAGGCTGCATTGTCGCTTCAACATTGACCGTAGCTTCAGATGGCAAAGCTGTATTTTTCGACGGAAAGCAGCAGTTGCTTTACCGTTTGAAAGAGGACAATAGTCAACCTTCAAGAATTGCCATCACTGCAACGGTATGCATGCCGCGCTGATCAATTTAAATATTGAATCACCATTTCTTCCAATGCTAATTTCGTTAAGAATAATGCCCGAACTGCCCATAATTTTATGGTGATAAGTTGGCAGAATGAGAATCGTCATGGAGAACACCGCTTGACCATTAGCCTCATTAACGGTACAACGGCAAGGATCGACAGTGGCAAAAAGGCGCTGCTGTGCCCTTTGCCAACTGTATCCGAAACTCAAAGGTAAGCAAGTCTTGTCACTTTGAGGTACAAACCAAACTTGACAAAATAGAGCACTGTGTTAGCTTCACACTGGTCAATTATGCGCCCCACCGTCTGAGAAACGCAGGTTCCTTTCTGCTAAGCACACGGCAGCCCTGTTCTGCTCTTACCTAAGCATAAGCCAAAATGTAAGCCCTATGTTTAGGCTTGGGCTTAGGGAATGGCAGAACAGGATGGCTGCCAAAGTTACAGTATGACGTTGGGGCGCATAACCGACAAGACCTGGGTCATTTAGCTGCTGACTCCAGTGCTTACAAAAGATTTAGTTTTGATATATACCTAACAAAAATTGCTGTTTCTTCGTATATGATCAGTGAAACTTATTTGTTTAAAAATGCTTTCGTTTTGCTGGTGGCCACTGGCCCATGTAACAGCCTGTGTTATGTTATCATGCTGTTACTTTATGCTTGCTTGTCGCTATTTGTTTTTTGCGCGTCTCGGTTACTCAAAATGGTGCCTTTTAAGCGCCTTTGTGTTGTACATAAAGTTTGAATACCACACACGCTCAGCGTACGTGAAAACGAAACTTTCTTCAACACGTTGTCAGTTCTGGCTTGGCGATGTTGAGGATATTCTGATTTTGAAAAGTATCCAAGTTGGAATGGACTCTGCTGACAGTAGGTTTAATGGTCAATCGATTTGGATGTATTGTTTTTGTACTGTTAGTAGATGCAAATTTTGTCGGATGCATCAAGGAGTTTTACGTGGATTACACTAGCGTTGTTGCCAAGGCCATTGATCCTTATGAGGCAGACGTTCGAATCAAGCATCCTATCACGATCGGTTGCCAACATGATGATAAGGAGATATCGCCGTCCAAGCAGAAGAACTTCATATGCGATCACTTTTACTGCCGGCATGGCACAACCTGCGAAGAAGGAGACAATGGCTTGAGATGCAATTGCTCAGGAAGCGGTTATGCTGGTCATCATTGCCAATTCGGTAAATCAATTATTTATCAAAACGTGACATTGATGATGGCACAACTTATTTTAGCAACGTTGGAAAAGAATTGTCAAGCTCTCTACGATCTTGGTGAAAGAAGATCCGGTATTTATTTGATTGATCCGGATGGTAGCGGTCCGCTTGATCCCGTTTACGTTGTTTGCAATATGAATGACGACATGGGAAATGCGTGGACTACAGTTAGTCACAATTTCCCTTCTTCAACCCAAGTGCGCTCCTACTCGACAAAGGACACTACCTTTCTCATAGAATACAAGTAATGTGAAGTGAAGTAAGGCGCTGCTGAATTGTTTCAGTTGTTTAGCCAATTTTCCCATGCTGCTCTACGCCGGCTAATCAGAGAGTCATTCTTCTGCAGGCAGCATATCTCTTACGTCTGCAATAGGGCACCTCTCAAGTAAGTGCATACTGTCAGTGCTGATGAATCTTCTGGACCAGCTATAAGGTAGCATAGCTAAGAGCAGCTGTTGCGATGAAAAACTAGAAACCCATAATTTCATCATCATTGGTAGCTTCGCCCTAAGGACACTATACTTAAGCGCCATAGGAGTAGCAAAAAAGAAAGCAGGTGCAGAACGTATAAGTGAGTCACAGGTTTCAAGTAGTACGGTCAGTATGGAACAAACTTTTGTTTCCCAAGAAAAGCTTTTATTTCTTAAAACTGAAGTGAGACAAATCTTTGCCCTTTCAGAAGTTCTGTTTCTTGCTTGCTTAGGAAATGGCTTTAAACTTACTGAAGATGAATTTACTATTGAACTGGTCTCATTATTTCAGTCACAACATACATCCTGAAATGGAGTATGAGCGATGTCATAATAAACTTTGATATACTATTAGCTGAATAATGAGTTGCATTCTAAGCCGTGATGAGCAATAAGAAGGAGCATTTGATCATTCTAAGTTCCAGTGTTCCTACAAAAACTTGATTTTGTTGACGTTTCTTTTCCAACATATGCTTGACCGAGTATGGCGCTTCGCTTTACTATTATTACGTCATTGGTAACTTTTAGCTTCCCCAAATCCACTTGGTTCAGATCAGCGGCGTATGTTGGCAACTTTTCAATGATCGGACAAACAAAGGGTATGTGCCCTTGTGGGGTACAAAAATCTTGCATAGAAGGTAGGTTCTACTTCATGTTTAAAAACTGAAGTGATAAATTTGGATGCCAACTACTAATACGCAATAATGTAAAGCTGATGCACTGCTTTGTTGAAAAATAACTTTTACTTTTCCTCATCGTAGCTATTGCTTATAGAAGATCTGCTTTGCAACTGTGACGCGAATTCGCCACAAAATACGCAGGACATTGGGTACAACTATAATCAATACAGCGGCATAGTAGCAATGACGTTTATGGATGAAAGTGAAACTGAAGGCTGGGCGCATGTCACCCTTGGACCTCTTGAATGCACTGGACCAGGTTGAAACTGTGTGACCAAGTTGATTAGCATAAAGTTTTCATTTTCAGGTAGCAAAGATATCGTGCAGTTTACTGGCTCAGGAGCTACAATCCAGATACCTCCTTGGAAAGGAAAGAGCATACTACTGTGGTTTCGTACAGGCGCTTCGTCGAGTTCCGTAATTCTGGACCAACAGGCACACGACGGCCGTTATTTCATGATTATTATTGAAAATGGTAACGTACTGCCGCTCAGTTATACGACTGGTTATTTTTGTTGCCTACTGGAGGCAGCCCGCTTCGCGATCTGCTTATAATGGCAAGAATTCTTTTATTTGTTATTCTACCGAATCAGAAGAAGAATTTCTTGGCCCTATTAAAGAAGGCACAAAGCAATTCAAGGCGGCAAAGTAGTACTGTATTAGCGTGTTCACCTGAGCATCAATTTCCTGAGGATTTCTGCCTTTGTCCCTACTAAAACCGTCTGATCAAGTTCACATTCTTATTGCCAAGTTTGATTTTGAAATCCCGCCAATGGTTGGCAGGCAGTTGGTTTTTCATAAAAGGAGCATCCCGAAGGGGCTTTTACTCCTTATTTTTTCTACGGTGCATTCTCCAGCGCCACAGTACGACTTAAAATTAAAGTTCTTACGGTAGCGTGGATTGATTTTTCGTAAAAAGGGATTGTTCATCAATGCTGTGACTGTTCTACAACAAAGTCGATTTCCTAGCTTCAGGCAAGCCTAGCATTCATGCAGGTTTCTTAAGTTGACGTAGGGAGACAATAAGTTATTATTTTTTAGTATTGTTATTGATTTCTGTATGGTGAATTGTGTTTTCTTTTTCAGGATCGAAGTTGCGATTCCAGTTCGACCTGACAAAGAAAAGGGACAATGGGAAAAAGCGAATAGTTGAGCTTGACATTCAAGACAATGAAGTGCCTGAGCGTTGGCACAGAATCACCGTTGAACATATAGACAGAGAAATTAGATTTACCTGTGATCGTAGTCAGGCGTTCTACTTACTACAGCCGTCTGAATACCTTGACCGTTACACGTTCGCAAAGAAAATGAGAATTGGCGGAGATGAGAAGTCAGTAGGCTTACTTGCAAGGGACCGTCTGCATTTACAGGCTGCTCAATTATAGCAACGAGGATGGTCGATACTTTGGTTGCCTTATGCAGCTGAACCTTGACGGGCATGCCATTGATTTCGAGCAAACTTTTTTGAAGTATGCTTACCTTATTTTCTTTGTTTCTCTGATTGTGCTTGCGTAATCTCAAAATGTTTTTCCTAGGCAAATATTAATAGAATTATAAGCCTAACTTATTGGCTCTGCCCTTCCTAAGAAAACTGAGTTTTCTACCGTATGCTTATATGTCATTACCGTATTCTTCAAATCTTTGTATACAGGGTACCTAAATTAGAACTAATGGCGTATGACATATGCAACCTTCTGCGTTAGGCTTGGTCGACGAATTACCTTTTATAGACTGAGGTGTGATGTGTAGAAGAATTTAGACCTATTTTCATTCTTATGGAATTCCGCAGTTCAAGACAGTACGCAAATGTCCAGAGGGGCTCCATACTAAATAAAAGCATATGCAACACTCTTGACCTTTCCAGGAATTGCCCGTCTATCCTTTGGCCATACGTTGTCTATAATTTCCAGCCACCCTCAATAATGCCTGTTGAAATCAGAGGGCAATATTGCTTTCCCGAAATTTTAAGTTTCTAAATCCACTTTCCAAGTTGGATGTTTCTTTATTAATTCTTACTTTTCGAGACACGTATTTGATCCGCTATTGCTTGCTTGAGGTCTAACACGTCGGGTGTGAAAGCAGGATGCCAAAACTTCTGCCATCAGTCGCCTTGCTTGAATGGAGGGAAATGCTACGAAGATTACGCCATGTCATCATTCGGATGCAGTTGCCAAAATCCGTGGGCTCATATAGGCATTAACTGCGAAACTGGTACGATTAGTAATTAGTAGCATTCTTAACGTTTTTGTGCTACTGTTTTCTTTCTGTGCCTCCTGTAGTAGGTAGGTGTGTGAATTTATCAACTTTTTCTTCCGTATTCAGATATCAACAAGGACAGTGACGTGGCATTCCTGGATTCACCAGACGCTTACCTGACCATTCGTGATCTTCAGGACAATGCCTTGTCAAGTTCTGTTGTTTTCAGCTTTCGTACTGACCAGGTAATCTTAAAGCAAAGTTACATCTTTTTTAAATACAAACTCTTATTCACCAACAGGCTGAAGGCTTACTACTGTATGCTCATGATCAATTCTATAATTTCGTTCAAGTTCATCTTTTGGAGGAGAGCAAGGTTGTATTAACGCTCAATGACTTACTCCGCGTGAAGCAGTGTACAGTTACGGTAGCGGCACCAAGTAAGGCTAACTTGTATATTATTCCTGCGTTTATATAAACAGTTTATTGTTATGTGTGTCCTAACAAGCACGTAATTCTTTACCAAGAGGGGTTATTGATGTGCTATTAATTATATTAATATTATGTTTTGCTGTTGGAACACTAAATGACTTCGTTCACAGAACACTTACATGTACTATGGGTGACCTGAACAGTTTCCTTAGAACTCAATAATGCATTTCGAAAATCCTGATGCTGTCGACGTTGAGCGTACTATTTTAGGGTTTAACAATTTGCAGTGGAATCAAGTGGCTGTTATTTACGGAACGGATAGTACACGCCTTTGCTTGGAATCGTCTTGCTGTTCCATTGAAGGACATCGTAACTTGCAGCCAGCCTACGCGTTTCGCTTTAACGACCCCGAGTCACTACGTAAGGCGCGTATTGTTTGAGAAAGGAAGAAAGTTTGAAATGCTTTAGTAACTGTGATCCCACCAAGGGCGCCGGTTATTTCTGACACGGTTTTCAAGTACACGCTGCTGTATATTGGCGGTTTGCCTTCAATGTCTTCACGAACAAGAAGCAAGCGTCAAGCCGTCTATCTTACCGGTATTAAAAAGTTTGTCGGCTGCATGAGAGGCTTTCGTGTTGGATCGGAAACGATTAAGCTGAGAAATAACGACCAGGCAGAATCTTTTCCTGGTACACACATCTTTGACTTTGGATGGCTATTTTTTAAAAAGTTCATCCATCCCAGCAGAATTGCCTTCGTGTCTTCCAAAATTGGACCAACCTAGTTCATGTAACAACGGTGGTTACCATTTGGTAAATTGGAGAACGGCTGAAGTGCTTGACAGTTGCGTATGCCACCGGACGTCCTATACAGGGCCGTCTTGTGCCGACGGTAAGTTGCCATTGCCATTGTTTCACTCTTATAGTTTTTTTAACAAAACAATTCAGACGTTGGATTGCAGCTTGAGGGCGGTAGCTACGTGTCGTTTGATATGAGAAGGTTAGAACAGTCGTCCACTTCGTTGCAACCTATGCATGTTGTCATTCGGTTCGCCTTTTCGTCCACTGCACCTTTGGGGGCACATCGATCCCTGCTGGTCGCAATGGTCAATCAGAGAGGCGTTGGTTTCAACATTCGCTTAAGCGAATCATTTCTGTCCGCCGAATTTAGAGGTATACCCCTCAAGCGTGCTACTAAGATCATTTCAAGCAGTTACTGCTCTCTTCCTTAGGCTACTATAAGAGTACGGAAGAGAAAATGAATGGAAAATTCCTGGACGGTCTTCGACATTTTGTTTATGTAATATTCCGTCGAGATCAGAGCATTATCCAAGTATACTTCTTTTGCTTTTCGTTAAAACTGTTTAAGTTGATTTGCACTTCAGATTGATGCTCAATACAAGGTTGTCAACATCGGATTGGTTGATCAACTCTTTTCAAACTTGTTATGGATTGGCGGAAGTTCGGACGCCGAATTGATGAAAGCATCTGACAAGTATGAAGGATGCATTTCAAGTACTCCTTCTTCCTAACATTTTGCACAACGGACTTAGGAAGCAACAATTTACCGTTTTAGACGTTGAAGTCGAAGTACGCTCTGATGAGAGCTTTGTGACGCCCATATTTCAACCAGTGGGCGAGAATACTTATGCTTTCCAGTTCATATCATACAACCAAAGTGATCCGCACTTTACTTCATGCGCTTCTTTTGAACGACCTACGCCTAGTACCACCGTTGAACCTTTGGTAGCAATTTAGGAAGCGATATTTCTGTGGGCACTTTCTAAAAGCCATAATTCCTAGGCCACTATGCCGGAATGGAATGTAGAACTGGAGACCGTCCGTCATTCTAGGCCAACAACGACTACGACGACGACTACAACAACAACAACAACAACAGAAATGACTACAACTGAAGTGCAGGTCACTGAAGCAACAGATACGTCGACTGGATGGAATAAACTTGGTTAGTTTCATGTTACTGTATAATGAATAGTAGTGTCTGCATTCAAAATGTTGGCTGTATTGTAAGTACACCTCAGGAATAGAAAAGTGGGTTGCGGAATCTGTGCTGTTGCTATTTTTTACATAAACATTAGGCCTTACGACTTTTTAGGAGTTGCGGTCGCAATAACAGCCTTCCTAACGCTACTTGTAATCATTATTGTGTGCTTGCTTTTGTGGACAAAGAAAAGGAAGAAAAGTTATCTTACCAACGAAAAACACGTCCGAAATGGTAGCCGCTTTCCAGAAATTCGCCAAGGTTTGTTATTCTTATTATTATTGTTGTTGTTACTCTCATTTCGTCTTTACTGCGACGCGTGCCTTCTGCCCTTCGTGATGGGCAGGTGATAAGGTACAAAAAGCTTCCAGCTTAACCTACTTCCAAATGAGTTGGGAAAGCTAAACCTCATTATGATCAGATTAGCGCCCTTGAACTTCAATGCACTTTTCACATTGAGTTTTCAAATTCGTTAAGCCATCGGGAAAGAAACTTTTTTCATATGAGTTACAGTACTCCTCACCTACCTGCTGCAGCTCATTATCCTCTCTGAATCCCATTTCTGAAATGTGGTACTTCAGATTTCCGAAGAGTAAGTCACTGGGCCTTAAGGTCTTGACTATAGGGCAGATGGTTGATCTGACTGAACCCACATTCCTGGATGGCACTAGGTGAAACCTCTGAGCTGTGCAGATGCAGATGTCTATGTGAAATCTCTTTCCTCAACGTTTTTCTTTAACTGCATCTAAAAGCTGGTGCAGTAAATTTGCATAATACTCTCCCGTGACAATGGGTCAATCAAAAAAATTCCTTCTGCACTGCAAAAGATTGCTGGTAAAACTTTTCCCAGTTAGGGTTAAACTTATGCCTTTGCTGGGGTTGGAGAATGGGCGCGCTTCTACTGCATGCTTTGTTACTGTAACTCAGGGTTGTACTGACCAAGCTGCAGCTCATAACTGGACACTTTGCGACCCAAAAGACCTTCACATTTTCAAACAACCCTAAGATCTCTTTTGAGCACAGTAAGCAAAGTTCCTTCTGAAAAGGCGAAAGTGATTTGGGCACCCAACATTCACTGACCGTAGACAGCTTCAGGCAATCATGTATTAGTAGGATGTTTTGGATTGTGCCACAAGGAAGCTTTCTCTGCATCATGAATATATCTTTTCCATGATGGAAGCCAGGAGGTGACGGAAGGCTCAGGGGGCACTTTTGAGGTAAGGTGAGCACATGCCTGACATGAGCCATCGTGTTAAAGGACATAGATAGGTATGGCCCGCGGGTCAGCTATTATGCGTACTGCACAAGAACAAGTCGTATTGCCAGTATGCGTGCATTTACAGTTTTGAAGCCGACTACCCTTCTGGTCCACCGCTCCAGCCAATGAGCGCGTTCGAAATTGACCAATCAGAATAGTGAGCAAAAGGTTGGGAAACACTGGTTTAAAATGTTACATTTGTTAACGTTAAAGACTAAAAGATCCAAGAGAATAGTCAACGGCAGTTGTTGAGTAAAATGCGCCTACGTATCAGAAGGTAGTGCTTTCTTTTTAGACACGAAACTGCTGAGCGAAGTACCAACTCCTACTTCTCCTCCATCGCGGGAAAACAGCCGGCATTCAGGTGAACCGACGGTCTGTAGGCAGTTCGAATGTGGCTTGCCTGCATAATTTCCTTTTAGAACATTCGTGAACCTAGTATATCGTCAGATGTGGCAGAAGGCTTAGATGATAGTTACGACTTGGCTCCGCTTCGAACTCTTCACGACCCATATGATCGCGCCTCGTTGGATTTTAAATTTGTAGACGAAAATGCACAGCGTCTATCCAGAGAATATCCTCCTCCCATTCCACTGCATGCGACGTAGCGCAGAAAGTGTCGTGCGCCGTTTGTAATACGCACATCTGACAAACCGTGCAACTATAACCTTAGCGACCATTATAGCTGTCTGTAATTGCAGTTGAGCAGCCAAATTGCATAAATGGACTACGCTGTTTCTAAATGACGACAAGATTGAGTACAAAAAAGATTTTGTTTTTAAAAAAATTAACGTGCAGCGATTTGATCAGCTGCTATAACATGGTGTTGGCTGGTTTTACGTCTGTTGCCCACTTTTTAAACATACTTTAACATTGATCAAAAGAACTCCTGCTGTCTACTGCGACAGCTTGGAACGCGTTGTTCTTATTGCTTTGTTCCTTACGTTTGCTTTGGTTCATGGTATTCGCCCGCCTGCAGTGTCGAATGTCCCGTTGTCATTCTACTCCTTACTGCTACTAAAGTTACTCGGGGCAATTAAAAAGTCGTTTGCTACTTTTGTTGTTGCGCCAACTCACGTAACAAGGCGTCTAAGCAAGCTCGTATTTATGATAAAAAATGGCTGCAGAATGGGGCGACCGAGAAGGTCCAAAATTAAGTTTTTATCTTAATTCGCAAAATTGCATTGAAAAAGCGAAAAGATTTCGCCGCGCAAATTTCGTAAAATTGAATTTTTAAAAATTCGAACCTGGACATCTTTATAATTTACAGTAAGATTGTACCTGCGTTTTAATTTAAGCGTACGTCACTTTTTTCAGCGTTTAGCATTGTTTCAATTGCGCATTTATCATTTTGTAAGCGTTGTAGTTAACGTAATTTTTATTTTGATAAATTTTATTTTCATTATCATGCACGATGCTGATCGTGGTTTTGAATAGTGCCATTGCCAGGAGGACCTTTAAAATTGGTTAATTGGCACCGGTAGAAAGGGGAAAAACGCTGCCGTAGGAACTCTTCTGGGCCTGTATTTAGCAGATGAGCTCATTTCAGCACCAGAAGGCTGCTGAAAGTTCCGTCTTCCGCTTTTTATCTTTGCCAATAAATTTCACCCTTTAAGGAGGCGTTTGGCATTGGTAATATTCAAAACACGTTTAGGAAAGTACAAAACCATGAGCAGTTTTCTTCTCGTCAACCCGATTAGGCTGAAGGTTCGTTGTTTGCAAAACTTTATCTAAACTTCCGTGATGGCGACCAACGTGTTAAAAAAAATTGTTTATTACATTTTATAACCAAAGCAGAAGTCTGTTAGCCAGTTATTCGCGTTTTCTCGGAAGACAATAGGTTTAAATATGGTCAAGTTCTATCCAGGTACGGTAAAGAAGTTAACCGCTTTGACTACTTTTGTTTAGCTTTGCTGTCTCTTTGCCGCCCGAACAGTTGAAAACTTCGTTCTATTTCAACTTTGGGAAGTTCTCGGTAGCTAAAGGAAATTTTGAAACAGCTATGCAAGCCGTCTCACGAAACCTAATCAGGTTAGGCTTTGGAATGGCCGCAGTGGGAGCCGTCGCTAGTTCTGCTCTTTATAATGGTAACAATGGCGCTTGGTGACCATTTTGGGCCTTACCAAATGTTCTTCCAGTGGACGGCGGCCAGAGAGCTGTTATCTTCGACAGGTTCACTGGAGTTAAGCCAACTGTCGTCGGCGAGGGAACGCATTTTCTTATTCCATGGGTGCAGCGACCGGTCATATTCGATATAAGGGCAACTCCAAGAAACATTGTTAGCATTACCGGAAGCAAAGGTGAGCATTTGACTGGTGTTTCTCACTTTTGAAATGCAATTCTGTAGCCACATATCTTATGTATAAGCTTTAAGCTTTGCTTTTCCAGATCTCCAGAATGTCCACATAACGCTTCGAATTCTTTTCCGCCCAGTTCCTGAGAAGTTGCCGAAAATATACACTAACATAGGCACGGACTATGACGAAAGAATTTTGCCTTCAATCACCAACGAAGTGCTTAAAGCCGTTGTGGTAAGCATCTACGCGGTTAAAGTTCTTCTTGTCTGAGCAGCGGAGAGCTTTCCTACTCGTATAATGGATTTGACTTGGAATTTCTGTCTGTCAGGCTCAGTTCGACGCCGCGGAAATGATTACGCAACGTGAGGTGGTAAGCCAAAAGGTGAACGACGAACTAACGCAGCGAGCCTCTCAGTTCGGCATTATTTTGGATGACATTTCATTGGTATTCGAAATTTCAATTTTCCTGCTTTGGACTGTTGTTGCCGCTGAACTTTGTTTTGCAGACGCACTTGTCTTTTGGCAAAGAGTTCACCGAAGCTGTGGAAATGAAGCAAGTCGCTCAGCAAGAGGCCGAAAGGGCGAGATTCGTAGTTGAGAAGGTTCGTCAACGTTTTTACGTTTAACGTAACTACGTGATTCTATTTTGAAATTTTACATAGGCCGAACAGCTTAAAATGGCTGCCGTTACTACAGCCGAAGGTGACGCCGTTGCCGCTGAGCTTCTTGCCAAAGCTTTCCAAGTAGGTGGACTCATACAGTAACACTATGTACCTGCCTATCCACTTCTTAATTTGCAGACGTACGGTGACGGACTGATTGAATTGAGGCGTATTGAGGCAAGCGAAGAAATAGCTGCCCAATTGGCACGGCAGAGAAACATAACGTACTTGCCGCCCGGTCAGGACATGCTCTTGAACATTCCGGCGCAGCAGTAAATTCATTCAACGTTAGGGAAATGGCAAAAATAAAACTTCCATGCATGGACAGCTCATTTGCATACGTCCGTTGCTCGCCAACGCAATTTCGTTTTGCAGATATCGACAGTCTAGTTCAATAACGGTGTTCCTTTGATATTTGCAGGCCGTGCCGATTCGTTGCATTTGGCTATCGCTGCCGCGCTCTTATCTGAATAGTGCGATTAATCAAAGACTGATTGTAAGGTTTTAATCTCCGCGTAGTCTAAAGCCTTCATCGATTGCCGGACAGTACCATTTTTGACTTGAATTGCTCAACTCTATAGGTGAGGGTGAATTTTCGTTTAGCCTATTTAGTTTTCGCTTGTATATCCCAATGTCGTAAGCTCTAATTGCCAATCTACGTTCTTTAAGCATCAACGCTGTCGTTTGGCGTAAGTTCTTCCTTAGGCTTATGAATGTAAACGAACCTTTGCCCATCTTTTTTGTTAAGGCCTCTAAGGCGGAAGAAGTTATCTATGCGTATATGTCAATGACTTGTATAGCGCATATCCATGATCGCTAGCAGAAATTAACAATAGCTTAGCGTCTGAGTCTACTGTATCTATCATGTATTGATAATTAAGTCAGTAAAATTGAAATGCCGTCATGCGGCTTTGAAATTAAAAAAGCGCGTGATGGAAATTCGCCAAGAAGAGGAATGCCAATTTCACGCGAGATGAGGCATTTGTCATCAGGCGTAGGGCGCGCTTCTGGTCTAATTGCGATGTTCTGCCTACTGTAAGATTTGAATAACGATAATCAGGTTCAAAGTTGCGCGGCTACTTTTTCCGTGAAAGTTTGAGGTGGCTATAGCTCTTTGGAAATTTTGCAATTCAAAAAGAGTGAACTGCAAGTAGGATTTTAGCGAAAACAGCCAACAACAACGAACTTTAAGCTCCAGGTTATGCGCATCGCTGTAGCTTAACGATATGCAGGTTCCATTTGTTGTAAAAAAAGTTGTTTCGCTTAGGCGCATAATATCGCTTGAACAGGCGATCCGTGCGATGCAAGTGTTGTCTCTACGCGTCCTTCGTTCAGCTTTTGAACCTGTAACTTGTTGCTAACAAAAAGGTTTGCGGGAAAATCCAGCCAACGTAAAGGGCATTATAGCAGTTGATGTAGAAATCTTTTTTTTTTTATGTTAAAGGCCAAAACCGCCAGATACGTTTAATGAACATTGTTGTTTATCCCTGCGACATGCATCGATTAATATGTCCGCCTTTTCGATCATAGTACAATTAGTTGCGCTTGCAAGCTTCCGCCTATCTTATTACTCTGCGTTGGCTTATATTTCATGCATGGTAAATGAACTGTACTTAACAAAATCATAGGCGGCGTCCTTATTAGCAGAACGTTTATGTTTTAGAGTCGTGGCTATTCGCATATCGTAATACTGTATTATCATATTGAGTGGTCAGGTAGTGTCCACGTTATGAAGATTCTTAGTAGTGCTAATACTGTTAGTAAGGAAAAAGACAAGTTAGCGAAGCTTGCCTTCTCCTGAGAGTCAACGTACGCCTTAGTTCTCCTCTCGTTCCATACCCGACCGCGACTAGTGGTGGAATAGTTCCAGCTGTTGAGTCTTTAAGCTGTCATTTTCCGGCAGGCGGTTTCATTCTGCAATGGCTTCTTTGTGATCGTCAATTGGCGACGGCTCAATGTGTGAGCGATGCTGTTGAACTTTTTTATGCTTGGCAGTAAGCGTGCGCTACGGATGGCAACTGGGTAAGCACACACGTCTGCTCTCACGTTGAGTAAGACTGTGACCAAACTTTTTTTCAACTCCTTCTTTTTGCCTTTCTTCTCCTTGCCTCGATTACCATAAAGTCACTCACTCCTATTGCAGGCTATCTCTTGTCGCTGAAATGTCAACAACGGCAGCTAGTCTTACGCACATGAAGCCTCCTAATGTAGTTCTCATTGACGCAATAAAGGCGAAGGGAAACTTGGAAAAGTTACGCTTATCACTTAATGCTTGCTTGGATCCAGACCAGTACACGATCCATCAGTTTCCCATTGAGGATATTTTTACAAAGCCTTGGAAAACGAACGCACTCGGCGTTCTCTTAGCGAACAGCGAAGGTCTCAACAGAAGCCATTGGCAAGAGATGTACAAGTTCTATCGGGATGGAGGCATTGTTGTCGTCTTCTTCTATTCCGGACTGCTGGAATCGCTGGGATCGTTGGATGCTTGCGTGTTCTTTCCAGAGGACAATGAAGCAAGGCGGATGTTGTTTGCCTCAATGGACTTCGCCTCCGATCAACAATATTTTAAAGGTCTCAACCAAAATGGGGAAATGTTCACCCTTTCTTGGGATGCTGCTGCTCCAAGTCTGACTACGATCTTCTACGCAGCGGACAGGCAGCGCAATGGTATTGTAGCTTTTACGAATTTTTACGAGTGCACTGCTGGAGAGCATTCGATCTGGTATCTTCGGTCGCTGTTGTCCAAGGTTGGCTTTTCTACGCGTAGCGCCACCTATCGAGCCCCTGCTTACACTTCTGGAAGGCTATTCATTGACCAAGTACGTGGATACCCACTACTCTTTTTTCGTTGATAAGCTGCGCATGTACATTATCTAGTCTCTCTCTCTCTCTCTTAATTTAGGATTTGGTTAACGATCTAGGAAAGAGATATGTTGACATTGGAACCCTCGTTGGTAACAAAGTGAGGATTCAATTTGTACGAAATTTGGATGACGCCAAACCGGCTTCTGGCAGCTACTTACCAGTGTTGGTCGGCAACAGCAAAGGGAGTGCTAAAGAATCGCCTGAGCAGCAGAAGACCCACCAAGCAAAGGATACCTTTGATAGGGAACTGTATTTTCGCTATCTCAAGACAAGTACAATGGGAAAGGTCGTATTGTACGTCCCAGTAATGAATTCAACCATGGATGTCTTCGATGGGTGCGTTGATGCGTAACTTCGTTTGCTGCCATTGCTATGCAAACGTTTTAGCTCTGTATGCGATGCTGACCTGCTGAATCGCTTGGTGGCTGTCGCCGACGTGCAACGCGAAGGAAGAGGTAGGCTTATGGTCACACCTGTGCGGAATGTTTCCAATTAATTAGTATCTGCCTTTCCCGAATATTCACAATGCTATTTTTGCTTTCAATAATGGCGTTAAAGCGCTTTTACAATTTTTCTTGCTTAGGTCGAGGCGGCAACAAATGGATATCACCGTCAGGCTGTATAGCCTTCTCGTTCTTCATCAGCCGTCCTACGAGTTCAGCACTAGTCAGATATTGCTCCTGGTTACAGCACATATCCGTTTTGTCTATAGTGGACAGCATTCGAAGCTGCGAGGCATATGCGGTAAGGAGATACTATCTTTCAGCCAGCTCGTTTTAAGGTTCACCATTCCATAGCGTTACTTACACGTGGAAGGGGCGGGCGTCATTCTATTTCGAAAAGTTACAGTACCCATGGGGAAAAGTAGGTTGAATACATTAAGGTGAACTTAAATAGGTAGAAAAGCATTCGTTTCGCGTTGAGGAATTGCTATTCGCTCATGTAGCTTTTTTTAAGGGGACGCCTTTGCAACTTAAATGGCCAAACGACGTCTACACGTTGGACAGAATAAAAATTGGCGGAGTTTTGGTACAGTCTACTGTATCGTCCATATCCTGTAATTTTATTGTCGGTAAGCGAGCAGACTTTTGCCAAATGATTTTTGCGGACGCTTTGTTTCCATTCAGGCTGTGGTTTAAATTTGGCCAACGAAAAACCAACAGTTTCTTTGAATAGTATAATACCGAAAGGCGCTCCGCCATTGCAAGCCGAGCAGGTGATTGCCCTGGCATTGAGTAGCATGGAAAAATTCCTCCGTATGATTGAAGAAGACAGAATTGACGAACTTCGAACGCTCTATCGTAAATATTGGCTTCACAGGTACTTTTATGCAAAAAAGAATTTTGAATTTTCCTTACGGTACTTCTTTTGCAACATAGCGGGCAAAGGGTGAAAATGGCGGATACTGGCGAGTCGGTGGAAGTAACCGATTTGGACAAGCATGGCTATTTGTTGGTTCGGTCCGAAGAGACGGGCAAAATGTTTTCCTTGCAGCCGGATGGCAACTCGTTCGACATGATGCATAATATGATCAGAAGCAAAAGTTGAAAATTTCAAGCTTGACACTGAACTACTTTTGCCATTTTGCAAGCAGGGAGATTTGTTTTCCTTTTAGCAAGAATTGCTAAGTAAATGCTGACAACGCGAAGAAATGCCAACATTTCAATTAAATTTTTACTACGAACTTAAATATTCACGTACGAGCTCCTTTATGCGCGGTGCATGTTTAGAAATCAAGCCTCTATGCGTTTGCACAAGTTGGCGTTCCGATTTTAAGAACTGCTGTTGGCCGCAAGCGCTTCAATTAGGGAATGAGTTTAGTTGTGCTTCTAAGCAGTCGAAATGCAGCGTAACACTTTAGCTCCAAGCCAAGATCAGTCTCCTCTGTCTTGAAGCAGTTCTTTTACCATACTTGAAAATCATTCAGTGGATACTGTAGTCTGGTTTCTCGTGTGCGCATATACAATGGGCGAAATTGCGACCACCGAAGAGCCAAAGGCTCTCTCCTCCGTTCAAGTTGCCGAAATATTTTACAAATTGGGCGCTGTACTGCAATCGCTGTCGAAGACTGTTCAAGAAGCGGAATTTGAGCCAGCCTGTACTGCCCCCAAAGTACTAAAAGCGGGTGAAGAGCGCGCGCTCAGCTTGAACGTGACCGTATTTATCCAGGAGCTCTACGGTGCATGGGCACGCATTGACGAGAGCATGAAGTACGTTTATTGCTAGTAAAACGCATCAGAGATGTTTCCAGTCAACAGACTGCCAGGCTAAACTCAATTGGAAAATTTTTCCTTTTATAGGATGGACAAGATCGCCGAAAACATCAAAATGGCTTTGGACGCTGACCAACCGAAAACCGAAAAGCCAAGCGGGTCGAGGAAGCGCAAAGCTCAAAAATAGTGACATTTTAATTGACAGTGGCCCTCTTGGGCAAATATTGTCCCTTGATTGTGAAATATTGCCTTATCCTAAGTCGTAGCTAAGAATTGTTTTATTCGTGCGCGCTTGCTTTACGCCGAAAGAGCGCTTTGAAATAAAGTTCACGTGCTTGTTTTGTACTGAAGAAAACTAACGCGTCGCAATCTTGCGAAGCAACATTTTTCATTTATCAAACTGACGCAGTCCAGTTTTTGCTCTCTGCACACGATTTGGGTCTTATTGGTTACGCGCCCCACCGTCCGAGAAATGCAGGTACCTTTCTGGTAAGCGTGCGGTCATACTCTTCTGCACTTACTAGCGAGCATGCTGGCTAGCCTGTTCTGCCTTCGACTAAGGGTAGGCAAAACTTAAGCTTTATGTTTAGGCGTAGGCTCAGCAGATGGCAGAACAGGACGGTCACCAAACTTACAGTATGACGGTGGAGCGCGTAACCAACAAGAAACCATAATTTTACTACAAAAAAATGGTCCCTGACAAACGTTCATCGCTTCACGATGACTCCTGTCTAAAATCTCCTAGCGAACATTGCAGGCCTATTCGATTCATGTAATTTTGTATGAATTACAGTAAGCTATCCAGACTTCCTTCGTTCGAGTGCATATCGTCGATGAAATAAAGCGAGGCTGTTATCAATATATTACAAAATGTATTATGTAAATTGATTAAGCTCATCAGCCGAACAAAGGATGCATCTCTGCGTTACCCAGGCGTCAAGACAGTTCTTCTACAAAGCATGAAGCGAACGGGAGGCATCTTAAGGCATCGGTCGCCTGCTGTCTCTGCCGTTAGTGTACATTCAAAATTTTTGTCCCAACTAGCTCGGAGACGAAAGTTGAGACACAGCTGAAACGCATTTTCCAATGTGTCTAAGTATCAACAACTAAAGGGAGGTAGCCGATGTCTAATAGCGAATAAGTTTATTCCTACTGATTACGACTTTATTAATGAAATCTGCGCAGGTTTATTTCCAGCAGAAAGGTCTTAGGAACATGGTTGATACTTGTTCAAACGTTTTATTGGTCGTTGGGGAACTTGGTCGCAAATAACGACGGAACAACCCTGAATCACTTGACAGCGTAGCGGAACAAAATTAATCACGTGAATAATCAACTAATGGTCTTTGAATCAGTCACAACAATGGCAACAGGGTGTACGGTGGGAAATCTCACTGATTGTCAGGTTGCCCCTACTTATCCCTGAAAGTTAATGTACGTTGATGCGTAAATTGCGGCAGCTAGCTACGTGATGATAAAACGCGAGTCGGCATGGACTCTGCGGTTATTCCACTTTTCGTTTCAGCGCCGATTTGCCAGTATGAACAAGGCGGCAAAACAGGCTGCCGCAGAAGGAACAAACCCGGCACGTGTACTTCACGCAGTAATAGGCAACGACAGCAAAGGCGATCAAACACGCCACCAGAAAGGCAATAACGTCGACAAGGAAATATTGAAGCAAGTTGAGGTCGTCGGCTCCGGACCGAGCGTGAGGTACCTACAAAAAATTAACATACGAATCTCTGTTTTAAAAAACAGCAAAACGCAACCTCTTGATGGCGAAATATGAATTCAACCCAAAAAGCCGCGTGTTCCAGCTCCGTGTAGGGCACATCCTGCAGAAGTTCCATAAAGCTAACTGCACTCTCCTTGTACCTGAAAATCAACTAAGTTGACCGTATTACTACGTTTGAGTGCGCATTCACTTTGAATCCAATGTCAGCATCTGAACTGCGTCCACAATTGCCTCTTTGCTTAAATTCGACTTGGGCAACATGATGCCGGCATTTCTTGCCGTAGCACGAACAATGTAGTCCCTATGCTCGCTATATATTGGTATGCCGACTATTGGTACTCCATGCCACATGCTCTCCACAACGCTGTTCAATCCGCCATGCGTGATTAATCCGCGACACTTTGGGTGCCCTAGGCGGGGGAAACAAACACTCTTCATGCGTGTCTAAAGATTTGCGTCAGAGCTTACCAAGTAAATCCTGCTGAGGAATCCACGAATCCACCAGCACGTTAGATGGCAAGTTGCTTATTGGTTTGCCGTCGTATTGCCAAATAACTTTATTAGGTAGCGCGCGAAAAGCTTCCACGAACATTGCCTGCAAATCATTAACAGCAACGCTGGATATCCGAAGGCTTACACGCTTACCACTATCTTGTCGGGCACCTTTTCCCACTTGACTGAAAAGCCTGTGGAAAATATGACGAAGCCCTTTTCGTTGCTTGCGCTGCCCGCGAATTCCTCGAACTTCTAAAAACGTAGTTTAAGTTGCTCGTAGGCCAATTGCTTGGACAATACAACCTTTTCAAGAGGTTGAGCCTTTCTGCAGTGCATACCACCAACGAAAACTACGCGAGGCATGAACGGTCGAGGGAAATCGAACAGCGGCGGCGTATTGATGAAGTTCAAACTGGCATTGCGTTCAATGTAAAAAGCGTCTGGTATATCCGGGTAAAACTTCTTGAAGACAATGTCCAAGGAGCGCAGGATAATTCGGTGATGGATATATAAAGTTTTCATATAGGACAGGAAGTTGAAGGAACGCTCCAGAAAGTCCATCGAGTCCGTAAGAGCCGTTCCAGGTACGGGTATATATGATGGCGGGCTTGGACTATGATTGCTCCAGGCTGTTTCGGTGCGCATATGTGTCATTGACCAATATACGAAGACCCCTTTGCGCAAGCCGGTTAAAAGCAAGCCGCAAGGGGCAAACAAGTCGTCCACAATAATTAGATCAAAGTCGCGATGAACCAATTTCTAAAAAAGGATGTGCATCTCATACCAGCGCTTAACCATGCAAACATGTCAAAATGAATGATAATAAGCAAACTGAGAGTTCTCAACTTGACGAAATCTCACCCTAACCGTATAGTGACAGAGCTATGAAAAAGTTACATAAACAATAAACCTTGAACTTGTATAAACAAATACATAATCAGGAAGCATGTTTGATTTGTTACTTCAAAGTCGGCCCGTCTCGTTTCTAATGCAACTTCGCACATTCGCAATGCCATTGCCCAGTTGGCTGCTTTGCGAGCAGGTTCCGAAACGCTATCTTTCCAGACAGCTTTGTACACAGAAGCATTCTCGTAAAGAAACATGTTTTGAATGTACGATTCGGGCACTTTGACAATCCACGAAATGTCTTCAACGCCTTTCGGTATTGGAACTCGATCCGGCTTGAGAAAGACGCCCCAGACGGACACTTGATGTCCGCGCTTTACCAACTCCTCGGCCAAGTGGTACATGATCGTTTTGTGGCTTGCGTAAACTGACGAAGGAACAAAGAGAACGCGACCAGCCGCCACCAAATGCGATAGTAGAACAACAGTTGCAAGCCACAGCATCGCGGCAGCTTTTGCCATTTTGGTCGGCAATATATGCCACGCGATTCTGCAAAGTCGAATAATGCATTAATCCCCGCTATGCAAATAATCGCTTGGACTACCGCATAAATTGCACACGCGCCTACAACCCGTCTACCTGCGTGCAATATTGCTTACCGGTTAAAGGAAATGCTACGTTAAAAATTAGCCTTACTAAATTTGCAAACAAGCAGTGCCGGCTAGAGGACGCTGTTAAGGCTTTAAGCCGAAGGTCGTCGCGAACACAACACCATCCACCGACACCGTAAGCTGCCTTGTTCGCCTTTATCATTCGCAGGTTACAAGCTACCTGAGCATCGCAAACCAGATGCGTTCGCATTGCAATCGCTGCTTATACAGTAGGAAAACGCAAATTACAATATGACACTGAAGTTATGAATAGGCATTCTTGTTTCCTTGGAAAGCTCCGAGCTTGTTCATCTTGCAACAAAAAGATGCCTAGCGCCGCAAGTTTAATTTGTTGTCTGCCGGCTTGCTTGCTAACGATCGCGGCTGCTCACTCTCGTTGACTGCCGAGCTTATCAGCTTCACTTCTTCCCGTAAGCAGACGTACTTTGGAGAGGGTTCCTAACAGTGGGAATTCTTGGAATTACCTCCCCTTCGTCCGACTGTTTTTGCCTAACCTATAGGCGGGATGGCCGTGTGAAATTCCAAGACACGTTTGGCAGTTGGCGTTTTTTCTTTTCAACACAGCAGTTGCCTTGGAATTAGACTACTGTTAAGTTTGTTGGACGGGTCGCATTTAAATACTATTTGTACCTTTGTATCATTTACGCACGCAATTGTGAGTTTGCGTATTACTAGGTATTTTTGTGCCGTCAAGCGGCTTCGGTTTGCTGTACCTAAGCGTACAAGCTCTCTTATTAAGCATTTTGTTTATTACAGTTGCGTAAAAGCTGTATTCGACTTTACGCCGTGGATTAAGCGTTAGGTTTGTTTCGTTGTTGTAATAGGCTCAGTTGGCGCGTGCAATTGACGCTGTGTCATCTTCTAGTCATCGTCATTTTTTCAATGGATTACTTTTAGGCAAACGATGCTGACCATCTTAGACTTTGGGTTGACGTTGCGGATGTAGGAATACCCTTGTGGCTTTCGAAGACTTTGGACAGTTGAGAAGTAGGTTCGTCTTGGAGCATTCGTTTGTTGCCTTAAAGCAAGATTTTTCGCGAACTCAACTTTTGCTCTGCTTGTTTTAGCATATTCTGTCTTTGCGAGAAGTATCCGTTTCCGATTATCCATCGATTGGCTTCAATTATGGAGGTAATATATTTCACTATGCTCCCAAAATGAAACGTATACGATAAAAATGCCAATGCGTATTTTAGTTGAAAGATTGTCCCACCGTTATAAAAATAAGTTTGTTCTTTTGAGCCAAAGTTTTCGCGGTGGCCTTTATTTGGGTTTATCCGATGCGGTTAATTTGAAGTTTACAATTTCCTATTGCATTTTGCGCAAAGTGGTCTGTAGGAATGCGTATGAAAATTAATTCTGGATCGCTTTTTAAAGTCGATTGGTGAATACACGCTCACGTCCGATGAAGAAAAGGAAGTTGCCAACCAGCCGGAACTTCCAAAAGACCAAATGACCACGGAAGAGAACCACAGCGAACCTAAGGCAGCCGACGGCACGTAAGTTTTCTTGAATAAGAGAAAAAAGTTTTTTCGTTTAGTTGCCCTATAAGGAGGGCTGAGTCAGTTTGTTCTATTTGATTCGTTTATTGAAAATCAGGTTCCTTGTAAAATGGGTTCACGTTAGCGGTAGGTTAGTATCCTCGATCATAGTGCTCATCGTGAAGCTGAGCAAAAGATAGGCTGTTTCCTCAAGCCTGAGGACGGAACACGAATTCCGATGGTCTTTAGTTTTGCATAGTAATTTTTCCAGGGTAAGGGAATTTGCATAATTGTTTACCTAAGTTTTAGAACAATAACTATCTTCATGACGGAAGATACGGGCATACCGTAACATCCGCCAATAAAACCGACGTACCCGTTATAGGGCATTCTGTAATCAGTTCTGCTCATTATTATTATTATTGTTGTTGTCGGTTCACGGGAGCGTTTCACTTTGCCGTGTATCACCTTGCCGTGAATCACTTTGCCGTGCAATCACTAGGCCGTACGCGTACTTAGGGTATCCTCGACTCGCGCGGAACTTGGCTCGGGTCTTTCCTGTTTGCTGCCCACGAGTCATACTGTAACTTTTCCTAAGCCTAAGTCTAAGCCAAGCTACTGTGACGACAGTTCCTGAGGCTTAGGCTTGGGCTTAGGCTTAGGCTTAGGAAAAGTTACAGTATGACTCGTGGGCAGCAAACAGGAAAGACCCGAGCCAAGTTCCGTGCGAGTCGAGGAAACCCTAAGTACGTGTACGGCCTAGTGATTGCACGGCAAAGTTATTGTACGGCAAACTGGTACACGGCAAGGTGATACACGGCAAAGTGATCCACGGCAAAGTGAAACGCAGCCGAATACGTTATATAACGAGTAGCTCCAATGAGTGCGTGCTTCCTGTTCGCGGGAAAACTTGATTTTTCCTTATTAGTTTGCCTTGCTCATTTTTTTAAATAAATTTAGGGACTCTTTGGGAGCAAGTGAGGTCCCACCAGCGGAGGGGCAATCGACGACGCTCGAGAGCAGCGCCTGTACTACATCTGAAGAAAAGCCTGGTAATGTTGCACATTGTTTGCATGCCTCTCATGTTTTTTGTGGACTTACAGTATCCGCTGACAATGACGAGGGGCAGCGCAAGTGTCACAGCGAACGTCGTTCATCAGTTAGTAGTCGACGTCATCATCATCATCATCATCGTCATCACCGTAGCAAGAATCGCAGCCCTTCTCATGGGAAAAGTCGCAGCAGTCGGCGCAGGAGTCGCTCTTCATCTTCCTCCAGTGGAAGACATTCCAGAAGAAGAAGAAGAAGAAGGCATAACTATCCTTTTATGGTGTTGCATATTGTTTTGAATTTATTTATTCAGCAGTGATTATGGCAACAGGCACCATTCGCGTTCAGGATCGAAGTCAAGGAATGGTAGCAGGATTTCAGTTCTATTTTCTGTTTCTAGTCTGAAGTATACCCCTTATTAAAGGTCGATCCCGTAGAAGCTTCAGGGAGAGAGTTGATGGTCATCGACCCGAGCGAGGCACAGTAAATGCTGACGATTTAATGCAGCAAGTGCAAGAGCGTAAAAGGCTATGGCAGTCAAACAAGGCAGACAAAAAGGTACTGTATTAATTATCGCTTTATGCTAATTCACCATGCTGTCTGCATATATTAAAATTTGGTGGCGTCACAGCCTAGTCGCCCTGTCAGCAGTCGATGGGTTAACATTTCAATAGTTTGACTTTTCTTATTTGTTGGCCCCTATAAAGACGGCTTTCGTCGCAGCTAATCTTCGAGATCGCTTGTGACGATTGTACGTACCTGTTAATCGTTTTGCTTATTTGAAATACCGGCTTACGGTCTGTGCTTGCCATTGAGAGAATCTGAATTCAGATTTCCAGTCAGTGGCAGCAGCTGATATCGTCCTGCGACAGTCGGCAAACTGCGAATAAGTTCCGCAAGCTGATGGGTATAAAAGGCGATGCAGTTGCTGACGACGATCCTAACTGCGCCCAAAAGCAAGAATGTGACCGAAGCTCTCGTGTTATGGAAAATTTGGATAGACAGTATGCGGAAGCTCGAATTTTGACCCATACCTGCCGCGGTATGGGACTTGGATACGGCTCAGGGCACTAAGTACGGTAAGATGTTAAGGTGCAAACATTAAAGCAATCTATTATTTTCTATTTTGTATAGATGCGGAAGTAATCGCTTGGCTTTGTTTCTTTTTTCACGTTAAGATTTATTTGCCCTGTCGTGAAATGGAGGTGTAATAGTTGTGCGCTTGCCGTACGATGAACAAGCGAATATCGACATCATTAAGAAGCAAGCCTCAGTAAACGTTGTTCCACGTGTACACTGTTGCAAACGCAGTAGAATTATTTTACTTTAATCAATCAAACTTGCAACGGCTTGTAGCCTTATTTCATTTTTTGAATAATGTACGCAGGTTGTAAATAAAACGTTTTGATTTGACTTTCGAAAGTTGACTTTAGCCAACCTTCCTTGCACTGTACGCTGTAAATTCCGTAACTGAACTATTGTTTCAAGTTTGAATGGTGGTGGCTTCTTAGCTCACCTAAATTCAGCACGTATACATTTCTACGGAATGGATTAATAAGGTACACTTCGATGCAAAAATTATAATACACTGGAAAAACAAGTCGCGTTGAGTAGGCGAAATATAATACCACATTGTCCGTTTTCTACAGGCAATTACTTCGCTCGTCCTACTAACTTGACCATCATTTAACAGTAGGAAAATTTATTTAAATTTTTTCCAAGACCGGGGCAGCCACCGGGACGAAACTTTTAAAGGCGTAGCTTAATTCTGCTTACAACAGACATGTTTTCGTTAACTTCTTGCGTAAAGCTCCGTAAATACGGTGGGTCTTTGCGAACTGGTTGTATTTCGTACAAAATTCCGCGTTTTCAATAGTCGGTGTATGGAATGTCCAAGTAAAGCTGGCAAAGCAAATTGATCTAATCTGTTATCCTTTCGCGCCAAATATTCTTTTGCGCGATTTGATTCTTACACGTTTTTGAATGGAGCTAATCGATCCATTCGCTGCTGACAGCTTCGGTGTGATAGTTTTGAATTTACTAATTCATGGGGATGATAACCATTCTAATTCTGTCTAAAGTTTCGTTGTTTTCTAATTGAATGTTCGTGTTGCCATGTCGCTTACAGTCTGATTAGATGCGCAGGTTCGTACTAATTTTGCGGCCTGAAAACAGCTTTTACCCCTTTAGAAATTACCGAGAACATTCTTTTGCTGACGATTGAAGGTAGAATTTCTTTTGCAGAAGTTTAGTTTAAATGCATTTTTAATTTAACAGGAAGACAAATGCAAGTCGACTTAATGCAACTACTATTAGGGTCGCTTAATCGAGCTGATTAGATTGTATGTTCATCAGCTGGTTCAATATTGCTTAGAGTTGGCAAAATGCAAAAAGCGGACAGTTTGCATCTATGAACGTCTGAAAGTTTGAACTGCATCAAATGCGCGTACGTGATTTTCAGGTACTTTACCCTATTACATTTAATTTAGACGCGCTTTAGTTTTCGAATGGGTTTAAGCTTTCTTTTTAAAATAATATATGGTCGTAGCTAGCTCAGCGCTCACTTTGCAATCTTATGGTCGCACTTTTCAGATCTCAATAGTAACCTGGTGTCTTCTGCTGTTAAAAAGAAAATTCAGCCTTGGCAGCGTGCGGCGTTGGAAAGAATTGAAACTGATAAAAGAGTTTGATCAGTGTCCACTGCTGAAGGCATACCATCTATTTTTTTCACCCACTGCTGTACAGTTTCACAATTAAAGAAAAGGAAAGGATTTTGTTTTTGATAAAGTTCTGATTCGTCTTGGCAAATTTTCATTTCCTTTTATGCAAATAGTCTGTGCATTGAATTTTGGAACTTTTAGTAAAGCAGACAGCTTTAGGTATATGCAGCGTCCCACCTTCAGCGTAAACCTTACGCCTATATTTACTTTCTTGTTGGTGAAGTCAATAAGCTGCCATAAAGCCTCCAGCTACGCTTAGATAAGATGTTCTGAACATGTAGCTGAGGCATACTGTAGAACTTTTCTTTTAAATACTCAGCATTAAAGAATGAGCAATTTTACCTTCAGCAGGTGCGTTCTGAAGTCTCTAAGCTTTGAAGCGCTGCAAATGCTTGATTACACTTGAAAACTTTGTTTTTAAAAATATGGGAACATCTTTTGCTGATACCCACATTTATTAATGGAATTGTACATTTTTAAATAATTGACCAAATCTGCATTTCTCAGAAAGCAGCTTCATTTTCAGATCGGTCACTCATTTGATTTCAGCCTTTTGTGCGCATTTCTGGGCACGATCTTTGAAGCTGATGGTTCGAAAGTTTCCTGCGATTGATTCCCTTCGTTAGGGCACATTGATTGATAAACATACCACTGACTGCGCATATTTTGTGTCTGCTGCAAGAAGTGCTCAGCTGTTCGCATATCTTCGACAGGATCATTTTACGTGCATATCATATTATTCTGCGTGATCACGTTTCACCGGCGTATGGTAATTTCTTACGTTTGAAACTTTCTGCCATTAGTTTCACTTCTACTGGCGGCAGTATGCATATAGACGCATTATTGATCAAATCGAACTCCGCTGAAAGTGTACGTTGTCGAACTTCTCGTCGTTGTGCTCACTGTGAAAGTTGATACCTGCGAATAACTAATGGCCTTCCAGCTGCCGCCTCACGTGACGCGAAGATCGATGTGGCGTAATTGGTAAACAAACTTTTCAAAAGGAATTCAATAACACGGAAATTGAATCTTCAAGTCGCGCAGCAGCCTTTCCGGCGAACTCGAACGTGCTGCTTCCAAAGCCTTAGCGGAAAGATGTTCACTTCCCAAACAGTATACAATCAGCGTTTCACGTTGGACGAATTTCAATGAGCTGAACATAATAGGCTTTATGTTATTAATAATCGTTACGTCGTCTGTGCGTTTTGCCGCGTGGATTTCAGCGCCAAAATGGGCAGAAAGAAGAGTATGTAAAAGTAAACTTTAGCATAATGAGTACATCTCTCATATGCCAAAACGGCATCATAAACTCTTTGTCTTTATTAATTGTGTTTGTGAAGTAAATTTGCATTCCTCTGGGTTTGTGTACAACAAGAAATCTATACATTCCTTAGCGGCCATTAATATATCACTTCAACGTCTACGCTTCAGCTCTGATTTAATGTGGAACAAAATCCGTGCACAGACAATTTGTACGCAATATGCACAGTACAGTATCGCTAATACTTTGGACCTCTTCGACACCAATCAACATTTATTAATATATTAATATTTTCATGATGCAGCTTGCTTGATCCCCACCCTTTGCAAAGCTAAGTTTTGCTAAGGATAAAGAAAAATAGCTCTTCTAAGAATTCATCTACCGACGTGGGTCGTAAATGCCCTGCAATTCCATGGAGGTACAGTTTTCTTGTGACTTGCTGAGTCTTGAAGCACCTGATTGATATTTTGCCACTGTTTGGAAAATATTTGCAATTGCTTCCGCGCTGACAGCGTGCAGTAGCCCTTTAGAAGAGTTTCAATGATTTTTTGACCCCACGTGTTTGTTGTCCATAGAGCTGAGCAGTGCCACACGCGGTTTTGTCCTCGAAGAGAAGAGTGTCCAGCGAACCGTGGTCGGTGATCGCAAATATTTGCACAACGGAGCGACATAACGCTTTTGTCTCCGAATGGATAGGAAGGGAAACACTGTGGAACCAACCTGACCAAGCTGCGTTACCAATAGCAGAGAGTCTCGTAGTTTTGACGTGAGCTAGCAGCTTATCAGCTGTAAGCTGCCGCTGACGGCCTGCAGACGGTTGGCAATCTCATGTTGCAATGGGATGCTTGAATTGCAGAAATTGAACGACTCTCATCGCTGTCGTCAATGCAACCAAGCTTTTCCTGGCTGTACTTCGTCGTCGTTGTTTTAAAAGGCTGAACTGGGTTCATATGTATTAACAGCGTATCTCTATTTCCAGATCACGTGATGCTTTTTTCACAGAATAAGGTAAGTGAGTGCTGCTGGCTAAAGTTACAGCGATGGACATATTATCCAGAAAGGCAACCGTTGAGGATTAGTTGCGACTTCAGATTAAGTGACGACTCAGGTTAGTTAGAGCAGGCTTGCTTTAACACAACTCTAGAATAAAGCGCACAAAGATGGCTCAGTTTCATTCTCATCTTGCATTAGGTCAGTTACAACAGTTCAGCAATTCATGTGTATACCTGAAGAAGAAACCGGACCTTTCGGCTCCGTTTTCCTCTTCTCATTTTCCGACTGATCCTGTACGCGTTCAATTTCCCCCCTTCATTCACTGGCCAAGGTGCAGTCATGTCTTTCAGTCCTATTCAGGTTGCTTGAGCTATACTTCCGTCTGCGTAATGGGATTCGAGAAAATAGAGGTAATCGTAGCATTCATTCTCTCTTGTCACTCTGGAACTTATTCATGGACTTCGCTTTTCCTCTTTTTTACTCACTACGTAAATATGCCTTAACCTATCAGTCGTTCTTTAGTACTTTGGACTTGTTCCAGGTTAGTACTGACAGGACGTCATTGGCTGTACATTACAACTCATTGTGTCTTCCTGGAATTTCTAACTTTCTCAGCTGAGATGAACCCACTTGCTTGTAGTTAGCAGCGCTTAGGGATCTGCTTCCTTATTCCCTAGTCAGTTTCTTACTGTGGACACGCGCCATGTCTTCGCGACTGGATGAGAACTGCAAACTTGCGTTTTTCCTGGCTGACAAGACGTCCTAAGATACCAGTGCATAATTTGCACAGTGGGTTTCTTAGAATTACGGAGCGCGCTACGTTGAACCTACTTGCGCAAAGCCACGTTACAGCGGCCGTATTTGTGAAAAACAAATTCGTAAATACGCTGGTAGGCAGTTCAAAAAACGTGGGGCAGCACGCAAGCGGGAAAGTTACAGTAAGCATAATGCACCGGGGGCACAGTTGGATTCAACAAGAAAAGGCACATCTATCATCGATAGGCAACGCCAACTTCTTCAGCTTTTCTAAGGAGAGCAAAATAAGCTTTTCAGATTTAAATTTAAAAATTTATATGTACAATTAATGATTCTGAATTGACTTTTGCGTATTCATAGTTTTGCATGAAGATACTGATGAGCACAGGCTTAACAGTTGTAGTAACGTCTTTCTCCTTTCATTGGTGTGTCCAAATTCGATTACAAAATGGCGCAGCGACCATTCAGCGAACGGAAGCTTCTAGGAAAACTGATCATGCTCAAAATAACAACATTCATACTTTGCTCAATTAAGAGTGAAACCCTCAGAATATGTTTCTCTGTTCACAGTTGCTGTTGTCACCCGTTGGTCTGTTTTGCAGAAATATTATTTATACTTGTCTAACAATGTAAGCTGAGGCGGTGGAAAGTTTCTGAAAAGCTTTCCATATAAGGAAGGTGCTTAGCCATGAAACCCCAGATAGAGCATTTTCCCTATAGCACTGTGCGTTCGTTCAACCAGTCAGTTCTAATGTGCCTTAAATTTCTTGCTTCAAATATGCTTAGCATGCGACTGTTTGAACAGTGTTCAAAAGAGGTAACATATGGGTAGTGTTTATTTTTTTCGCGCAACTACAAGGCTGACATTGCCAGCACCTGATCATGCAGTTTACAATGGTCAGCTTAATGGGTTTGTTCCATCTGTTCCAGGTTGGGCAAATTATCTTATCCGCTTTGAGTAGTCCATTTACAAATGGATTGACAATAGTTGTCCATGTATGCATACTTCAGCACTGCAAGTAATACCGTCTCGTTCGCTCAGAAGAGCTATGCATACGCACTTTTTGGTCACATACAGTGTGCACTTCCTTTTGCGGCGTCAAGATATAAGGAAAGCGAAGGCTTTGCCAGTCGACACTATTGACTTTCGAAAAGGAGCAGCTGTAAACTGAATCCCGCAAGAAAGGGTCTTTGCCACTGTCATTTTTAAATGGTTTCTTAAGTGACAGAATTTTACCTAGAAAGCTAGTAGTCACAAACCTACTTTGTCTCCATCTTAGGCAAAGAGGTATTGATAGGCAGTATGCATTTATGTTGCATTAGCTTAACTGTATTGTGATTAGGTAAATATTATCAGTGGCCATTTTTCTCCCTGATATGTTGCATACTGTATTCTACTGATGGAAGCAGAAGATACCATGGTATTTTATATTTAACAGAAATTGTAATAACTTTTATTGTTGATAGAATCAGTCGCTGCTCATTTAGCATAAGCTGTCATTTTGAATATCAGTTGCTTTGTGACTAGTCTGTATAGCTACATTATGAGCTCTTTGGTATTTCTTTGTTAAAAACATGGCTTTCTGATTCAACGTGTTTCGACAACATCTCTCCGGGTCTCAGCGAGCACATCAGCTGAACGCCAACTACGCAATGCAGTTACTTTGAAAGCTACATCCAACGAAGATATATGCACTAATATGAGGATAGCACTGAGTGATTTAACATGAAAGGACACACACGCTTAAAATTGTTCAACCGTAATCTTGTGTCTCCATTTGATAATGTTGCTTTTGTTTCTAATAATTATGAAGCTGTTTGAATCCTTATGTGAATGAGGTGGATCCTTGATTAGCTGACATCTGCTAAGTATGAGCGAAATTGTGTCAAGTGTGCGTTAAGTTGCATCATGGAACAATTACTCTTCGCAACAGATACGTCTGGGCGGGCGTTGTTGGCTGACGTTGAATTTTTTTGTGTAGGGCAACTTAACGCAGATGAAGTAGTCAAAAGTTGGCATAATTAAGTGCCTTATTTGGTCAAGAACATTCTTTCCATGAGTAGACAGACCATTGCACGTTTTGCAAGCCTGCGAAAACCACCAGCAGCTGTGAGGCTAATGCAGTTACTACAAAGAATGCACATAGCGTCACATAGTCGAAAAGAAGTGATAACATAATTGCAGTTGAATATTTTTGTACATGTTGCTTAAAGTATTAATTTTTCCATGGGCAGCTTCGCTGTCTACGTGTGCCCTCCAGTTCTGAACCCAAACGAAAAATACTCGCGCAGCAGCCTCCGAATGTGGATACTTCATTCAGTACTGTAAAAAACAATAATCATTTGTGCTTCCGTGCAATGTTCGTCAACTCTTTTTTCATCTATAGCATGATGTCTATTATCCTCTGTGCGCTTGTTTCTGTCAGTTAATGGCAAGATTTTCATGCAGGCAATTTTACAGAGGCAGTTTATGCATCATCAAGCTGGAAACTTAAAGCTTTAGAAAAACTCGCTGCCATAGTGCCGCCCACGAAATGGGGAAGTGACGGCATTCACGTGTGGCTCCTTAATGTCCCGGCATGCGCATGAAATGAATAGTTCGTCAGGACGACAAGATAAACTTTTAAGATTTAAAGGAATCGAGTAGCAGCTGCTGAGGTATCATAGAAAAACTTAGACGTTAACAGAATATCTGCAATTTGACAAAAGAGACTTATTCGCCAATGGCTTAAAGCTCTTCGATATGGTGATGTATTTTCTCTTCCTGTTAAGCGCGCCATCGCTTAAAGTTTCCTATTGTACAAGTGATTAGGTTCAAGACTTGAAAGTAGGCTTCGCTGCTCTGTGATGACCCTAAGCAAGCGCTCTTCACCGTTCTGTTACCTATTTCTTCAAGTTCAGCCTAATATGTTAATAATTTTTTGCAGCATCAAGGATAGTTACTCTTCTGCAGTTCTCTTTTTCAGTACTGAAGATCATCTTGTTAGGGAACATATACTCTCCTGAACTTCTGAGGAAAGTTCTTCTTTTCCAATACCTATTGCTTGTATTAATATATTTGTTTCTTAAACAATAAACCCTGTGGTGTAGGTCCACTTCAAACGACTTTCCTCATTTATTATTCATAAAATATGACTGTGATGGAAAGGCATGGTGATATGTTGTCCATTTCTATTAATAAGACAAACACAATATCATTAGGAGCACCAGTATTTCAAAGGGTGTGAAAGACGTTGTCAGCTATTGTTATATCAATGTCAGAGCTGGTCAGATGGGCAGAAGTTTGCACGGCCCTGCCAACGTGACTGCGGGTCATCAGATTTCAGGTCTGCCTATTCTCAGCAGCTGTGGCAGAAGTGCTTATGTCACAATTTGATCCTCAGACTCTGTAGCTGCTGTCAGGGGCCACTGAGTGGACCATTTGGCATTGGCTGTCACTTATGAGTGGCATTTCTGATGGCAGGACAACCCCTTCGTACCTGTTTTCCGGTTAAGCAGTTATCAGGGCGTATCATCACAGTGGTGTTGTCAAACGGTGGTCAGCATACCCACGCTGACTCTGTCCGCCCAAACCCTTCCTTTCGTCAATCAACCGGATGAAGGTGGTAGAAACGGCGGGCGGAGCGGCTGCTAATTTCCTCCGCCTTCTCTGGTTGCCTCCACTGGCTAAATGCATACTGTAGTCATTCCAGCGATCTTCCATTGCGCGTAGCATTTGTTTAAGCGACTTCCTAAAGTGGTTCAACTCAAATGTGCATTGGAACAACTGAAATTCTTCGCCCGTCTAAATGTCCCTACTACGCCCACAAATTTGCACAGAGAGTGCGTTTAGTCTTCCCTCTCGCTTTTTCTCTGCGTGGCTAAAATCCGTGCGTCACTGCAGTTCTCAAATTACGTGTGCTCTTCAGAAGCTTCATTGTGACAGGTTGGAGCCAAAACAGAATTCATCAGCTTAGGTTCGAATAAAACACGTCAGTAAAAAAAATGTTAATAGCCGCTTTAGTATACTGTAATTGTGATCTTTAGTACCTCTGTAGCTCAGCTTTAATTCATATTAATTTGAATATACTTATCAACAAGTCAGAAGTAATGCAGTTTATGTATTTATCCTTTTACACTAATGCATAGCAGATAGGCATTGCAGCTTTGCTATGCTCTTTAGGGCTCTGCATGCCTTATAACATACTGTTTTTGTGCATTTAAGGTCAGTATGAAGTACTGGCGTTGACATGCTTTATGAGCACAAATAGTTAGCTGTTGTTGAACACGTAGCCTTTTGTAAAATTTTACGCATTGTAATGGTCATGCACCTAATAGTACACATCTTTCTGTTAATAAAGTAAATTGCCTGGGTCAGACATGTGTACACGCTTTCATGGGAGGTTGTTCAGTGTGAAGCATTTGACTTTTGGGCGAATAATCTTTCAGAAGATTGTTACAATCGATTTTGCATCACTTTACGGTCGCTCTTTCGTAGGAAGAATCATTAAAGGAGCAAGTGAAAGATTTTATTCACCTTTCAGGCAAACACTGATCTCATCAACGCTAATTGGTCACAGGTATCAAAGGCGGCAGCAATCGATGTCAACGCCGCCTTGCGTCAATGTTTATATTTGTTTAAGCGAGCATTGTTTGTTCGTGCATTTGCATCAGGAGAGTCGTGAGAGCGACATTCAGCTGCCCATTGATCTACAGTAGTCTGCAGTTAAACAATGGCTCCTCTGTTGCAAAGGCTAACCATTAGGCTTACGAAAGGGTCGCTAATCCTTTCTCCAGGCGACGCATCCATCCTGGCAAAAGTTTCAACGATGACTAATCAACTTTTCAGCACTTATTCCCCATACAGTTCATTGAAAAAAAAGTATAACCATCAGCAAGTGGTAGAAGCTTTCCACGTAACGCTCCAGGTGCCATAGAGAGCAGCGTTTACATGGGCGCCATGCTGGCATGCACAAAGGTCATTTGAAAAATGAATATAGGCTACTTATCCCGCTGTGGGTCAGATGCACAGGCGTGTTGCTGCTAATGGGGTAAAGGCATCGTCCAAGCTGAACCACCAAGCGGACAGATGTATGACCATAGCAAATTGGAGATATGCCTTGCCTACAACCAGCGATTATCATTCAGTGACCAGTGAGATAATTAGTCAGGAGCGAAAATTGCACAATGAGTCTTTTTGTTCACTTTTGCTTAGCGGCAATTGACGCGGCGCTTAGGTCTCCTGCTTGTTCATCATGAGGCGCACGAGCGCGCCCATCGCTTAGAGGTCAGGTAAGCTCACCAGCTGAGTTTTTTCTATTTGACAGCAGCTATGAGGACCATAGGTCGACCGGTTGGATAAATAATTGCTGACCGTTTCGTCTAAGCGACCAGTTAGTGGTCAGCAGCCTTTAAGTGGCCATTATGACCTATGGTTCCATGGTCTCAAACCTCTTGACTAAGTGATGTCTCATGCTTGATCACTCTTGTTCATTTTGTGAAGTCTCTCATTCAAAACATCTAGCACTTATAGTAGGCTTTGGTATGCAGTTGTCAAATCTGCTACCTTTCCTATTACAGTATCTTTTATCAAAAGGTTACGTGCACTCAGATTTAAGACATCCTAATTCTGTCTTATGAAAATGATCAACCTCTTGAACTGCCACTGCCATTAAGAAGAGTTAAGTTGGGGCAGCTCAGTATGTCTGTGCTGTAGGTCCGTAATTTCCATTGAACTGCTACCATGAAAGAAGACTCAAAAGTCAACAAACTTAACATATTGGCGTAGTGATGGTCACATGGTTAACGTGTTCATTGCTTTGTGAACATCACGCTTTCTGGGCAATTAAACATTCCGGTGAATGAGTGCTTATCTTGCTTGACATACTGCCAATTTGAGGCGCAACAAAGGCATCCGCCGGCACAGCGACTTCGCTGGAATGTGCTCAGCCGGCACGTGATTGTGTCTGCAGAAATGCGTGCGTCTAACCGTGCGGAATGCCATTTAGGCAAACCTTGCTGATGAGATTTTTGCCTGCCGAATGCTCATCATCTGGTAAAGACCAGTCTGGCGGTGGGACGTACGCGATTGGTTGATTTGTTGGCTGGTCGTCTCATGTTCCCATTGCCAATCGAAAGCTAACGCTGATCGTGAGCACGCGGCATACGATAGGCTGTCCGCCTCCTCTTGGTTAACAGTGCTTTCCCCTGAGGGCATTCTGTTCTCTATAAAGTTCAGCCGCAAGCTCGTCGCTGTAGCTTTTGGGCGCAGCATTCTCCAGTTTCACACACAGCCTATTGTTGCTAGCAAGTGTGACTTCACACATCATCGTTTTACCTATGCGAAGTATCCATTGTCATTTGCAGACAAGGCTAAGTACAAAAGATGATCCGTCATAGGTGAAACTATGAGCCTACTGATGCCCTTTGATTCTACGGCTAACGTGCTATTCTCCAACGACTGTTTTGAATTGTCGCAGGTAATTTTGCATGACAAACTTCATCTGCACTTGAGCGCGCCCTGAAAGCTTTCGCACAATCAGTTTCTGAAATTTATTTCACCATAGCTCTTGCTTTCGTCTGTATGTAAATGGGAGATCCCGTATAGCATCATTTGTGCAGAAGTAACCTTTGCACAGCGTTTGCCTTAACTAGCATACTACCGACAGCTTTGAGTGACAAGTTCAACTGTCCCTGGGTTAACCTGCTTGCATTAGGTATGACAGCTGCGCCTTCCCAGCAGTTGCGAAATAAACCAATGATGACCCACCTCCATAACCGCAGCTGTTTACGTAACTGGTCTTTATGGTGACCATGACACACGCTTTGGCACTTGTCAGGCTTTCATGCTCTGAAGCTAATTTATTCTCCTCTATTTTCCATCAGCTTTGCCGCTTGTTGGCGCTGAATGACCGTTGGTCATTTTCAGGTTTCCAAACGCCTGAAGGTTGAAAACGCTTCACCGCTTGGCGAACCGCAGCGTGGGTCAACGTTTGATTCCCTTGGTGGTATTATTGATCCGCTGAAGTCAGACCGGTAAGTTTGCATTGTCAAGGTCCACTTCTGTCACTTTGCTGGACGGAAAACATCCTTAGCGATGACTCATCATACTGGTCACTTTTAGTGCTTTACACCAACCAATGTTGAGCAATTTAATGCTTGAACTAACTGGCTTGTAAGATTGTCACCTTGAGAGCAGTAGGCAACATGTGAAACTGCTTTGCAGCTCTTTGCGTAATGGCTGAGCTTAAGTCTGATGCTCTATTATCCTTACGATGGCCAAATTATTTATAACTTGCATTTTGCCGATAAACTGATGAACAGTTTCTCTCTAATATTCTTTATAGTCAGCTTTTCTCTGGATTACAGTAGGAGGTGCTGAGACTGCGACAGAATCATGATATTATTTTAATTATGAAACGTGTGCATCTTTCGCAAATGCCTTGTATTAAGCCTATATTATATGAATAATCAATTCCATTGTTCGCAGGTGTATTAATAATAGCGGTGTTAATAATAATTTATTTGGTATTAATAGCGTTACAGTAATAATATTAATGCTACAGAAGTGTATCTGTTGCCTAAAGATGCTAACACAAGTCAGGTTAAGTCAGAAGTGTTGTGCAGTTATACGACTTTTCCATACTGCTTGAAACAGGCGTGACAAAAGTTGTCATACTTTCATACCTGTGCGTGCATGTCATATTTTACAGAGGATTCCCAGCTGCATCAGATATTAGTACAGACGTGGTTGTCCAGTCAATAAATCAATCAGATCAATCTTCTTCGTCATGTTCGAACGGCAGCAGCATTAGTGCAAATGGATCGTCCGCGTTCACCTCCGTCAGCAACAACCTTTGCAATGCCGGTGACAACACCTCCACCAATACTGCCGGGGAAATGTGCCATCCCATTCTGACTGACAACGTGACTCAACGATATCAGCAAGCCACCACGTCATCCTGCTCGCTCTACTTCTCAGCCGGTCAAAATTCTATGTCATTTCCTGCCGGGGATTGCTCCCTTTATGCCTCGCTTAACCGGTGGCCACTGGAGCCCTGCGGTTCAGGTAACATATTTTCCTTTGTGGAAAAACCTTTGAGAAGTTATGTGCAATCGCATTATGGTTCAGTTATTAATAGGTTGTATCCTTTTGTTTTAACAGCGGCAGCCTCCGTAAATGGAAAATCACTGCGTACTGTTTCGTACAAGTAAAAGTTCTGTACTACTTTGCAGAAGTCTCTCCGAAGTCAACGTTGCCAGATTTGTGTATAAAATAAAACTGAATCATTTTTTCAGATGTATCCGTTGGAAGAGGAACCGTTGGCAACGCGGGAGGCTCATCGCTGTCGCCTTACTGCGCTAGGTTAGCAATGGGCGTTTTCAATTTGATTTCATACGCTAAATCATTTAGTGGGGCTTATAATGGTCAGAATTCTCTGCCCAACTACAATTTCACCACCAGTACTGGCGCTGCCTATAGCAGCCAACAGTCTCAGTCAGCGTATCCAGCCGTGCTGGCACCGGCATGTGGTATCAGCTTTATCTGCTTTCATGACATAATTACTAATAGTTTTATTTTCATATTAGGACGAAATATGAAATCTAATCCGTATCCGCTTAATGCCTACTTAAGTGCGACCGCTGGTGGCATTCCTCCTGCAAATACTTATTACGGTAAGCATTAAGCGGGAGCACAAAAATGTGAGTTTAAATAGGCACAGTAAAATATTGGGCTTGAGCACCAAACAGAGCAATGATCCCAGATATGAAAGGATTATTTAATGGATTGTAGGACCAGGATACGCTGCATCACCTTTCGCCGCAAGCGGAATCGTAGCGACGCAAAATTTCACGATGACAAATCAAGCATTGGATTATTCTGGGTACAGTGCAATGGGAAGTTATCCACAAACATACCCTCAGTATTACACAAACCTTGCTACTTATCCTACTTACAACGGTCCCACTGGATGTGGAGGCGGCGGAGTTTTCAACGCAGGCACAGCTCCGAAGTACCAGCTTAGCCGCGTTCCACCATGCACGTCGGTGTCTAGTCAAAAGCCTGTTTCCGTCGGCGGTGATATGTATCTTGGAGAAATGTCGCCAACCAACAAAGCTGGAAATGATTTCAAGAAAGGTGGGATAACTTGTTCACATCATGATAGTCCTTATAAGTTGCTGCAGGTAAGGGAAAGCGAAGAAAGCCAGCCAACATTAGTCCTTCTCCGGAGGGTAACTACGAGCGAATTTTCCTTTGGGATCTCGACGAAACATGCATACTCTTCCACTCACTGCTGACTGGAGCCTACGCTACCAAGTTTAACAAGGACGTCAGCACCTTAGTGTCCGCGGGACTTCGCATGGAGGAACTTATATTTTACATATCTGACACCCACTTCTTTTTCAATGAATTGGAAGACTGCGATCAAGCTCATATCGATGATATTGCCGCTGATGACGCCCAAGACTTCTCGTAAGTGAACCAAAACGTTCAGGACTTACTGACCTTCAGCATGTATGTCTGCAAGTTCAGTTGCTCCAAACTTCTGACCGTGAATAGCGTAGGCGAATCAACAATGTCAGATTGCATATAGGAGTTATTAGCGTGCACTAATGGAAATATGAATTGTTTGTCTTACGCAACCTAACACCTTTTCAGGGCATTTACGTTAACCGCTGAAGGAATGCCGGTAGCAGCGACGGCAAGCAGTGCAACTACCTTTTGCTTGGTTCCTGGTGTTCGTGGTAGTATTGATTTTATGCGCAAAGTTGCCTTTCGATACAGGCGAATTCGAGATCTGTACAACTTGTACAAGGAAAACGTGGGAGGTAAGGAAACAGTGCTCCAAAAATTCTTTTAACTCCTCATCAGAGTGCACATTGTTTATCTTTCACAGATATTCACAGTCATATTAACAATTGTTGCGTTGAACTGTTAAGCTAAACTTATTAGGCACTTTTGTAGCGAAAATTTGCGATCCTAACTTTGCATACGTTTCACGTATGAGAGGTTTTATGGCTTCTTATCGTAGGTCTTCTTGGATGCAGCAAGCAAAAACAATGGCATCAGATTCGGTCTGACATTGAAGTCTACACGGACTCCTGGCACAACCTTGTGGTGAAGTGTTTGTCGCTAATTTCCGCCAAGTGAGTGATGAACAAACATATTGCCAATTGCGCAAAAAACGTCAAAGCTCTATGACGTATTGGGCTTTCTGAATAACTGTGCATTTTCAGGTCGAACTATGCGAACGTTCTGGTCACAACATCACCGCTGATTCCGACGTACGCTAAGCTATTGCTGTATGGGATTAGCGCTTTGTTTCCCATTGAAAATATCTACTGCGCTGCAAAAATTGGTGAGTGCTATAAAGCTGAAGCAACAAAGTTAGTTGATTCCAAAACAGGCAAGGAAGCATGCTTCGAACGCGTAATGCACAGATACGGCAGGAAATGTACGTACGTTGTCGTTGGAGACGGTCGTGAGGAGGAAGTAGCAGCTAAACAAGTGAGTGAGCCGTCTGACGTCAAGCTAACAGACACTGTTTTGTTTTTCTTAAACTACTCCACGAGGGTCAAATAGTGAATTATTTTATCATTCGTGTATGAAGCAAGAGCTGGCAATCTATGCTGCGTAGGAGCCACGTGAAAACGTATTCAGACAATCACATGTAGTACTTGGTCAGAATACTGTATTGGCAGCCTGTTCCAGCTTACCTTTTTCCTCTTATGAGTCCCGCAGTCTTCTGAAATGGGGTGCAAATATGGCTTGTTTAGATTAACAACAACAATGACAATAATAATAAATAATAACAGTTTTTAAACATCGTCTTAGCCTTTACGCGCTCAAAAGCATTTTTTGAAGCCAGCCACCTTAGGCTTCAGCATTTCATTTCCTCAGGGTGAAACTTTGTGTGCTGTTGGAATAATACTAACCAAGTTTCCATTATTCCCAGCATGGGTTTATGCTAATTTTCACTGTTCTTCAGATGCAGTTTCCTTTTTGGCGCATAACAAATCATTCTGACTTGCTGGCTCTGCATCACGCACTGGAACTGGGTCACCTTTGACAGAGCCATTTCGTGAGGTGCCAAATTGGAGTGTAATGTGAAGATGCCGCATTCCATAAGGTAACCCGTCGCTATTTCAGGCAAAAATATTGAAGTTACAAGCCTGGAAGTCAGGAAACTGTTGTGCAAGTGACAATGTCCAGTCGAAATGCCCCTTCAAGCTTCGTAGCACTTTCAGCCTTGCCACTTTGCCAATGGCACTGCTCAGATACGAATGCAGCGCTTTTTAAGGGATCTAATTCCCTTGAGTGAGCAGTTCAGTAAGGTCAGACGACCTTGTCAGTTAATCAACTCCCACTTTTGAAATGTGGCTTAAGTAGAGCTATTAAAACAATGTTGACAACTGCCCTTTCATTGGACTGTCATCCTTGAGGACTTGGTCAGCAAGGCGACTTAAACTCTTTTTTATTGCGCAATTTGTTGTAGTGGCCTTCGCATAGGCAAGATAACTTCTGCTTTGTACAGCAGAAATTCGAAAGCGACATTGCCAGCAAATTGAAGGCTACGACAAGCTTCTACAGCGAAGAGAGTGTACTCCTCCGTTTTGAAATGCTGTTTCTGACGCTGTATTTCAGTTCAGAAGAAAGCAGAGAAAATTATGGATCTTTCCTGTTTGCTCGCCACCAGTCATACTGTAACTTCGCCTAACCCTAAGCCTAAGCTACTATGACGACGGTTCCTCAGGCTTAGGGTTAGGCGAAGTTACAGTATGACTGGTGGCGAGCAAACAGGAAAGATCCAAAATTATATTAACAGCTTCACGAGCTAGCGTGCATTCTAAGTTTATCAAGTGCATTTAATTATAAAGTGAAGGCATAGCGATGCACGAATCCGCATGTGTCCATAGCAGCAACGTTCAGGCAGGATAACTCTGCTTATATTAGGTTTATGTAAGTTTTAAATTTTTGAAATGCTCTTAACTTTAGGCTGTGGCAGTACTGTTTATTTAACATATTGCCATTGACTGTTAGCTTTTAATGATGACCGGGCAGCCGTAGAACTGATTCCAACATTAACGCGTGAATATGTCAGCTGTTCCATCTTCTGACGGCGAAACAAGTTCATGCTGAAAGGTACGGTCAATACAGCAAACAATCGTCAGGGAAGTTGCTATTTCATTCAAAGGACTGAAGCCATACCGATCCATTATGAAATGTGAACCTTTGTAATGATTTATTTGAGCTGATAAGGCTGTTTAGAATTCTGAAGACACAAGATTTAGTTGTACTATTGGACCTTAACCTTTCGCTTAGCAAAAGTAAAATGTGGACTTCAAAGCTGTTCAATGATTTCATTTACCTACTTGCCACGTCTTTCCGTGAGCACCAACTGAGTCTGGCAACAGGCAGTCCTTCGTAACTCCTCCACCTCGCTGAGGACGGAACTACAGCATTCCGAAAGCTTTGATAAAAAAGTGTTAGTCATTATTCTGTAATTTTTCCAACAATCACTTATCCATCCGTTGGTAGAGCAGTGGTTGTGATTTAATTACAGAAACTCACAACAATAACGAACGGGAACAAGCCGTGAAAGGCTTTGATCCATGAAACACCTTCCAGTTATAAGACATCCATCCTTCAATGTTTGGTAAAAGTGTCAAATGGTTTGTCAGTTAACGCATGCGAGCGCACGGTGACCTGACTGCTTAGTCAAGCTGATTGTCAGATCAAAGCAGGACACGGCAGCTCAGCTGCAATCCGCCGTGATGGTAAAGGTAAAATGCGGAGGTGAACAGCGCAGGTCATTGCGTCTACCTGCGTTGAGGTCAAACTTGTTTTCCTCATCCAGAGGGTACGAGCTGGTAGCTTCAACGGTGAGTACGTGGCCTGCTTGTCGTTCCTGCACTCAACGCGGTCGCTATTGTTGCGCAACAACTGACCTCGACCTGATCGCAGTGCCTATTTTGGGTTATTTTCCAGCTTCCCGTTACTATTTATAGGTTGTTTTTCACGTTCTCCCCGGTCGCCCTTTGTGTGTTCATATGATGACCAATGGGCTACCAGATGCTGACATGACCGTTGGCTTTTCACTGAATGTTCATTGCAGGTCTATGACTCGGGAGGGTCGACTGGCTGTATGTGACATCACATCTTGTAAAACTCTGTGGAGTACGTTCGCGATGCTTTCCGAAAAATGACAGTGAGACCTGAATGGTTCTTCACGCTGTAAATCGACAACTGAACATGTTACTAGTGCGGTTCGGACTTGAAGGTTCTAACGAAGAGCAAAAGTATTACGACACCAACACTGTGGAAGATCAATTGCCATTTAAGCAAGAGAAAGAAGAAAAGACTGAAGAAAATGATGCCAGTCTACAACCGGAACCTACACCAAGGAAAAAGTCGTTTACCGTTTCAAGCTTACTGGAGGACAGCCCTGACCGACCTGGACTCGGTGCAACAAACCAGTTAACTGATCAAACGCGTGCCGGACAAGTTACATGCAGAAGAGATCAGAAAGGAAAACAATTTTCTCTACCAACAATGAACTCATTTCCGAGCTCATATCCGTTCTTGCCAATTATTAACGGACAAGCGGCACGCTACCCGATGAATCCTAACGGTGCTTGGCAGTTTCTTTCTCCAACGCCATGGCTATTCTTCAACAACAACCAGCCCTCCGTGATCACTGATGTTCGCCATTCGCCGCACAGTTCAGCTTTCAGGGCGATATTACCCAAAAGGCTGCATAAGGCGAACAAGTCTGTTGACCCTACCGATTTACGGCCCAGTTGTGAGCCGGTGGCAAATGAACCAGTTTCCTTAAAGAATGGGTCCATTCAGCCCAGATGCCCAGAGCAAACCGTTTCTGATGGTACGGACGAAAGCTCTTTAAGTCGATATACCACATCGCCAATATCCAGTTGCAACTCACCAAGTGAACAAGGTTTGGAAAACAGCAACGGTTTGTGCATTGTGTGCGAAGATAAAGCCAGTGGATATCACTATGGAATCGTTTCCTGCGAAGGATGCAAGGTCCTCTCGATGCGGCCTATATGTACTCAGCATTTTCATATCGACCGTTGCATTTGTAGGGTTTCTTCCGGCGTACGGTGCAACGGAACTTGGAGTACGTCTGTCACAGGTCAGGAACTTGCGAGATTAACCGAGTGACTAGAAACCGTTGTCAGTACTGCCGTTTCACGAAGTGTCTAGAATGCGGAATGTCCAAAAACTGTACAACAAATTCAACGGCCAACGTTGTATTCAAAAATTAATCTATCCATTTTTGTTTAGCGGTGCGGCAAGATCCGTGTCGCAAGAAGGTGGTCCGAGACTCAGACGTTGAAGCTCAAACGCAAGCCAGCTTGCAGCTGCAGCAAATTATGAAAGAAGTTAGCAGTGCGTTCGCCTCTGTCGTCAGATGTAGTGAAAACGAAAGGGGCGAAGTCAACAACGACGCGATTACCAATTTTGGCCACGCTATTCAAGGATTCGACGAGCTTAATTCAAGCGACCAAGAATTCCTAATTCAGGCGGCAATTCCTGAAATCAAAGTAGCAATTCTTTGTTGCTAACTTTCTCTGCAATAACTCTGTGTAGATGTTATATGACGCTTTCGAATTGTCCAAGCTGGATGAAGATGACATTTCAAACGCTGACTCTGTGGCAACCGTTGATGACTACCAACAGAGTTTGGAAAGAATGCGAAAGTTCATGCAGCAGACGGAGGTAAGCCTAGAAGAAATATCGCTACTTTGCGGTATATGCCTTTTAAACCCAAGTAAGCGCATATCGTAAACCCTGACAGAAAAGGTTAACGTTTCTAATATCCTGTGCAGGTCGATCAGGGCTTCAGGACACTCGCACCGTTGAAAAATTGCAAGAATCCTGTCTAGAAGCCTTGGGAGTAACGGTTCAGCTACGGGGACCGGGACAGCCGAACGCATATGCAAAATTACTTATGATGCTTACAAACATACGCTCCGCCAGAAGCTGAAGATGTTTGCATTATTTTGTTAAGCTTTATTAATGCCATGCTCACTTCCTGCCCATCACTCTTTTTCAGGACAAACTGATCACATATTTTCACTCACTTTTAATGCCCACAACATCTTGACATCTTTTAACATTTGGCTGTTCAGCCAACGTCAAGATTGCCTAAACTTGCAGGTGTCAATAAATCGTTTGCCGTTTTCCAAAATATGGTTTCATGCGAAAAGCATACGCTGCTCGCAATGGCCATTTCACCTTTGGACAATTCAAGACTGTATAATGTATTGCAGACTCGTTAGCAGCATTTTTAGCACTGCCAAGTTCACCCCCGTGCGGCCAAAGTCTTTTAATTAGCAAAACGGGTCGTCAGGGATTTCTTTGCTATGAACATATTACGGACGCTTTTATTTGTCACAACTACTCAGCATATGGTTACTAAACGAGTCTACTTTTAATATTCCTTAGAGTCTGAGTCAGCAGCTGACGATTGTGAATAGGAATCTAATGGATCCGTAGTAGATTCTGAATGACTGATCAAATTATCTTCTGCAGCCATCTTTGGAAGCTGAAATAGAAAGTGGAGCAATCGCAGCCACAGCATAACGCAATGAATACCGTTAAAGGCAAAATAGGTCCCTGCGGAGGTGTCTTTAGACCTGCTGACGTGGGGAACATTTCTTTATCTTTCACCGGCTAAGCAGAGACACGTTATACTTCCTGGATGACACTTTCAGCTTTACCTTGCGTTTCTTTTTGCATAAAGCATGACAGAGAAGTAAGAACGCAACAGCAAGCACAATAATGAAAGTTATAATAATGTGCTTTCCAACCAATGAGTTCTTGTCTAAAATGCATTTATTCTCAACACACACCTATCTTATAACTGGTATAGCTTAAAACCTAATGTCTATTGGCTATATAAGACTGCATGTTTTTGAAATCATAAGTATTTCAAGCAAGAAGTTTACATTTGAACAAGTTCTACAACACTTGCAAATGCGTTAGAAGACAAAGGATTTAATTAAGCTTTCGTTGTCCTATTTCTAGGAACGCTTTGCAAAAGGCAGCTTGCTTTTTGTATTTGCCAACTTCATTTACCTGCGTAATTAAAGCGACAAAGCATATGTAAAAATTATCAGCCCTCAAATGCTACTCACCGTCCTTATCGACCGGGCTAGTAGTATTCTTCTTGCCTCCGCGATCCGGTTCTGGAAAGGTAGCCACAAGAATTAGAATCACACCATGGAACAGAACATGACCAAAGCTTTCAGAACACGACTGTTTCCATCTTCAGTGGCAGGGCACAAGCAACCACATCTGCCTGTGCCTTGCCACTGAAGACGGAAACAGCCCTCTTCCCAAAGCTTTGGTTTTCTCATATATAACCCATTTCATTTCGTTTACACCACTCAACGGGAACAATCCGTTTGTAAATAAAGAACTACAGAAAAACCTGTTATGAGAAGTTCAATCTTTAATTCGAATGGCACCACATTAATTAGCAACAGGATAAAATAAATATCTCATACTGACGCTGGAAAAGGTAACCTAGGATTAACAATGCATGAGAACAGGTGATGATATCTGATGTCACAGATAATAAGAATGATGTTACTGAATTAAATTCACGCCACGGGTCTTTCCTGTTTGCTGCCCATGAGTCATACTGTAACTTTTCTGAAGCCTAAGTCTAAACCAAGCTACTCTGACGACAGTTCCTGAGGCTTAGGCTTAGGCGAAAGGCTTCAGAAAAGTTACAGTATGACTCATGGGCAGCAAACAGGAAAGATCTCACGCCACTGCCTTAGGAAAAATCAGATCATTCTTATAAATTAAAATATGAAACCATCTAACAGCAGCATCAGAAAAAGATTACGTATACAGGATTCAGGCAACGCAACTACAAAACGCTGCGCATAGTCTCATTAACAAAGAAAGCAAAGTAAACAAACAAAGGAGACGTTTATTTCATGGTAGTGCCCGTTTTATATTGTAATAACTGAAGCTTTCAGGTGTGAACATCACCCGTCATCAGCGGTAACAAACAGAACAAACTTTCTGTTTGTCACCGCTGATGACAGGTGATATTCACACCTGAAAGCTTCAGTTATTACAATATAAAACGGGCACTACTGTAAAATAAACGTCAATACAACATGAAGATATACGGTCCAGTTAAGAAGAAGTATATGTTCAGTAAAACAAAGGACAATGATAAAAGATATTTCTAAGTGCTGTGAGCCCTAACGATAATCAAAGAACAGAAACCATGACGATAAAGTAAGAAGATCAGTTTAGACAACGTTCACAAATTTACTGAGCGTGCGCTTCAGCTGATGGCTTCATTTTATGACAAAGACTAAATGAAATTCTCAGAAAAGCAGTTATGTAAAGCTGTAGGAAAAGAAAAGCTTGTATGTAAGAAAACTGGAGAACAAGGAAAAAGAAACTTACTGGGGATTGGAGGGGGCGGAGGCTTATTATCACCTAAAAATTGAAATAAAGTTAGATAAGGACTTCACAGCAACGACATAATGACGATTTAGCTTGTCGCATACGCGATGGACAAATGGCGCTTTAAACAAGGTAAAGACGTTCAGCTGGCATGACCACAACACAGTTGAGTCGAAATGTGCCAACACAGTTTGTACAAAAAGTGCATCCAATTATTTGCAAACAAAAATAGTCAAAAATGGAAAGTGGACATAAATTAGTTACCAAATAACGTGCGAACGTTAACTTTACATATTCCGTTGGCTACACGTAAGTAGCTGAAAACAACGCTGACTAAGCAGAAGAAATGAACAACTGAGCCAAAAAATTACTGTAGTATGATAACTTTACTCAGCGCTAAAACTCAGCTGCGTCGCTGAGGAATATTTTCAGCAATTTCAACTATCCGCTCAAATGATGATTGTTGAAGTTGCGCCATCGCAACTCGATTACAATTATCATGCAAATATCTATTTGACGCCACCACACTAACGCTACAGTATCTATTTGAGGATGTTTGAAAACCTAGTGAGCCTGCTGTGTCCGCAGATCTGGTTCCCCAGGAAAATAGTGACGTCACTTTCGAAGAAGACTAACACTTCGCTGCTGAATATGACACTTGATCTGTCTTTTTGCTAGCATATGAACGTGACACGCAGAGGAACATTTTTTTGTCAGCGTAGCTATGTGTAATCCTATGGATTCACTATTATCCTGCTAATCTGTTATTTGCGTATGAGCCTCTAGTATCTCCAGCATGCCCCCATACTTGCTCATAAGTCCCTCTGTGACACTCATTGTTCGACCATTGTTTGCATCTCATGCTGTTATCCACTCCTTACTCAAATGAAGAAACAGCTGATAGAAAGTTCATCAGAGACGACCCATCTGATGTCCATTGAGAAAGTTCACTGCTGAGCAACGCTCTCGCCTCACTACCATAGGAATTACGCAGTAATTATTGCCATCAGTACCAACATCATACTAGGACATTATGAGGGAAGAAGCACAGTTTTGATGAGCATTAACCTAGTGCTAATGGAATAGGAGACAGAGAATGAATTTTCATCTTCTCAATTCTTATTAATATATAGTTCACTATACTTGGCATATTCCAGCGTACAGAGTTCACAATATCAGCAATGCTTTTAGAGGTACAACATAAGTTAGCTTAAGAATAAGCACATAAATACCCTTTCCAGAAGGCACTATACACGTCATCATTATGAATAATAATAGAAGCCCATGAGGGCTCCCCATCCTGCATTGTCCAGAGGAAAGAACAACATGAAGCAACGGGACAATAATGGACAGTGCATTGTAGTGGTTGCTTCAATAAGAGATGCACAACAGATCAAGCTAATAACAAAACTTGTGAAATTTAACAATATGTTAATAATAATTAAAACAAGCGGCAAAGTAGTAGTAATTCGCACAGGTAAACCTAACATTCACAACCCCGCAAGTTTGAAGGTACGACAGAGCCAGTATCCTGAGACAGTGACACACTAGACCGTATAGAAGATTAAAGCGTTAAAGCGGAGAGTGTCCATCTCTTAATGGAGAAAAATTTGGCTTAGCGCTTCTCAATGCCTCCCTCGCTATCACCCCTGAATTAGTCGCACCGTTGGAGCAGGAGAGGGAGGTCTTCTCATAACGATAGACTGGAAGTGTTTCGAAGGCACGCTGGTATGAACAGAGTCAGATTCTACAGTCAGAACCTTTGCTTTTTCCTGTTTCTGCCCACCAGTCTTAGTGAGCCCTTTTGACCAAAGTTCGACGCTGAGTTTGCAATTTTGAATTTCGTCCGTAGTAGGCGTGGCATTTTCTCTCATTTTATTAATTTTCTACAATCACACTGGGACACAAGGTTAAGAGGAACCGTAAAGCCCACGTAAGCGAACTTGTGTGTACGGTAGCTCTCGCGGATTGGGACGCTTAAGTATCAACGGTAAATAGCACCAAATTGAAGATGCAATTCCTGTAAGTGGGCTCGCCTGTAAAGTGGCTCTGTGATTTGGAATGCAAAAACGGCCACAGCCAATAGCAGCAAAACGCTTCAGCTAGACAACGGCTATGTTTTAAGTAAAGAAAATTTGCAGGCCGTTGTAATTAAAATCAGTTCGGTGAAACAGACTAATGCCAGAAAGGAAGCAGAAATCATGGGAAAGATTTGGAACGTAGGTGAGAAAAAGTATACAAATACATAATAATCCCTTCCACTGCTACCGTGGAAACTGTAACGCAGCGTTGACGACATCTCATAGAATGACATGTGCCAGTTGGCGTTCACCAACTCAAATGAAAATATTTAGGAAACGTAAAGAGGCCCTGACAGAAGAACGCAACCTGTAAAAGACCAATAGTGGAATGGGGTAGTCAGCATTAGAAAAACTGATGAAAAGTGAGCTTTAGCAGAGCAGAAGACAAACTCAAAGCGAGCAGTAAGACGAACCCAGAGCATAAATCAAGCATGTGAGTAAATGCTCATGCACACTGCCCTGCATCCATCATTGTAACAAAGACAGATAAAAGTCTCTGTGAGAACGCTTTTTAGTGAGCTTGGACATACGAGCAGTTATGCAGAAAGTAAACAAAAAACTTACCTCCTGGATCTTCATGTTCATTTCCGGGTCCCTGTTCCTCTACAAAGAGAAGCATATCATGACAAATACAATGTAGTCATGCACGGCGTAGCGACGTAGTCCCTTGTCATTAAGATGAATGACTGATGAATTAAACATTAGACACAGGATTGGAGCCATAACGCCTAACAGGAACTGTACAGCTAAAATGGGTATAAACTGGTGCTCCATGCTGATAAAACAGCCACATGCTTCCACAGATATTCTACAACTAAAACGAACACACTGTTCAGAAACGTAAACAAACCAAAAAAGAATGAGCGCAGCCTCTACAAAAGAACTCAGCGAACGGATCAGTACATGCAAGAAAAAACACACCAAAAACAAATAAACATAAGTGGCGCTTCGTCAACATAAAATATGCGCATAACGGCAATGCGAAGCCGTACCAATGGCAAAACGTCTACGCGGGAGCAAAATGTGAGGGCACGCGTTAACGCACGCACTAAGCAGACAGGGAATAAACATTATAGCGACAACATCCATAATCACCCGGCAAGAACAACGACTGCACAGTGAAAACTGAAAGCTAACTCACCCCACTGTTCAGTACTGCTCCTGCTATTAGGCGAATGAAATGGAACAAAAATAAGAAGCACATAAAACAATAACTTCAAAGCAGCAAAGTGGTAAGAGAGACAGTCTTCTGCGGTTCAGATGAATATTAATCAACCAATACTCTCACCAACGCCAACGTGGCAAATGCTAAGTCAAATTTCCTTACATCACTTCCGCACAACCACAATCTATCAGCAGTTGTGCGCACAAAGTGGAAAAGAAACTTACCTGGGTTTTCGATCCTAGCTGTTGTGTTTGAACCTGAAAACAAAACCAGATAAAAGAACAAACTGAAAGCACTCACGTGATCAGTGAATAAGTCCGCTCATCATTGAGAACAATTCTACATTAAATAACCGACCCACTACGTGCAACTGTAGCAAACAAGAAATCAAATTCTCTGCCAACTTATGCATTGCTGTGACCTAATAGGCGTGACACAGAAAATTCCAAATGAAAGTTACCTGACTCTTCACTACTGGACGTTGTATTCCCCAATGGAAGTTCCGCTACAAGAAAGAGCATATAAGAGAATAAACCAGAACCAATGAAGAGGCTGCCAGCACACGCGAACAAAACACTAACCAGTACCCTATTCACGGACCAGCGTGATAAACATGAAATCAAATTCCCCAACGACATTTACGCACAGCTATGATCTACCAGCAGTTCCCCAAAAAAGTGGAAAATGAACTCACCCTCATCTCCAGCACTTAACGTTGTATTACTTGTATTAATTTCATTCATAAATAAACATAATTTCATTCATAAACATGAAATCAAATAAATTAAAAGCAGTCAGCACAGTAACCACACTCAGCGAAGACATACAGTAACTAATCACCACTAAAGCCACAACCGTAGCAAACATGACTTCAAATTTCCTCACTACGCTCACAGTCAGCTACGGCATACTTGCTATCATTGCCCCAGGAAAGGTAAAAGAAACCCCCACCCGCTTCCGCAGTACTGGACGTTTTCTTCCCTGCTGGCAATCCCTGCACACTAAGGAGAGCACATAACAGAATAAATCAAAAGTAGTGAAGCGACTGCCAGCAAGCCTAGTGTCACACATGCTGACACAGACAGTAACCAAATCGCCCCCACTCCCCAGTGTAGCAGACGCCAAAAGGTATTTCCTAACGACACTTACACCCCACTAATACCTGCTACCGGTGATACACAAAAACTGAAAAGAAACTCATTCGCCTCTGAACTACTGGATGTCGTAATCTGCACGCCAACTTCCCCTGCAATAAAGAGAACATGAGAGAACAAACTGAAACCACTGAAGCGACAGTTAGCATGGCCCCGCGCCATTCTGGGAGATGTAGACATTAACCAGTCCCCCATTCACTCGATAGTGCACCAGACGCTGAACAAGATTTCGTAATGATACTCATGCCACACTTTTATCTGCTATCAGTGTTCCAGAAAAGACAAAAACAAACTCACCCGCCTCTGAACTGCTGGATGTTGTGTTCCGCCAGACGACGTCCGCTGAAACAAAGAGCACATGAGGGAATAAACCCAAATCAGCGAAGTAACAGTTAGCACGGCCCCTAGCCATTCTGGGCGACATAGATATTAAACAGCCCCGTCCAGTGGATGGTGTAACGCTCGCCAACGCAGATTTCGTAATGAAACTTATGTCACACGTCTATCTGCTAGCAGCACCCCAGAAAAGAGGAAAACAAACTTACCGGCCTCTGAACTACTAGATGTTGTG
>KN538376.1:1234121-1277474 GCA_000797535.1 Trichuris suis | reverse complement strand
GCTGGGACTTCGTTTATTAGACAGAAAAATGAATACTCCGACGTGATTATCACTTCCTTGTACTGTAGCCCTATTGTTCTCCTCCTCGATTTCGGTTAATCGAGGGTTCGGTTAATCAAGGTTCGGTTAATCGAGGTTATGGTGTATGCTAGACCAAAGAAACCGGAAGGTTGATCAACCGGTAAGCCATGGTTCCCTCTGGGAAACTGACGATCTTATACCCGCTTATACGCAACTTAATAACCGAACAGCAAGATGAAGGGAACTGCGCATTTCATGCATGTTAATATCTTCGTTGAGAAGCTGCAACCTTTGATAGACAGCCAACGTTGCTAGTGCTTAAAAATCCTGCAGTTCGCGGGAAAAACCCAGTTCGACTGCTTTTTACTTTTCCCGTTTGTTCTAGAAGCCTAATGACCATTGTATAACGGATGCGTAAGTGCAGCGCCAATTCTCCAAAAGGGTTCGCATTCAAAACCCGAAAATCAAAATCCGGAACGATGAATATCCCGAAAAGTTTTGTCAAACAAAATTGAAGTACCATCTTATCTAAAGTTTGCTATTTGGCAACTACAGTTGGCGATTTATGGTCCTCATGCCGCTGCTCCATATTTGGTTTAAGCAATGCGATTCTGAAATTCAGTTATGGTGTTTTAGGAAATTTGGTGAAACTGTCCAAAAATGTACTGTTAAGCCTAATGCAACTGCGTTTTGCTATGATTGGTAATTGTTTACGATCCTTTTTATAACTACACTCATGTATAATAGCCATCCTCTTAGAGTTTCTCATCGTAAACCGAAAATTCGCCAACATTTTCTGTAGACCACCTAAGCCTAAAACAAAACTTCAGAGAACTGAGACGCTGCTCATAGTTTTTCTTACGTTTACTAAAAATTAGAACCACTGAGATTGCATACAGTGGGTCTGCAGTGGCTCAGTTCAGACTCTAAAGCCGCCCATGGCAATGGCCTCTTGTGGCGTCCCACCGCGGGTCAGTAAAAGGATCACCAATCACCACAATGGTGACATAACGGAAAGAACGCTACCCTCCTCTGTTGCTTGAAGCTTGAAATTATGTAACAGGAAAACGGTTTGATAACCCGGATCTTTCGCATTTCGTGCCTACCGGGCATACTGTAACTTTTCCTAAGCCTTCGCCTTCGCCTAAGCCTAAGCCAAGCTACTGTGACGACAGTTCCTGAGGCTTAAGCTTAGGCGAAGGCTTAGGAAAAGTTACAGTATGCCTGGTGGGCATGAAATGCGAAAGATCCGATAGCCCTTTCAGCTAGCAAAAGATACAAACAAATTCAGGATTTTGATCATCAAGTTAGCACGTCGAGGAAGAGGACAATCTCATGTAAGAAATTCTTTACAAAGCATTCTGCTCAATGAAGGAGTGCATGCTAGCTTATCTTCAACAAAACTGCAATCAAATCCACCTGCAAGGCTTTGAGCGAGAATGAAGAAGAGATTTCAAGCACAGGGCTAATCTTGTGTACCCCAAGCCACCTTCCTGCGTTATTTACTAGACTTGTTCACTTCATCTGAGCACGATCTTCCCACTACTGGTCAAAACAAAGCCAAGGACATAACGAGTGCAAGTTCAGTCTTGATAATGCTATTCCTCATCAAAGATCTGAGCTTAAAAATATTAAGGGTCATAATCAAGGCGGACAAAAGAAACAGAGTTGTCACAATGAGGTAAACATTGCATATACAATAATGTCTACAATTCTGTCGAACATTATCTTATACGGGTGTATGTCGAAATCCTGAATGATAAAATCCCGACTGGTGAAATCCTGAATGATGAAATCCTGACCGGTCAAAATCCTGAACAGACGAATTCCCGAACGCCTCATATCCTGAACGTTCAATATCCCGAAAATGATACTACTTAACCAAGAGACAGGGAGGCAAGATAGTAGTAGTTTTTCTTTTTGATCGAACAGATCTATATAGATAAAAGGGATTTTTATAACCACAGTAATGCCTATGGTGAAAGGAACTTGAGAAAAGGATACCTTGTAATTTTTATCGTTCAGGATTTTGACTGTCTCCAGTCTTGTACACCCCTTTTCATTCAGGTCCTACAGCAGCATACAGGAATACCTTGACTTCACTGCTTGATGACAACACAGCGAGAAAAGAAAAGCGCAGGACTAACAAACAGCCTAATATTTTAAGTTTTGGTCACACTTGAAACTTTCCGAGGCACTAATACTCATAAGAGTGGCATCCCGTAGCTTCAGTGGACACACTTACGTTGGGAATATGTGCCTATCTTGAAACAACCCTATAATCATTGACAAGGAAGGGAAACTCCTTATTTAGAAGGGAAGCCTATTCATATTAACAACAAAATTATCCATATCAAAAATATGATTGCATAGCAATTACGACCTTCAGGAACAACTGTTTAAAATATCAATAGGCACTTTAAAAAACCATTCTTTAAAATTGCTGCCGCGTAGTCGGTTCGGAGTAGCTTCAGTGTCACTCGACTTGATTGCGGCAGTTGTCTCTGAGCTCAGTTGAAGCTTTACGTAAAACGCGTTCGCAACTCTGTGCACACAATCCAGAGCATTTGAAAAAAAAGCAATGGATGCAAAGTCATATGACGAATCATCATGCCACGATGAGTGTGAAACTGCTGAGATTGCAGCTTGTGACAAATATGGAAAGGCAGGTGAAGCGATTACGCTTGCTACAAACTTCGTTGAACTGAAGAAAATAGTAACTTCGGACATTGTCATACAGCAGTACGACGTAAAAATAACGGGCAAGGAAACGAAGCTCACAAGAGAAGACAAGCAGAATGCCTTCTGGACGTTCGTCCAAATATATCCAAATACCTTCAGCGATCCGTTCGGTCTTGCATACGATGGTCAGTCGATTCTGCTGGTCAATGATAACTCGGCCAACAAAGACTTCGAAATTTTGAAAGGCGAAGTGTGCGTCCACATGCTTCACACGCGCTGCCCAGTTGGACTGACCGTTGAAATAAGGAAGACTGGCTCGACCACATTGGCATTCAAAAATGAGCTTCATCAAAGCTTACCGGCAGAAGCAAGACAACAATCCATTCAAATGTTGAACACGATTCTTTCGCAGGGCCGGCTATGCCCACTAACGGCAAAACCGGAAAGTTTCTGCCCAATTGACGGCACCATTTTTGAAGTTGCTTCCAAGATAAGGATTGGCGCTAAAGTTGGTGCGGAAATTCGGCGTGGACTATTTATTGAAGCAAAAGTTACCGACGGCTATCTTCCATTGGTCAACGTAGATCTAATGTACGAGACATTCTATCGCCGACAAACGCTGCTGCAGTACATCTGCGATGTGCTAAACAGTCATCAGCAGAAGCAACATTACGCCGTAGAGCAAATTCAGTCTGATACAGCTTTGTCCAACAGCGAATGGAAAATTATTAAGGCTGCGTTGATAGGCCTCCATGTGAACACAATATGTAGAGATACTAGTTCACAATATCCCATTATTGATGCGGTACCACAGGCGGCAAGACATGAACTTCTCATGCATGACGGACAAAAAATAAACCTAGCGGACTATTTCGGAAAAAAGTACAGCGCATTGCAATACCCATATATGCCAGCAGTTGGAGTTGGAAGCAAATCGCAATGCGTCTACCTGCCGGTAGAGATGTGCCTCATACCTGACAAGCTACGCTACGATGCAGCAAAACTGCTGCACGTTCAAAAGATGCTGTTGAACCAGTGTCGTCAGATCGACACGGCTACTCGCCTACAAAACTGCTTAGACCTGATGCAAAAGTTTGAATATCAAAATGACAAATTCCTGAACAATTTCGGTCTTGCTTTGTCGCATCATTTTGTCCAGGCGCCTGGCCGTGTGCTGCAAGCTCCCGCCCTGGAATACGCGTGCCAAAAGCAACCAACCGTAGTTCATCCCGTCAATGGGATTTGGCAAATGCAAGACAAGCATCTATTCAAAGCAGCCGGCTGTTCCAACTATTCGGCCATTTCATTTCTGCACCGAAACAGACTGTACAACGTTGTTCAGTTTTGCAAAAACGTCGCAAACGCTTGCAATGAAATGGGTATGCAGATGCCGACCAAAGCTGACATGGTGATACCGGTTGCCAACACTGAAGAGCTTGAATGGGCAATCGATCTTGTAACGGATGTATACAAGCAGCGTGGCATGACATGTGGTCTAATTTTTGTGGCAGTCAACTGCATACATCAATATGCAGCGGCCAAATATATGGCTGACGTCAAATACGGTGTGCCGACATGCTGCGTTAAGCCGGACATCTTTCGTAGTGTTTTAAGTAAGAAATGTACCACCGCGGCAATGCGGTTGGCACTTAAGCTAAACTTAACATTGGGGGGAATTAATAGCCGCATAGCTGATGACATCGTAACAAAAACACATTTGTCCGGCAAACCTTCACTCGTTTTGGCTGCTGATACTGTGCATGTTGACTCCTCAACTAGCAATGATTCCCCATTGATCAGAGTAATGGTAGGTAACACTGACGATGATTACGCAAGGTACGAGGCGTCCGTTGACGCCCAGTTGTGCCCTGACGAAGAAGTAACAACTTTGGAACAACAATTTCGGGAGCGCATGCTAAGCTATAGAAGTGGCACTGGCCAAAGCCCGCAGCAGGTTATTCTGTTCCTCGTTAATGTTCCTGAGGAAATATTCGGACAGGTAGAACCCCAATGAGATCGTGTGCAGTTTTTTAAAGCTACCTTTACTAGGAGTTGCAATGCAAGTTGGAAGCCTTTAGATTAGCCGGCCGCAGCTTAGGCACAGATTACCGCCCAAATCTGACCATAGTGGTTGTCATAACGGAACATCACACCTACTTTATGGTCAGTGACAAAAAAACGACTGAAGAAGTATTGGCAACAACACGGCCGTTGCCCATTGGCACTGTAGTTGACCGCCGAGTTATTTCGGCCGGTAGTTGCAATTATTATTTGAGTAGCAATGCTCAAATGCAGGTAACATGTGTTTTTGATGTAATTCATCTGATTAATTTTGCCCCTGTTTGCAGGAATCCAACAAGCTTACAAAGTACTACGTCATATATGATGAGAACCAACTGGACGCTGATGTAATACAGGCTATCTCCTACTACTTGTGCTACCTGAACGGATGCGTTACCTGTTCGATTAGCGTTCCAGCGCCTGTACACTTTGCGCATCTTGCTTGCCAGAGCGCTCAACAGCATTTGCAACATGCTCTGTAAGATTTGCACGCCTGCCTACTAGCTGACGACCAATAATACTTGACATGTTTTCAGAGAGCACGAACACGTGTCTGAGACCAAAGGGAAAGATGTTTCGCGAATAAGTGAAGTACTAACCAACGCCATTTCCGTACACGAAAACATTCGCAAGACGATGTACTTCGTCTAAAGTGATCGCAGCGGTTGCCTCGGCATAAAATAAATTAATAAACTAACCAGTGACTCATATTAAACATTGCTCATGATTTCAAGTGTCAGCAGGCGCTGAGTGGCGCCAGTGATGTGCCTGAAACTTTCAGGAAGATCCCCTATGATCTCATCACGCACGCGGTCGCCCAGTCAACAGGCTGCCTTTATGCTTTACTCGAAAGTTTATGTCAAAATTTGCGGGCGCAATCCTTCAAAAACGTTGGCACTTCGACGGAAGCGAGGTCAACACAGTTTGGAGTAAACTGGAAGGGATTGCTACCGTCAAAAGCGGGCATTGAAGTCATTAGCGACTTTTCGTTTTCCTTTCCTGAGCGTTCCGACCTAAGGGACACCTCAACAAATTGTATAAAAGCTGGGGAAGGCTTTGACTCGAATGCTTCCATTGGCGTGTAGTTCCTAAGAAGCTGAACGATCTAGAAAACAACGCAATTGTAACGTTTCGACGCAGCTGGAAAATTAAACATTTTGTTATGCGGAGTTTGCAGTCCAAGTCGAGTTTCGATTATCGCACAAATCAGTGCTAACCATTATTTTACATTGGTTCTAAAAAGATCAGCTAAGTACGCGGTATATCCCGCCGCAAACGAGTAAATGAATTCTTTTTGAAAAGATCGACAAACTGCTTACAAGAGGTTTGTTATTGATAAACAAATAAAGTACTGAACATCTTCAACTTAATTCGGATGACGACAAAGACGCTTAAGTCAGTTCGGTTGAAAAGAAGTTATGAAGTTGACCAACTGTTGGTCACTTCCAGTAAAAGGTCCTTCATCTAAATGACACACTGCTGGCGAGAAAAAACGGCATATGCCACATGGCACCAACTTGTCAGCAGTAAATGTAATGTAATGAGCAATGCTACTTTTGCCTACACCTTTACACTTTTTGCGGATACATGTGCTGCTTCTATATACATAATACAACACAATATAAAGATTAATAATCCATGGACTGCTTGATATCTGACGCTTAGCATTTAAGGGAGTTACTTCTGCTTACGTGACGTCATTAAAGGTACAGCTTTTTACCATGAGTTTAGTAAGGAAGACTTAAAGCAAGCTTCGCGTTTTCTATACTGCCAATTCTCAAAAAAAAATTCATAGAACTCCTTTCGATGTCCGCGCTGTACCATCTACACACGTTGGGCTAATCGCCTACGCACTAACCTGAGAGACGGTGAGAGAGCTGCACATTTCGTTCCAACAGGATACGTCCTTTTCGCTCTTGCGCGTTTGCAAAAGATGGGTTACTTGAAATAAAGGTTGCAACGTCGCAGTGACGTCAGCGAAGTTGTGACGCCGAAGCCAACACTCCAACGACGACAAGTTGTGCCTAAACTTCTCCTTTGGCCAAAAGCTTTGCCAATTCGTCAAGCGACAAACCTTATGCGGATAGCACTTGTAAAATTGCACAAATTTGCGCGATACATGATCTCCTTGAATGCCGTAGAAGCTATTAAAGAAGAAACGTGGTAAAATATTGCGCTCAGCGCATTGATCTCCATGTCTAGCGATTCAGCTTCGTTGTATACTTTGTCCAGCTATTAACAGTATTACAGTATACGCTCTCACGTTTGAGACAAATGGACAAGCTTACGTAGTGAAGCAAAAGGTAAAACAAGGGCTCCTTGGTTCGCATGTCCTTCTCACACTCGTACTCGATTAGACCAGGAACTACATGGAAACATATCCTTGTTAGAAAGGCACCAATGCTGGGAACATTTGTTTACCTATTAAAGGAATGATAAAAGGCTCAATGCATTCCTTCATCAGCTTCTGAAACATGTCGACAACCAGAAGCGTGCAGAAGCGTTTCATTTCACGTGCTCGGACGTTGCGAAATCTGTAACGCCTCATCAGCTCCTTCAACTCCGTAGTCATACACTCCTTAAAAATATATTGGAAATGGCCTACGCAATCAGACTTGAAGAACAGACTTGAACGGTTCCGCTATACTGACGCAGCAGGTTGGAAAGTCGTCGATAAACGTCCAACCAATGCAGACAGGCCGACAAATCTGTTCTTGCCTATTGAAAATGATCGGAAGGAATATATACAGGTAGAGTGAATGAAATGTGCGGTTGTCACTTGAAGGGCAATCCAGACTTTGTCATTCAACGCCACCAGCAGTTGCATTCCTGCTTTCTCGTTCTCCTCAGTATGATCGTAGTAACGAATTGCCATGACAATCAGAACAGCAGTCTGAGAAGACGATAAACCTTCATCCACTTCGTCCTTTTTGTACTTTGCATCTGTAAATGGCAGTTGAGCTAATTTGCATACGCGTTGTTTGGTCTCTACTTTTCACTACTGCCGCGGTAAAGGCCTCCACATTTTGTACAAAAAGCATGCCAAGAGAGTCCAACGCCTCCTCATTGTCTCCTTCAAAAATACACGGTACGTAAGCGAGGTATAACAGCGCCAAAAGCTGAGAGACCAATGTCGAAGACTTCCTGACTTTCTCGGGATTCGTTGTAATCGCAGGAAGGAAGAAACAATCGACGCTTCAATTCCTAAAACGCCTTCGTGAAACAAGCTATCGTGACTGCTGTACATGTTGGAACCAGAATTTGCCTCTGAGAATCATTCAACTCCATACGAAGATACGACGAAAGCTCTGTTGTACGTAACGCCTACAGGTCAATGAAGCTGTCAAACGCCACGCGCCTATTTTGGCACTTGTTGCCTACCGTTCGTTGAGATGATTTTGCGGCAGCTGCACTTTCGCATAGCCGAGCATTTTCTTCCAGCAAGGCTTCGCACAGTTCAGACTTTTCCTTTAATGAACTAACGAGCAGCCTAAAAAGACGTTGCAACCTTCGTTAGCAGCTTGCGCGAAATTCAATTCAGCCAAACTCAATGATATCCTTCTGCTTCAAGTAGGCTTGTACAAGTGCGTCGGTTTGTTGAACGCCACAACAGGCCGTCTTTTGAACATGCAATTCCAGCAATGTTCTTATTTCTCTATTCTGCTCCTCGCAAGCGTGAAGCTGCGTAGTCAGTGCATTGACGAAGGCTAAAAAGTATTTTCAAAAAAAAAGAATCTTCTACAACCAAATAAAATGTCCTAAAATTTGTTACCTTAAAAGGCAAGAGAGCGCGCAAAGCTTTTATCTAGCAAAGCAGTTGTTGCAAAAAGGTAAATGGGAAGATGTACAACATTTTGAGAAGGCGACAAGATTCTTTTTTGAAACAGCTCACTCAGCACAATGTCGTCACGTGGTTTCAATTGAACGTTAGCTCTCATTCAAATAGGCAAACTCATGCTAGTCATACTTACAAGTTAAAAATAGGGAAACCTGCAGCGCTATACAAGTGAAAGTGTGTTAGGGTCAAAATCCCCAAAGTCGAAATCCCGCATGGGTCAAAATCCCGATAGGTTGAAATCCTGAATAGGCCGAAAATGCAAAGCGTGGCCTTGTTTAGGTTGTGCATTGGCATCTTCTAGTTTTGGATTAGTCAAGATGACTCCTTCAGCATTTGCGGCTCACCTATGAACACAGCTGGTTTCTTTTCAGCAATCTTTTCGCTAACCATAAGAAGGCAAAGAGATCAACACGGTTAACAAAACTAGATGTCAATGCACAACTGAAGCACTTTACAGCACTTTCGATACAGTGCACTTTCGACCTATTCGGGATTTTGACCCATGCGGGATTTCGATCCTTCGGGATTTTGGCCCGTGCGGGATTTCGACCTTTCGGGATTTCGACTGTCGGGATTTTGACCTATCGGGATTTGACTTTCGGGATTTTGACCGCCACCGAATGAAAGTTCCCTTACCGTACACATCGCGATTAGGAAAGCTAATCATTGAGTTCAAGTCTGAAATTTGCCGTTTCAAATTTCTGTTTTCGTCTTCCAAAGCGATCGCCTGTGGAAAGAAAACAACAGTTTACCAGCGCAATGAAAACAAAAACTGAAGGAATGTTTTTACTCTTGACCGATCGACCAGCCGATCAATGTAGCCACAACGTCCTTGCTTGATTTTGCTTTCAATGTCGAAGTGATCGAGCCGGCAGCGAAGTTGCTTAACTTCAGCCATCAACTTGCTGCTTAAGTCATTCTGCTCCAATATAATGGCTAACTGGTCATTCTGAGCCATTTAGCAATAGAAGAAAAGTGACAAGACGGCTCAACATCGGATACCTCAACTTTGGGTTTTTCAAGAGACGCCCAAGCAGGCACCGCCTGCTGATCGACGAATACCCGTTCCTGCAATCGCAAAAGGCTAATAGTAACGAGAAGGGCGAAAAGTAATGGCTGCTCACTTTGTCGCCATATCCGAAAGCTTCTGAGCACTTAAGATCACGTAGGATTACTGAATTGGAAAAAAATTCAAACACGATCGAAACTAGAGCAAGTTTACAGGCGTACCACTTTCGTCTGTATCGGAATAGCGTGCGACAATGCGAGCCAGGAAGCTAACTTTTGTTAGCAGTGACTTCTCAGCGCCCTAAAAATTCAAACATGCTTCAGTCAATCCAAAATTCTCAATCCATCCGGATAGTTGTTCTGTCCCAGCCTAAGCGTAAGCCAAAGTATAACGACAGCGGGTTAGGGTCAAAATCCCGAAAGTCGAAATCCCGATAGGTCAAAATCCCGAAGTCGAAATCCCGAAAGGTCAAAATCCCGACAGGTCGAAATCCCGAATAGGCCGAAAATGCAAAGCGTGGCCTTGTTTAGGTTGTGCATTGGCATCTTCTAGTTTTGGATTAGTCGAGATGACTCCTTCAGCATTTGCGGCTCACCTATGAACACAGCTGGTTTTTTTCAGCAGTGCAATCTTTTTACTAACCATAAGAAGGCAAAGAGATCAACACGGTTAACAAAACTAGAGGAAAACTAGATGGCAATGCACAACTGAAGCAAGGCCATACTTTACAGTGCACTTTCGACCTATTCGGGATTTCGACCCTTCGGGATTTCGACTATCGGGATTTTGACCGCCACCGAACGACAGCATAGCCAGTAGCGAGAAAACAGCACATGCTATCCCGTAGGTGTCGCCACTGTAGGTTTGCGGGCTCGTAGGTGACAAGACCTTAAAATTCTTCACTGTCAAGAACAGACTCACACTTTGCCTAAATATTATTGGGCATTCTATATAATGGCTAGGCATTATATACGGTGCATAGGCAAAGTATACGGTATATTAAAATAGGGCATTTCATACTTTGCCTAAAAACATCACGCATTCTATGGAATAATATAGGCACTCTGTAAAATGCCCGCATTTCATACACTGCCTGCAACATATATAACCCGCCAAGGCAGCAGATGCCTGCGTAAAGAAAAGCAGACATCAGAGACGTTATTGAAAGTCAGGTACCAAAAATTCCTGCTGCAGTTTGACTAGCTCTTCTTTCTCGTCGTTCAACATAGATTCCGCTTGCGTAGAAAGTTCCGAGTAATGTTCCTTCGTTTTGATCTTAATGTTTCCATTTTAATATTTTGCAAAACGTAATTGCTTCGCCAAACCTACCGCATCGGTCAGCTTCTCGTGAAGCTCTATAACCTTCTTTTCCAATCCAAAATTTACGACTGGCTTTCGGCTGACTAAACCTGTCTCCTGCTGAATAACGAAGGCATTAGCGGAAACGAATATTGTGCGCCAAAAAAATATGGTGGAACTCACTCGAAGCCTTTGGAACTTCTTCTGAGCAAGCCAACGACGGACCGCACATTGAATTAGAATTACATCTCGTCTTTTTGACAAGAACTTCCGCCTAGCAAGCCACATTCTAGCATACTTTTGTATTACGATTGCACTTCGGTTTTCGATAGCCTGTGAAGGAGGAATATTATAAAATGGATACTACAACTGAAGATATTGCTTTTAGGCACTGCTTTTTGAGGTTGTTGGCTCGATAAGCGCGCTGCATAGTGATGGCGGTAAATTGGAGATTGAGGAAGCGCTTTCGCGTGACGACCATTTTGAAAAAGCTTTGAATGAGTATGGCAGCTACATACATTTGAATAAATCTGGTCCAGCTGAACAACAAAAAAGAAGAATGTTGAACGAATAACGGAGTCAAAGACGACCAACATACCGCCATGCCAACCACGCTCGTCCAAAGTGTTGAATTGTCAAAACGGAACGACGCATTTTAAGGAACCGCTTTCGAGCCACGTAACCTCGAAACACCTTTTGAATCAACGTAGCCGCGTCCTCCTGACGCTTTAGCCTTGCCGACTCCAATAGTGCAACTTGCCCAGACCGAAAGAATACTTGCGTTTGCCCCAATCGAAAGGCGTCCTCCTTAAATGCAAAGAGAGCTATATTGCAACGCTGATGAGCTCGAGTGCAATTCCAACTTTTAGTCTTAAACTTTTTGGCAGCTGTAAGCTTACTTCTATCCTACAATGGTTCAAAAAGAAACATATTGAAGTACTGTAAAATAATCTCAATTATCCAAAGTGGGAGAAGAATAAAGATTTCCCAGACGCAGAAAAATATCGCTCCCGCTATTCTTGGATTGCAAATCCATCTTATTCCCATTTTTAGGGATGTTCCTCTTTGCCTTCATTCGATATGAACATCAACGCAAGGCTCTGCCTTTGGAGGTTCCGTTGATTTCTCAGTTGTCGCGAACCTTGCATACCATTCTAAGGATTATCATTTCGGAATACGATACCGCTTTGTTTTTCCACATTTGGAAAGGACAAGTAACAACATATGCCCACAGCCGCCAATAAGCTTTACAGAAACTACAAGACAGCAAGTATTCCATGAAGTAGTCGAGGGTGTTTCGAAATCCCGAATCTCAAAACCCTGAAAGGCTGATTCTAAAAGAAATGGTGAACATTGTCTCTTGAAGGGTGCTCATATGCAATTTCAAAAACACATTTATTTCGGACATCGAATCCCGAACGTGTCGCGTCGAAATGCTGAATGGATCGAAACTTCGAGAAGGTCCAAATCTCGAAAGATCGAAATTCTGACTGGGCAAAATGTTGAACTGGCTAAAATCCTGAAAGGGTCGACGTCCCGTATGGATCGAGCCGTTCCGCTCCGCGAGGATTTTGAGTTTCGGGATTTTGAGCCATTCATGAAGCAATCTTGCCAAAAAAGCGATTGATAAATTTTACCGTTAAATAGCATTTATTAATACATCAGTTTTGCAGTGATTAGAAGGACGAAGGCGACGAACGCACAACCTAACAATTATTGCCAGCTGACGTTCGCTGAGTGCACACTGCCTGGCAGAGTGAGCATCGCTTAAAAAGTTTTAGTTAATTAAGAAATGAATTCCTTAACAACCTCAACCAAGCAAAATGCAATGGTTTAAGTGCTTCACAGCTCGATTCGAACAACACAGCAGGCAATAAGCAAGAGTAAAAGACTACCTCGAGCAATGCGCGACATATCAGCTCGCATCTCGTCCGCGCTGTTTCCTGGGAACTTCTTTTCAGCTTTTTTAACAAAATGAAATACCGCCTCGCGAAGTCTTCATATTTCCAGCTGAAAACAAATTCAACTCATTACACGCGATACAATGACTGAACAAAGCACAGGCTGAGGATTAAGAAGCATTGACCAATCGACTATTATTTGAACGGGTCCCGCCAGAGTCACCATTGATTTATTCAGAAGAAGGAATATCGTAACATTAACTTTCCATAAGCACAATGCACTTTGCTGATATATATTTTTGTGAGTATAAGAAACTGTCCTAGACGCCAAGGTTGGTTGCTTTCTTTGCCAACCTGTTCTGTTATAAAACATCCATCAGTTGGAATAACATGCACTCCTTGCTACGTACCCTCTTCTAGATTGACGTCCAAAAATTAATGATAGTACAAACCTTTTTAATTACTACTACTACTACTACTACTACTACTACTACTACTACTACTACTACTACTACTACTACTACTACTACTACTACTACTACTACTACTACTACTACTACTACTACTACTACTACTACTACTACTACTACTACTACTACTACTACTACTACTACTACTACTACTACTACTACTACTACTACTACTACTACTACTACTACTACTACTACTACTACTACTACTACTACTACTACTACTACTACTACTACTACTACTACTACTACTACTACTACTACTACTACTACTACTACTATGGCATGAAAACCTTCCTGTGCGCTTCAACGCAAAAGCGTTACTACTGTCTGAGCAATGGAACTCCATCAATGCAATTTCAACCTTATAAGAAAGCCTATGTGTCAAATGAAGAAGTCCTATAAAAGCATACAATTCATTGCCTACCGCGAGGGAAAACCAGCAGCGGAAATACGAATGGTTTCCATGACACCGCAGGCTCTAAGCTGTTGAATTACACGCGCGTTATGGAACACCAGTTGCTTCTTTTCGTCGTTGGGCTTAATGCAACGAACGTAGTGCAGCATAGTTTGATCAAGAAGACTCTTCAAAGCCTCGAGCGATTGCCTAAACTGAATGCCCAAAGGGAATGGCTTCGCGAATAAAAACTTTGAAAGCAACTTTAAATGCCACAGTTAGTTTCTGCTTGTTCGAAGCTTGACTGCCTTGGCAATTCGAACTTAAACGTTTATCCGGCTCGTCGCATAACAACCGTGCCAATAATGGAAGCTGAAAACCGGTCGACCTAAGCAACGTGCGTAATTTGAACAAGGCGCGTTATACTTTGCTATTTTTCAAGACCGTATGCAGTTCGGTGTTCACGGAGTCCAAATTCTTTTCCGTGAATCCGTCCACCGTGTAATTCACGGTACCTGCAAAATGCTTCACGAAAAAGGACAGACGATTGCTCCTGATTTTCGGTACATCAAAGTAGGCCGACTTGGAGCATTCGTCTCTTCCAGTCATCAGAACAAACCAATTGCCGTCGGACGGTGATGGCAACTGTTGGCAATGACGCTTTCAAGCAAAAATACCAGCATTACCGCGTACATACCTTGCATTCCTGGTCAAGCAAGTCGTATATGCCAAGGTTTCCTTCAATCAAATCCAAACATGGCTGATTGTCCACATAGTCTATATATGACCATTCTATTGATTCTTTAATGTACTCCGCCTGCTCTCGCTTGAATACTTGCTGAAACGCCACGCATGAAGTCAGTTTTATGCTTTTCTGGTAAAAGAGATTACAGCTACAGCGAATACACTATGACCAAAAGTATACACTGTTCACTGCGGCTGCATGTAATCTCAAACGAACTTATTCGGGCTAAATGTCGTGAAGCATTCCCTGCTTCCAAGAAACCGCAACTATAGCCACATGCTGAATAACGGGCATGTAGGAGTCATGAAGTTGCGATGTTCCGTCCCGGGCAAAGCATATGAAAAAAATGCGTCTCCAGAACAACAATACATCCTACTTTTCGGTGCATAACTTGAAACGCAGATGGGATTTTGAATAATTTGTTGCAATACGAAAAGTTACCAACGGAGACCTCAATCGCTAAGATAAAGTTTCCCGCCTTAGCGTCAGCATGCGAACAATAAACGTAGCGTGAGCTCAATTAGCCTTTTTCAAAAAGCTTCCGTGCTAAGCCTGAACGAAGCCGAAGAAAAGTGCCCATTCCACAAGCACTTACCTTGTTGAACTGCTGCTGCAGAACCTCATTTGCATAATTTATGCAAAACTGCTCGAAACTGTTGGAGTCGAAAATTTCGAAACTAAAAAGCATGGACTTAGAAAAGCCAGCTCAGCGATGGTAGGCAACGGAAACCCGTAAATGTCGAGCACGCCGATGAACTGCTCTGTGCCGGATGAGGTTGCAACGAAAAGGTTCTCATTGACTCGGTCGACTATCCATGCAAACAAACGCTCGTAAATGAATTTTGCCATAGCGTCACGGAAGGAGGCCGCCTACAGCGAAATACAGCACATCAAGAGTGAGCAGAGGCAATTTTTGAGTGCAGACAAGGTTTTGCCATAAGAGCTAAAAGTGGCAAAAAGCAACAACACACCTCAGAGGCGTTCAGTGGCTTTACAAGCTTTTCCCGACCCGCCTGCAAGATGCGCGTAGTAAGGCATCGTGCGATATCATCAGCATTCAACATCAACAAGTCGGTGCACAAATGGAATGCTTCGTTCACAGACACACTGGTCGCACAATGAGAAGACCGAGACTTTTCCGGATCGTCAGTAAAGGCTAAATTGCCCCAGTGCAAAAGGCCAGCAAGAATGCGAAAAATGGAGCGCATATCGTCTTCCTTCAAGCCTGCAACTCTCAAGTAAGCGACACCGGGAAAATAAATCGTTTCGAGGAGGATAAATGGTTCACCATAGATACTCAAAGCATTCTTCGTCTCCCTGTATGCGGACATATCGCTGACACCGGATAACCTTGGAGCCTGTCCTTGTTTCAAGTAGTAAAAATCGTCCGGTTCAGCTGAAGTGACCAAAGAATAGACTTTCGTGAGAAAATAAGCAAAATTTACATAGACCCAAACCGGCAAGAAGCGGATCATCGTTTCGAGCGGCGCAGAGCTGATAAAATATATGATAGTTTCTCTCGCCTTTGCACTGCAATGATTAGGTGAAAAGCAGCCACTTATCGCACCTGTAGGCCACCTGCGAGACTACGCGACACTTTTCCAAAAGATACGTTTCCAGGCGAGCTCCCATCAAGGTTTTGCCATTTTCGAATAGAAGTTGAAGAAATTTACCGAAACGGGAACTGTTGTCGTTCCTATTCGTTTTGGCGTTACCGAATGCCTAAAAAGGAAAATTGCTGAAAGAGACTTGTTTCCCACGCAAGCAGCATTGCTTCAATCAGAGGGTTGCAAGCCAAAATTTGAACATCGATTGGCACGCCGTCGGAAGAGGAGCGCCCACGTTTCATGCTGCAGCCGTGCGCCAGGTATTCCATAACATGCTTCGCGGAAACGGTTTTGCCAGCGCCACTTTCGCCGGATACTATGATCGACTGATTTTTCTTGAAACTATTCATTGAGGCAAAAGCTTCCTCCGCTACGGCGTAAATATGAGGATCAAGTTGGCGCACGTTCTTTCGGCAGTACAACTGCTTTATTACATCATTGTAAAGGTCACATTCCTGGTAAGGATTGACTGCCACAAGTACAATGCCTGCAAGTATGCCATCGAATTATCAGGCAATAGCGCAATACATTCTGTCAGGCACATCAGTGAAACGACGGAACATGAATATCATTAAAGTCGTTACCCCTTTAAAAAGAAAAAGCGCCTTCAAAACTTACGAAGTAAAATTCCCTTACCAACAAGGCAGCTTGTCGCACTTACCGCAATACGTGTATATATGCCCAAGTTCGAAGCGATTTTTTAGGGCGAACAGAACGTCCGGCTCATTCATATAGCTCAAGGCGGTCAGATCTTGTACATTCAACAAGAGATCTGGATTACGCAAAAATGGCAATGGGTGTTCAATTTTCAGTTGAACGACTTGTATCTGGCAAAAAGGAAAAATATATTACCATAGGCCAAATGTACCCGCCTTCAATGGCGAACCTCGCCCTCGCCCACTTCAACATGCATAACACTGTCGTTGGGCCCAATATCGCGCACGAGTTTCGCGCGACGCCATACGTCCACCGGGTCGTGAACCCAAATAGCAGCGCCCTGTAATGCATAATCTTCCACTGCACTGCGTATAAGCGTCCTACCTTGACGAGGCGAAGCCGCGCGTGGCTGTCGCTTTCACACTTGGACATAATAGCCTAAGCTGTCCACCAAAATATCAACGTAGCCGTCCTAGCTTGTAAATCCGCTGCTGCAAAAGGCAAAAATGGGCATGAAACCAAATTTAGCAAACGACTTTACGATTGGTCGCGTCCGAAAAGGGGAACAACTAGCTAGCACAACGTAAAAATTTACATAGCAAATAACGATTGGTACCTGCACATCCTTAACTACAGTACCTGCCTGCCGCCACTCGCGTTGAACGGCCATCTTGCCGTGAATTTTGCCAAAGACATTGGCTTTATCTGCACCTTTAATCTATCAATCTCTGGCAAACTGTCGCTCGCTGCATTTATGCCTATTTCATAAAAGTGAAAACGCTCTGAAGTAACCAAAACTGACTGCTTTAAAAAATTCTGTATGTTCTCGTTTCCTGTAGAACTTGCAACCAAACGCTCCGCAACAACAAGCAACGTCGACGTCTGCAGGATAGAGCTAGTAGACAGCATTTTGACTTCAAAAAGCAGCAGTGAGCATTTGCGAGTCAACTCAAAAGCTGCGTACAGTCTACGCAAATTTTCTGCATGGCGACATTAACAATTCACTTCTGTTAGCATGCCCAAGTGCTTGCTCTGCCTAATATATTAATACGTTTGCACTAAAACAACTAAATCGCAAATTATACATCTCGGCGCTAGTTCGTTAGCTATACATTGAGCTTACGCTTACTGAAGTCGACTCGTTCAAAAAGAGAAGCACAAAAATAAACTTAGCTAATTTACATGAAGTTAGGCCTCGTAAGTCAATCATGAAACGCGGCATCACGAAAATTCAGTAAGAGAAGTGGCGGGAAAGCTGCCAGCAATAAGTAAAAAGACTGCTGCGTCGACTTTGTTTGCATATTCCCATAAAGCGTATACAGAGGGAATGACTGAAGTCAAAAACCGTACACCTGCTTCGCAGACACGCAACATCAAAGGGAGAAGAGCGTCGTTTGTAGAGATCACCATACTGTCCCTGAAAACACTTAACCGCCAACAGTACTACATCGCATCAGGCCTAATACAAGAGCGTGATATGTTCAGATAAGCTCTTTCCTTTCTAATTTATCTGCTTAATCGCATTACATGAAAGCACTTGCTAGGTAAGCAGGTGCTTAAAATTATCGTCTCTAATTTGTACACGGCAACGAATCAACCGTTTGAGCGAGGAATGGTAACGCTAAGACCGCAATGCGCACACTGACGAAACTTGTTCAACTTCACACATAAACAAAAGAAAGCTGCCTACCTTGCCGAAAAATATTCGCTTTGGCATTCTCAGTCGGACGGGCTCGACGTCAGACTTCGTTGCCAGCATTATAGGATCGTAACGATCTCTTCATGTCCTTAAAAAGCTTTTGTACTGTTATCAATTAAAATGCGGCAGCAATAGATAGCCAGCTATGCTAAAAACTTTTACCAAATAAATAATCATTTTATCGTTGTTACTTTAATGCACCCATTACACCCACGTTCCGTACGGATAGCTGTTGTGCGCATGAAATTCAAAAATAGCATCCCGGATACGAATAACAGCCACGCGAGTAGGAAAGTAAGAAGTGAACTAACTGCCAATTAGGTAAGCATAATGCAGCCGCAATTTTTTCGTATATGGTAATCAAGAACAGCTATCACGCAGTAATATCCGTACCCGGGAATCTATTCAACATACTGTACAAATATAGAATCTGGGCATCAAACAGAGCCTTTCTTAGTAATATACTGCTCTTTGTGCAATCATTCAAACTAACCTTTATTCTTGGCAGTTCGGAGTGTAACGGTCGCCTATTCCGACATGCCTACGCTTTACCGTCGTTTTGAAGTTAGAAAAAACTTCACGGCGGAAGAACCGGCAAGAATTCGACAGACTGTTCGCGAAAATGGCAGGCATGTGGCATGTCAGCGTAGAAAATGAAAACCAAACACGCAACGCTAAGAAACGGGTGAACACCTACTAGCAAGAATTGCCAAACGAAGGAAGCTTCGTTGAGCCACTCTCTAAGCTTGAAAGAGCTCTTATCACAAATTCAAACCAAAACGATAACATGATCATCTTTCGTTCTTAAGGAAAGCGAACTAAGGATAGGCAGTGAACAGCTCTTGAACATTTGCCCAAGACCATAAAGGTCCATTAGCTCAAATTAACTTCGCCCTTATTCGCCATTGTACTAACACTGAAGGCGGGAATATTTTAACGCTGAAAGCTCTGTTTTAAAACACTTGTATAAACTTGATTTTCACTTGTATAAACATTACGCAATTCCAAGATATCGTTAAAAATATCCATATTTGCAAGGCTAACATTAACAGAATTTCATAAGGCAAAATTTAAGAATTCATAGACTGACCAATAAGACGTTCCCAATGGAACAATCAAGTTAAGGGAAACGGCGCACTGAGTAAACTGTCAACGGTACTGAAAAAGTGGAACCCTTCCAGAGCCGAAAGAAGATCTATTAGCAAGCGTTCACCCAAAGTAAACATGCTTGAAAGTTAAACAAATCTGAATAACATTAGATAAGACGACGGTTCAACGTAGAACGTGTTACATCATCGCATGACGAATCGGCTGGCGCTGAAAGGGTGAACAATTCTGAATTCACAAAACGGGTACTTCCTGCGGCAAAGGAAAAATTATAAACGCTATCTTATGAGGGCTGTTTCAAGCCCGCGTCGAAACGAGCTGCCGCCTTAAGCCACGAGCGAACTTTGGAATTGACGGTCTCTTTGGAATATTATTTACAATGCTGACATGTTAAACGAAAAAATTATAAAGATTACATTCTAATGTATGCATGAATTCAAGTAACTATTTGAAAAGCTACTTTTCTTGCGAAGAAGTTAAAACCTAGTAACTTTTCGGCAAAAGTGAACTTGGTGACTTCAAGATGGGGAAATTCTCGTAGGCGAAAGCTTCATTTAGTTCTCCCTCCCTCACTGCAATAATGGATTGATGAAGCTACCACACATAGCTCATTTAACTACTTCCCGCTCACACAAACTTGTCTCAGGCCGCTAAGATAAGCTAATTGCGCTTATTTAAACACAGCTACCTTTCCAAACGTAAAATAAAGGAGCAAATGACCCTGATTTAAAAAAGCGCGAACGTAGAGGATAAATCACGCCTAAGGGTCTCAGTGGGTACAACTAACGAATTATGCTCTTCAGGTTTATATAGTCGAATTCTGATAAGCAGCTACAAAGAGTAATCAGGTTCGCAGTACAGTCTTCTCTATACGCATACATATTCCTTGACGTCTGTGTCGTCAGCATGTATCCCTTGTCCCTTCGTGAATTTGAGGTAAATTTTGGACCCCCTTTCGCCGCTGCCTTACTAGATGCTCTTCGGTGGTAGCTGCAGGTGACAGCAGTCTGAAAGGATCAAACCTATGTAGCCTATGCAGCTCAGCATCTCGAGTTTCTTCAGTCTCAGGGCCAAGTGGTTCGTTGTGCAGCGACAAGGGAGTCGAAGGCCGTAAGGACCTTTCAGGTGAACCCGTTGCGCAATTTGCCCTTGATGAGGACTGGCACAACGGCCCAAATCATTTCCTTACTTGTTTGGTGGGATGCCATAGCGACATTGAGGCATTTCACTTTTTGGTGCGCCATGACTAATCTCCTTCGCATTTGGCTATTGAAATCAACCAGTCGTGCATCAAACGGTGGCGGTAGGCCGTCCTTGCGGCAGCACTGTCACTGAGAACAATCGACGACCTTTCTGAGGGCATGGTAAACATAATCCGTGACGGTCTACTTCGGTTTGGTATAGAAAATTCGCGCTGAGAAAAAACGGTGACATACCTCTGTATGATGATCATCAATCAAGTAGATGCAGCATTTTCTTTCTGTCTTCAGTGACACCGAGGTCGTGTGAACGATGTGTCCCCTTTGCATTTTGGCAACTGGCGCGGTCTTTGATTTCGCCGTTGTGCATATTGTCACCATCTTCTCTAACAGAACCACCTGATGCCATTTAGCGAACCTTTCTATTGTTGGCTGGTATGAGCCAAACGGTGTGTGTCAAGACACTGTACATCGTAATGCGAAATCCATTCAGCAACTTATACCTTTATTGTACTCACTCTTGCTAACAGCAATGGAGAACTTGTAATGTACAGTTTGCTCAGCTTTCAGTACGCGGAAGTAAGTCTAAGCAGCCTCTAGTTCTTACAAGCAACTGTTCGCTTTACGTACTTTGAAGATTTTGACACTCTTTACAAATTTCTATCAGTTTCAAACTGCATAACAAAAAGATCAACGTGCACGAACTTCCCTTAAAACTACATCGCCGATATTTAGCGAGAACGTAAGTGCGAATCGACTGAAGCTTTTGGGTCTGCGTTTCCAAAAGAAAGATTTGTGTTGCCTGCGGAAACGTTACGTAAAAGCAGGAGACGAGCAAAAAAATAAAAACCGTACCTAACCATCATCTATCAACAGAAGGGGTCACTGTAAATGCACGCCAATAGATGTGAAACTTTCTTTCCGAATCGCTTGACAACGAAATAATAATATGTTTTCAAGTCTAATATCACAGGCAAAGATCAAATGTTGATGCGGCCGAATCGACATGGACGCACGCGTCACTTAATCTTCTCGCTTTTCTCGAAGCCAACGTAAGCTGAAAGGCAAAAATAGTCAACGCTGTGACGCACTAAAAGCAATAAGGTTTCGCATGGAATTCACCGTATAAATACAACTTCAGCAAAGACACGGGCCGCAACAACACAGTACTCCACGAAAAGTGAAAGTAGGTATTAAGAGAAGCCCACTGTACGGAGCGGCTCAAAATCCCGAATCAAAGAAGTTCCGAAGCTCAAAGAAAGGGACACGTTACGGTCATGCTTCATTTGCTTTTCTTATCTTTCTTCCAAGGATCACGCTTACGGATTATAGGTGCCGCGGAGGTCATAACCCTAAAGTTGACACCTTAAAAGATGGAATCCCGAATGGTTCGAAATTTCGAAACAGTTCAGTCTCTTCAGGTTCAGGATTCTGAGCTTTACCGCAAGGTTTCGCTCCGTCAGCGTTTTGCGACCCTAAGCCGTCCGAAATGAACGTATTTTTGGAACTCCAGAAAATTAGCCTTCAACGACCACTAGTCACCATTTTGTCTGGGATCGCCCTTTCGGGATGTTGAAACACTCTCCCATTGAATAGTAGCAAAGGTTTTGCTTCCTTTAATCGCAAGTTTCGGTAAAACAGTGTTCAACAACAATGAGCTACTATATTGCACTGCGGCAAGAGGTAACGTTCGCGTCAAAACGTGGTTGTTTACGAGGTGTAATTTAAGAAGGCCGGAATAGCATTAAAACGCTGTAAATCATTCTCAGGTTAGCCTTAGAATCATTCACTACTTGCATTAAAGCAGTGAACATTTAAGAGAAAAGAATTGACGATCATTCATTGTAAGGCTTTGAGCGGGACGCGAGCGGTCGGCCGCTCTGGCAGTTCGAAGATCAGCTATGGATCGAAGGCGATGAAGCGTAGTCAAGTTAGTGCTTCGAGAAGCGCTACGCTTCCATTGGCAATCGTGACCATTTCGGAAGAAGAAGCAGCAATAATGTCGTTACCCCTATTTCGTCTACTTCTGAAATATTGCATCCGGAAGGATGACTACAATTCAGTTTTACTTTTCACTTAAATGCATTACGCCTGGCAAGAATAACATAGTTGCAATCGCAGTTCTTCAAATTCATTTAGAATAAACCGAATTTGGCGCTACTTGTCATTTGCTTTGCGGCAAGCCATAAAAGCAAGCGAGAATCTCTTCCGGCGCAAAATTTGCGCCTTGACAATTGGGAAAACCAGTTAAACTCATATTCAAAATAACTGGTCGTTGACCAGAGCTCGCTGCGTATAGCAACAAAAAAGAATGGGTCACTTCCTTAAACTAAGCTGCTGAGCCGTCACAGATGCTGATGCTGTCACCAGGCTCGGGAATGCCTGAGTCCATAACGTGCCTTGCCATAACGTGACTGTGCTTTGAAATTTGCTCGTTTACACGTTTCTGGTGGAATCCGAATTTGAGCGACGGATATTTGTACTTGCTATCGGTTGGTTCACATACAGTATTCCATCGCACGCGTCAGTGAACCTTTTGAAATTGCTGATTGTCAAATTTTTTCCATCCAGTGCTGCACGTTTAGTATGGCGGACAGATCAAGGTGCAGATGGAGCTTTGCAGCTCCATAGATTACAAGTTATAGCAACCAAAAGGAAACAGCTTTTTACGCATCACGGAAGTCATATTCCACTTTAGTATATGGCTTCCATGGGGCGGAAATGGTAATCCCACGGAATCCAGGTACCTATACACCAGACAAGTAGAGGTAAGCACGAACTATGGCCAACTAATGTGAAACGTATGTGTATCGTCAAGATTTTCTATAAATATCTCGAACAACAGACCACTTGAAACACTACGGACCTGATTACAACCGCACTCTACGCTTTGGGTGAACATTCCATTAGGAATAACTAGAAACGCGCCCTGGGAATCTAGTCAATTTAATCATTGACATCATTCATTATTAAACTAAGAAGAATGAACTTTTCAGTTCAAACGATCCGACGCCCTGTAGAAACTACTATACACTGACGGAAGGCGAAATATCGATTCTACTACGTTAAAGGCAGCACTATTAACATATCGCCTACGCCATGGTGCGAATACATTCAAACGAAGAATAACTGCTGTTTTGAAATGGTAGCCATTCCACGCGCTCTACAAAATTTCAACACGCTTATTCGGTTTGCGTAAAAAGAGTACGCACACTTATAGACAGCCTCAGGGTTGCTGATTTTGCGTGATTAATAACCAGCTATGATCATTTTGAACATTACCGTATGTTTAAACCACCATATAATCTGCTGCACACGAACAGACGATTGCCTACTTACTCATAAATGAAAAAGACAAAATAACTGACCATATATTTCGAATGATAAAAGAAATGGGTTCTCTACGCTGTAAAGATACAAATGAGCAACAATAGATATGCCATGTATGAATGAAAATGACAAGCCCGATAGGCTAGCTTAAATTGAACAGGTTAGGGTCAAAATCCCGAAAGGTTAAAATCCTGAAGGATCGAAATCCCGCATGAGTCATAATCCCGAAGGGTCAAAATCCCGATAGGTCGAAATCCCGAATAGGTCGAAAATGCACTGTAAAGTGTGGCCTTGTTTCAGTTGTGCATTGGCATCTTCTAGTTTTGGATTAATCGAAACGGCTCCTTCAACTTTTGCGGCTCACCGATGAACGCAGCTGGTATTTTTTCAGCAGAGCAATCTTTTTACTAATCACAAGAAGGCAAAGAGATCAATCCAGTTAACAAAACTAGAAGATGCCAATGTACAACAGAAACAAGGCCACACTTTACAGTGCATTTTCGACCGATTTGGGATTTCGACCTATCAGGATTTTGACCCATGCGGGATTTCGACCCTTCGGGATTATGACCTATGCGGGATTTCGACCCTTCGGGATTTTGACGGCCACCGAAATTGAACTACTCATTGATAATGCCATTACGTTTCGTGTAATGGAAAGTCGTACAGGTCGTCCTGCATACTTCCATCATCTAAATTACGCCCAGCGTACGTTATATTCTAGGCAGATAATCTTTTTGAGCGCCAGCAAGACGTCGGATGTGAAAACAAAATCCTACGCATAGCATCACGTGACCGCTCTCACAGAACTATATGATTATGGAGAAAAATTACCTTCATATGCATGCAGAAAATCATAATTATTAAAACATTAGAAGAAACTACTTAGGAAGAGAATTAAGCCTTCAAGGCAATGAATGACGAACGTCCTAAAGCGTCATCGCCCTACAACACAAAAAGTAAATGAATGCCTAATTAAGTATCAACAACGCAAACGTGCTGCCTTGCAATGATTCAACGTTGAAATTTGAGTTATACGCAATGAAGCTACGTGAAAAGCAGTTGTGCTTAAGCAGCCCAACCGAAAATCCATTACGCCAATGGTCAGTTGAGACGAAGTAGCGGAAACTTTCAAAGGGAATCAATTAAGGACCATTAAAAAATGACTCCACAGTCGACAGCCCAAATCATTGCAACAATGTTGCGCGCCTGTGGCTGGCTGGTTGTTCCGGTTTAAAAACCGCTTCAACGCGCCAAGAAAATATTTACAATGCGTTCGTGCCTCGCAAATGGACAAAAAAGTACTTCCCGTAACTTTGCATAGCATCCTCACTAACCTATAGTACCGAACGCTCCTGCTAACCAACCTTTTTTTAAAAATGAGACGACAAGAAGCTATCAATGAATCAGTATTCTTACTATTTTTACGCACCAGGTAACATACGCAACGTTGAAACGAAGTGACGTCGAATGATGAAATACTGAAACAAACGACCTTCGCAATTCCATTGAACGGCACTCCAATCGTTAATGAATTTGAGCATTTGCAAAGGAAAATGGTGGGCTAACTAATTTTACCGATTTATCGCATCATGCAGAGTGGCAGGTAATTGTTTAGCAAATGGAAATGCACGCCTACGCTGAACGCGTAAGCGAGGCTATGCTTCTTCTTGATTAAGCTTTAATTTTTCTTTAAAGGATAAAAGCTTCATATGGTAATTCGCCTGTTCAACGATCAGACGTAATCATGCACTGCACTGGGAAAGGCTTAATCAGCGTTTTCGAAGACGTACCAAAGTCGCCGATGCGATAGTTGTTCGGTGCCTGCAGCAGAAGGTCAATAGGACTCTTTAAAGACTTCTTGAGTACGGGTATTCGCTCCCTGCTTTCCGGTACCAGCCGAGGAAGGTGAAGAGCATCGCAAAAGCGATTTATGCGCAATTTCTGCTCAGCGCTAATTTTAGTAAATGGACACGGTTTGAGCATACTTTGGCTAAACATGCATCCATCCTGAGCATCCTGATCCATACAGGACATCGCGGCGCCAAGACAGCTACGCGGTACACCGCACATGTCCAGCACGTCGGTGCAAAATTGTTCCCTTCCATCGAACACCTTGTCGTACAAATAAGCGGGAAAGTAGAACTCGTTCGCCTGACGCAGGTAGTTGATCAAATTATCGGCCCATATAACGACGCACGTTTCGAACATTGTAGGCTTCAAGTAGACATTGGCGCAGTGAGCCACGTGCGAATCCCTGTGAAATCCCACGTACTGCTGACCTTCATCCCAACGTTTCAAATAGAAACTCAGCTGAACCAACTTGAAAAAAATTGTAGGCGCAAAAGCGCGATCGTGCGCTAGAACCATCTTCAGCGGTTGGCGGTAAATGAAATAGCAGTGAGCCGATCGAAGCGCACCATGAATATCCTCAGCGAGGTTCAGTATAAAAAATATAGGCTTTACAACGTACCTACATATCTTTTCATTGCTTGTCGGTTTGAGCAATAATAAAAGGGCTGCACGAGTTATTCGCCGGAATCGGTCGGTCGTTGTATGCAACTTCAAACAGTACAGAGACATAAGGACCGGCGGTTCGCTAAGAACCATCGTTTTCGGGTCGGCATGATGTATTATTTTCACCATCAACGTGGAGCCGCATCGACCACTGTTGAACAAGAAGGTAACTCTGTGATTTCGACTTGCAGGGTCGCCAATCTGATCGGCAAGGCGAAAACACGAATCCAATGGGAGCCATATAAGTCTTTTGGTATGATAGCCCACGCCCATCCATAGAAACAAAAGTTCACTAGGCGTGTAATGCTCTATGGAACGCTTGAGCTCCAAAAATAAAGCACCGTTGTTGTCAATATCGGCAATAATCACATTATCCTGTAGTACTATTTCAGGATGAATGAATTCGCTGTGTACGGTTAGAAATTGACTATTGCGCACCTTGTCAGTTGGGACGGCTCTGACATAAAAGAGAACATTCAGCGCGTGGGCTGATTGCTCGTACAGTTCTCCGCGTTTAATAGCTCTTAGATGTTTTCCAATTCCATTCAACTCCCAGTATATGCTTTGCACAGAGCACCATATAAGACGGACAACTTGCAAAAGAAGGTAGCCAGGCAGCAGACCCCAATGGATGTAATAAATGCGACACAAGTGAAGCTTAGGCGCCAAAATACGATGGTAAAGGCGCCGAAACATACCTATCAGTGGTTCCGGACCGACGTTAGAAGTAGACTGGAGTAGGACGGTTACACACGAAATGAAAAATGTTTCATTGCAACCTGTGGGGCACAAAACGGCTGCTGCCCGTTCTACTTGTTTCTGGCTTCTCTACAAGCCGGTTGACGGTTGCGCGGCGGCAACGAAGGACGTTTCTGGAAAACGCTAAACTAGGTCCTTTCACAAAGTGCAGCGCATGACGGTTAACTGTTGATTTTGTCAAGCAATGCCTTCTAGGCGAACGTCAGGCCAACAACTCTTCACAAAATTCCAGTTCACGTTCGACCTCTTAAAGGCAGCCTTTTCAGGTCAACCATAATCCAACCAATGAAGATGAACCCTGTCCAATTCAATTATTGAACAATTATACTTTCACCTTCGCCGCATGGAGTGTATGACAATGCTCGTCAACTGGAATTGAACCAATGCATTAATAATTACAAGCATAACCTTAGCTACGAAAAATGCTTGGATCTTTTAGCCAAAACGCAGTAGGATGCACCCATCATCTGTGCGCACAGTGGAGATACAACATGCAAAAAATTAAAGCGTTTGAAGGCATCGCATTCATCATAGTAACAGGCACGTTTTGAAGCTTCAGCCTCATCGATATGGTTTGCTTCGAAAAGCGCCTATTGACTATGAAATGAATGAGGGTTCTTTTTTGGAAAAATCTTTTCTACAATATCGCCAATGGTTGAGTAAATTTGGCAAGACTGATGGCATCATTTTACGAAAGCTAATGCTCACTGAAGCATTACACGGTAGTCGGTCGTGCAGATGCACTGACTAGCTCTGAACCGCTGCTGGTCGATCCAGTTCATACTGTACTCTCGAGAGGCTGTCAGAAGGATCTGCCTCATTGCAACCTCTTAAAAGTGGAATTGGTTGGCCAATCGCAAGCGAAGTATTCTTGGAACTATTTGTTAAACAATGGAAAGGTCAGCCCTGCTCCATCTTATCGCAGCGCGATTGAATGGCCAAATGGACTATAACGACTTACTTGTCCAATTCGACGCGCACTTACGTTACCGGCATTGCAGATCTCTTATGCAAGAAGCGATCGCAAGATTCGTACGTAACAAGAAGGCAATAAATATAACAGTGGAACGACAGAAGCGGAAGCCAATGAGAAAGCTTACAAATTAGGGAACATTGGAAAAAAGTGACTTTCGGATGGAAACGGCAAATACTTTTTGCAACGGAAAAGGCGTTTTACGTATAACCCAAATTTCAAAATGCAAACATCTACAACGCAGCCGGCCACGAGCACTTGAATCAATAGGCTTCAATGCCCATCTATGCCTATGCAAGCGTTTAAGACGGGAGTAAATGGCTGAAGAAAACGATGACCCATTGCTTTACACACAACTGGACAAAGGGTAAAATGCATTTATGGGCAAAGCAAGCTCGGCGAAGCGACAAGTACGGATTGCAAAATTGCTGACCGAAATGGGATCGCAAAGTAATGTCAATTGTCCGCTTAAAAATATCATTCCGAAATAATAAGCATTTCTTCCATGCGCATTGCGTGGTGTGTTGCAAGCGAAACTCCAATGGGGCAAAAAAAACAATAACGGAGGTATTTAACCTCGTTACCGAAGTGCGCGCCCATGTTTGGAAGTAATTTCTGTTGGCTGCAACAACAACATTGCCGTCTTAAACGGAGACATTTGAAAAGCTTGATTAGTTGTTAACGCCAACGTTTGACACAGTTCACACGCGCCATAACTGCAACGTTTTCATTACGGTATACGGCCAAAATAGGCAATGAATTGCCATCGTAATTGAAAGTTGCGAGCGACTTCTTTACGTGACCACGCTTTCGCGACGAGGGGGCGGGTAATGTTCAAAAGATTTAGGGTTGCATAAAATGGAAAAGAAAAACAAAACCCGAAAAGAAGAATGCACTTTGGAAATCGTCCAAACCCGTTGGGGGAAAGTTCCAAGAGGAAAACAAACGCGCAACACATATAGAAAACTCGCTAGCGTGGCCAACGCGCCTACATGTGTTGAAAGTCTGCCGACAGCAATTTTTGACGCTGCGCTGGCATTTCCAGGTTAAACAACGGGAACACTAATGCATCGTCATTGTTGACCCATACAAAATCTACAACATTGAGAGAACGCGAGCACGCCTCTCCCTCTGAATGACTGACAGGTGCCTGTCCTGAAAAATCCCATAAACAAGGTGCACTAGGGAACGCCAACAACAATGACACCGTTCGCAAGTTGCAAATCCAAATCTGGTAATGTTGAGATCTGATCAAAGTTGGCCTTGTGCAAATTTGACAAATAACCAAGAATAATAGGCCTTTGCGAAAAAAACGAGCACCTTTGAAAATTGAATGGACCGGATCCAAGACAAGATCTATACCATCAAAAGCGTTCCCAAAGCGCACTGACCGTATTTACAATTTTGGCCAATTGGAATTCCAGTTGAGGAAGCTTAAGAGTTAAGTCTCATGTCAAATCAAGCGGAAAGAAAGCACTACTTTTTCCCTGCGTGAGAAGGACTCCAGACAACAATTCAACTAAATTTCATTGCATCCCATAGCGTCGCTGTGGGATGACTCACCAACCATATGATTACATAACGAGCAAGTAAGCAAAATAAAGCCAAGTGCATTCTACAATGCGTTGAATTGCCAAGGTTATTTTGAGGAAAGATGAGCCGTTGCTGATGAATCCCTTATTCGCGGAACAGCTTTCGAAACCGACTTTATCCTGAGCCGCCTTTCCCTAACAAGAAAAACCATCCATCTTTTACTTGCGCGTAAGAATACGCTGTGCTTTAGCCGCTCAGCAGCAGACCTACACAATTAAGAAGGGTTAGGGTCAAAATCCCGAAAGTCGAAATCCCGATAGGTCGAAATCCCGAACAGTTTGAAAATGCACTGTAAAGCGTGGCCTTGTTTCAGTTGCGCATTGGCATCTTCTAGTTTTGGATTAATCGAAATCACTCCTTCAACTTTTGCGGCTCACCTGTGAACGTAGCTGGTATTTCTTTCGGCAGAGCAATCTTTTTACTAATCATAAGAAGGCAAGGAGATCAACCCACTTAACAAAACTAGAGGAAAATCAGAAGATGCCAATGCACAACGGAAACAAGACCACACTTTACAGTGCATTTTCGACCTATCAGGATTGTGACCAATGCGGGATTTCGACCCTTCTGGATTTAGACCTTTCGGGATTTTGACCGCCACCGAATTAAGAAAAGTGTTGAACCTATCACCACAATGAACTCGAGCTTGAACAATGAAAGCTTCAATTAGAAAATGCATTTCAACGCGTTGTCTTCTAAAAAAAGGTACGTAGCTCATAAAGCATAATCTTACACGTTCTTTCAAGTTGCAAAATGGGAAAAGAAATAGCAGAGGCACAAGTCAAGCTAGATAAGACGAAGTGAATGAAGACGATACGCGGAATTTACGCAAGTGAAATTCGGTCAACGGTTCATTCAATTCAGTCTTAAAGCATGCGCATTTTACGCTAATGAGCGTTAGCTTACTAAAAAACTACCTTTCCCACCTGACGTCAATGTGCTGAAACAGAGAAGTCTACTTAACCTCGCACAATGTCATAACATAAAACAGACCTCAAAATATGCCTCCGTTTCCGTAATAATTTGAATTAAACTTTATGACGTCATTGCATTGCTCCACACTCATTTGGAAAGAAGCCTTAACTTGAACTAAGAAGACTATCGAGACAGGAAGCACTAAGCCGAAGATACTTTTTTAACTGCTTCTATGTCGTGAGAAAAGTTGCGCAGTCCTTAAATAACGTTTTTCCCTCCGCGGCAAAATTCCGCAAAGCCAAAGGGCATTGATTAGAGGAGACAATCGTTAAAACACAACATTGTGAACCTGAGAATCAGTTACGCCCATACTGTAGCATAACCTGAGCCGCTGCGTAGGTGCGTGCGCGCGCGCGCGAAACAGTGCCGTTGACGCCGACAAGTCGCAAAGCTCTTGCAAAATCCACCCGTAAATGGACTCTTCGGCCGGACAACGGGACGTAAAGGAAAACACGTCGGGAAAATCGGAAGAAGTCAAGTCGGAAAATTTTACCAAGTCAAACGAGGAGAAAAGGAACGCGCTTACAACCAATGGAACGGAAACGAGCAAAGACGCGAACGAAAGTATCATGACCGCAATGGAAGCAACAACAACAACAACCAACGAAGAGGTAAGAGACAACGGTGCGGAATTGACGGGCGACAGTTTCCAAACCGCGAGCAAAATAAGGACGGCGCTAAGTGGAAGGAAAAATGGGAAACCAATGGACACCCCAACAAATAAACACCGTAAGTAACATTCTTAGAGACATAACGCTATATGTGTCTTAAAATGACCAACTCGATTATATTATGAAGTGGTTGCGTAACAGGCATTATGATAATTTTAAAAAACGTAACGTTAGTAGAACTACAAACTACATTATTCCAAAGCACATGTTAGAGTCGATGAACCACTTGCAAGGCTTAGTTCCATGCTCAGCAATCAGTGAACAATGTAAAATGAAGGAACATAAGTCGTTCTACCTCTTCCAGTTAATTGTCATGTCTTAACGGAAGGCACAACGTAAAAGGCAATGCATATTTCGTAAGTTGAAGGGGCAATGGAATTTTCTTCTTGAACAATCGAGCTAAAGCCGGCAGAACTTCATTCACGCTGCCGCGTTTTAAAAGTTAGCATAAAGAGGAAAATCATATTTCCACATTGTCCAGAAAGAGGACTGCACACTGCAATGCCGCTCGCGTCGCAACGTGACGTCAACGCGGACGATACGACGCCAACATCGTTCGCCGAAAAAATGAATGGAAACCCATTGAGCAGCAAAGAACAAAGCAAAAGGGGCGCTCAGTTGGGGCTGAACGCTGCTGGCAAGCTGAAAGGCGCCAGTGACGATTCCAACAGTAGCGATTGGAGCACGGCAACACCAAGTGGAGCAAGAAAATTCAAAAATGAAAATCTGCACGATCCACACATGAACGAAATAGGTAAGTGTTTACGCCTTACCGTAATCAACAACTAATGTAAGAGTAGTTTACGATTCGGTATTTTGTAGTTTTTTTCTTATGCAAATACTTAAATAAGCGATGAAGGCCAACCTGCAACTGCCTTTAAAAGCTGACTGCTCTTTACGCTAACTATGATTACTCATATTGGCCAGAATGGGAGGTGAGCAGTCCAATGATGCGCATGTCGAATCGCCGAACAGAAACGCATCGCCAGACGAGCGTCTCAAAAGGGGAAACAGACGAGAACGTTAAACCGTCTGAGAATTGGACGAAACTACAGGAGGAAAAGGAAAATCAGGCTACAACGGTTGGAACCGGCACGAACGAAGATGCAAAGCAAAGCTCAACGCCAACGACACCTCGCAAGGAGCTGCAAAGCACTTCCAAAGGATCAACGGGCAAAAGTTCGCAAAGCAATAGCGAAAAAAGGGTTACGCCAGGCGGTAAAAGGTTAACATCTGAAAGTCCGCGTGAGGACAGCCATACTGACGAATCGAGTAAGGTTTCTTTTGTGTCAAAGCTTCGTGCGTTCCGAAATTTTGAACGTAATTACAAAGGAAAGCTTTCTTGTTGAACGTACAATGACTTGACCAGCGTAGAGCAAAAAAAATTATCAAATGATTTTCAGGTTCACTACGACTAGCTAAAGTGCATTTGCTTATAGCTATAATTTGTTCGGCACTTGTTAGTGAACAACTCAGCACAGAGTAGTACACAGCTCGTTATGTTCAGTCAGATTAGCAGATAAAGGATGTCTGATCCGTTGAACCATTATTGCCTTGTTTGAGCATCACAGATTTAATTTAACGTTATATAAGCACTCGCTAAGGCAAAAGGGTGTACTGCTTTGAGAAGCCTTTATAAAACTCTGAATTTCCTTTAGCCGACGGCGAGACGAGCGAAGGAGAAAAGGATCCTGAACTGATGAACGTCCCACCTATGGAATTGAACCAATACTACTTTTTGCTCAGCAAACCAGACTGCCCAGAAACGCTGAAAGAAGAGGCAAAAACTAAACTAATGGAAATCGTCAAGTTGAATCAGATGGGACCATACTACGAGAACGTATGCAAAGAATTGAAATGGCCGATCGATCAAGAACTAAGGAAAACGTTTAAACAAGCAAACGACAAGCATATACAACACCTGAACGACAAACTTCTGCTGGCTAAGAAGACCAGAACCGGCAGCGACAAGCTTAGATCCATCTTGCTGGAAAAAGCTTCCTATCTATGCTCGATTGGAAGGTTGAAGCAAAGTTTGGAAGTTTACGATCTCGCCATTGAGGTCACCATAGGCGCAAGCAGACGAATGGACGTCAAAATGGAACAACTACGCATTTGTATGTTTCTTATGAACAAAGCGCTTGTCAATTCCAAGCTGGAGGAGGTACGAGAAATTGATCGAACGGTAAACACCACGCGCACATTGCCCACATACGGATCATATAAGAATGACAACAACTTTTTTAGAACGTCGACTGGGAGCGCAGAACTCGGCTGAAAGCCTACGAGGGATATTACGCAATGCTAACGAGGGATTACGAGAAAGCCAGTGCGATGCTTCTCGATTTGACGTGTACATTTAGAAGCTATGAGCTGATGACCTTGGACAATATGGTCCTCTATGCTGTCATCGCTTCGGCCATAGGTAACACTACACGACATTTCATCACCTTCTGTAGCCATATATGCGCGATAAATAGAAAAGACAACATTTACAACAATCTAAAGTAGACCTTATGATTTTGCTAACAGACAATCCCATCACCTCCACTACTCACTCATAAGTGAACTTTATGCTTCGCTAACTAAGAGGGCTTTTGCAGTGATGGATCGGCAAAATATTCAAAAGCGCATATTGAACGCAACGGACATTGCCCCGTTTCTGTACAAAAATCCATTGCTTCGCCAATACGTGGAGACGCTTTATCAGTGCAAGTACGCCGCCTTCTTTCGAAAACTCGTCGACATGGAGGCAATGATGAAAATGGATTACGTTCTGGCGCCCAATTACAAGCACGTTGTTCGAGCTATGCGTCTAAAAGCGTATCTCCAATTTTTGACTCCCTATCGTACGGTCACTTTGCAATACATGGCGGACGAGTTTGGAATTACGGCGGAAACGTTGGTGCACGATTTGGAACTATTCATAAGGCATCGATTGTTGAGAGCGAAAATCGACGGCGTCAGAGGCTACTTGGAAACATTCTTCGAGCCGGCAAAAGTTCAACTGAAAGAAACGGTTTTGGAAGAGACGGACCAACTGATTGAACGTATATGGAAACTGAAGCATTACTTGAAATAATTGACGCTGTACAATGAATAGAATGCCGGACAAATTATCTTTCGCGTCATTCACGTTTCATGTATACTTAGAAGAAACGAGGCATTTTTGGTAAGGCAACTTGCTGCATTTGGACAAATGAAATGCTTTGCAATCATCGTTCTATTGTAGATTCAGCTTGCCTGGTAAGTTCGATACGTAATGAGCCTTAGCGCCATAGGTCTTCTGCGTTACAATAAGTACGGCCGCTTGGCATCAACAAGGCACAACAGATGCAGCATAAAAGCAGCGAAACCATACGGATTAGGGTCAAAATCCCGAAAGTCGAAATCCCGATAGGTCAAAATCCCGCATGGGTCAAAATCCCGAATAGGCCGAAAATGCAAAGCGTGGCCTTGTTTAGGTTGTGCATTGGCATCTTCTAGTTTTGGATTAGTCGAAATGACTCCTTCAGCATTTGCGGCTCACCTATGAACACAGCTGGTTCCTTTTTCAGCAGTGCAATCATAGGAAGGCAAAGAGATCAACACGGTTAACAAAACTAGAGGAAAACTAGATGTCAATGCACAACTGAAGCAAGGCCACACTTTACAGTGCACTTTCGACCTATTCGGGATTTCGACCTATCAGGATTTTGACCCACGCGGGATTTCGACCTTTCGGGATTTTGACCGCCACCGTTGCGCAAGTACTTTCAGTGGAGCTGTTTCAAGGGAAAAACAGCACTATCACAAACGTCAGGAATTGAACCGTCTACAGCCTGACCCATTTGACCAAAAATTTTGCCTAAGTCCACAAATCAATAAAGCTGCTCTTTACAATGTTTTCTATGTTCACTTTCTTGGATTAATATTAATAGTTCCGCTAGCCAGATCGGCTAGTATGACATTCTGCCTTTTATGGACATCCCATTTTGAAGATTTGCCCTTTTTAATAATGGAGGGTGGGGATCAAGTGCTACTGACGTCAATCCCTTCAACTCAGGTCATAATAGGCGTTATTATCAATACGACTGAGAATCGTTAGAAGTAGAATCTTTTAATCCAAAAAAGGATACAAATGGCGCTTTCAGAACTAAGAAGTTTTCTCCAGGGGTAAAGATTATCGACTTGTGCGCAGTGGGGATGGGGTGAGCGAAATTTCACAAGAAGGGACCTACTTGTTGGCATTGTGCTTCCTACTAGTTCGACGCCGCCTTCTGGAGGTGACCCCCACCTCCTTAGAAAGCTGTTTCAATGAAGAGTCTATTCTCCTCTTCATCTGATTATACCTTTTACAACGGTTACTACTATGCATTGATATCTCACAGCAAGTTTGCATTGACTAAAAGGGAAATCCCAAATAAGGTTGCTTTATTAGCAAGAACGGATATAGCTAATACAGAGCTTTTGTAACTGCCATTTTCCTCCGTCATCGCATAGCGATGAATCAACCATGTCCAGTGGCAGCTTATCAGATCCATTCAGTGGTAATGAATACCCAATGAGTGTCTGAATTTTTAGGAATCACCAGCGTACCGATAGCGCATCGATGGTCCAAGCTGGGCATTGTAGTCACCCCGGGGCAGACCTCGAAAAATATCAGAATTTTTAAACCACGTTACCTGCAGATCACTAAGGTCAAATCCAACTGAAAAGATGAGGGAAACTCTAGTTTACGTTCTTAACGATTTAATAGCAGAGATCGAAGATGATGAACTCATAGCTTCAAATGCAAATGTCCTGACCTCTGGGTCTTCCCAGGAGACTCAAGGAGCCAACGTCCTTTGGATGGTGGACAGTGTGACGTCATGCGGCTGTCTGAAAACCCATTCAAAGCCCCCTAACAGGAAAAAGGACTTATATACCTCATCAAGAATAATAACAGTCAAATTGCGAAGTAATATACCCTAACGCCGTCCCGGTGAGCTATGTCGTGCAGAAACAGTTCACAACGGACATCTGTGGCATGTAGAATGAATGTTTTAGAAAAATTCCTAAATGCAATCAGTTCCTTGAAACAAGAAAGTTGCTCACAAAATAATTCGCTCCATCTTGTGTGTCTAAAGGAAATTATCAACCGGCTGCGTTTCACTTTGCCGTACAATCACTTAACCCCATAGGTTCCCTTTTTTCCTTCTTCCCCTCCTTAATTTTTAACTTTGCTCCCTGTTTTAAACCTCCGAAGAATCCTTATCGTCCTTTAAAGTGATTTGGTATGACCAGTGTGGTGCCAACGTGATTTCTGCCATTATGCTTGCGCTGACGACGGGAACAGGGGCTTCCCGAAAGCTACGCATAATAAAAACATCTCACGGGTTGAATTTCCGTATTCACATTAAGTACAGTAATAATATTGCAGTAAGGTCAAGGAACCGAAGGAAATGGGCCACAACAGCTGAAGTTAGAAAGGGGAATTGCACGGGGGCACCCAGAAGAGAAGAACGGATCAACGGTCAAGCGCCATTCAGCAATAGGATAGTAATAATGGGGATGCAAGGTGAAGGAACCAAAGGAAATGGGACTGCACGGCAAAGTGATTGTACGGCAAAGTGAAACTGGCTCCCTTATCAATCATAGTACTTTGGTTTGGGGCAGCAAATTAAACAGCTAAGAATATCTTTAGGCTACAAAGTTTGCTTCACAAGTTCTCTTAACCTAAGATCGATTAGCAGATGACAAGCGAACGCACGCCCGGAGGAGTGCGTGAAATAAAAAATGTGACAATGCGTTGCGTATCGAATTAATGCGAATAAGCTGACTGCTTGATTCACGATCATATTTGGTTGAATAGTCTGTCAGCCCCAGAGGATAGCTTATCGCGACAAAAATTGTACATTTAGAGCCAAGTAATGCAAAAAGTTTTTTTCTCGCGTCAAAACGTGTGCAACAACACTGCTACACTCGAAAGCAATAGCCCAACCTATAATTTACATATGTCGTTTTAGATTAGTTCGCTAAGCTAACACGACTTACATTGAAAACTAAAAGTAAGCAGCGAAGGTCATTACAACTTCTGTTCTACCGTTTACAGTAGACTTCACTACGCAAAGCTGAAGTCAGCTATCAGCCAACTTTATTCCTGGAAACGAGTATTGCAAAGCGAACAGATCATTCGGAAACGCCTCAGGGGTCTTACTTTACGCCTACACTAACACAAAGGCAACAAGAGAGACTAATCCCTTGTAATATGATAATCAGGTTCCAGCAAATGCTTACTCGTATACGAAGCAGACTCCATTTTAAAAACTCGCTTTTACTTTTTATAGGGAACTAAATGTCATGCTACAACCTCTTGTACAAAACAAATAACGCTTCAAACATAAGTGCCGTTATTTTTTCCAGCAGCCTAGTTTGTACGAGAAGATTCACGGGGTACCGCAATCATTTTGTATTCAACGCCTGAATTATTGCCCATGTGCTATTAGCATAGAATAACGCTAACCTGACGGGTAGCGCAGAAGCGAAGCCTAAAGGAAGCGTTCGTGCTTGCTGGCTGACCTTAGAAAATATTAATATTTACGATAACTGATTTAACCAGTTATATCAGCAACCACTTATTTCGCATTATTTCAATTTCTTTCTAAACTATTTACCATTTCGCAAAAACAATTGGTACAACTTACCAATCACATTATTTCTCCATGCGTATTCTTCAATCGCTGAACGGCGCAGGAGTCATCGTAGCCTCTGGAATGTACCTTCCTGCGTGAGCTTTCGTTTCCATGCCGTCCCTGCTGGCCGGCAGACACAATAGCACTGATTGATAAAGCTTTGCAGATTGCCTTGGCCATTTGTAAACTTAAGTAAAAATATTGAAGTTAAATTATCTTTGTAAACTTAATAAAGCAAGCAACGTTGGGAACGCGAAAACTTTGCATTCACCTTTCTCCGGATAATGCAGTGAAGGCACGTCGTGCCTACTGTACAAAGGATCGCAAGTTACAATTACGCTAGCAAGGAAGTGACGCCCCACCGTCGTCCTGAAGTAGCTTTCCAAAGAGCAATCGTTTACTTTTGAGTAGGGCAGCAAATCTGCTGGATACGTTTTTTTAAGGAGACATTCGACCGAAGGCATTCGCAAACATTGGCGCTGCGAACTTGCGCTCACGGCGCGCCGCGAGCAGCGGCGGAAAAGCGCATGTAGTTGAAAGCTGCTTGGAAGACTCGCTTGCGAGAAAAGTTCAATCCCGTACGAAGCCGGTTTAGACGATACGCAACAAAAGGTAGACTACCTGCGTATATTTTACAAATTGTTCTGTCACCTACGGCGACAATAAGGTTTACTCGTCGCGTTAAAAAATTTACGTTTAAGGTAGCTAAATGATTTGCTTTATATTTTTAACCGCACGCGGACTGCGAAAGTCAAGTTGTATGTTTATGTTTACCAAATGGTTTGCAGGATAGTGGGGAAAATCGTACCTGCGAGCACACCGCTTTTGCAATCATTATTCGGCTGGCGAGCTGCTGTTTAGTCGTGCGCTTTGCTGGTGTTGCTGTTTTGACGGTTAACCATGTCGACACCGTTGATTGGTTCCAAGATTAGTTTAATATCAAAGTCGGAGATTCGTTATGAAGGCATCTTGTACACGGTTGACCCGGAGAAGTCGACAATCGCGCTTGCCAAAGGTTAGCACACCTATTGTCGACTGCGCATTTACATATCGTTGACTCTTCGGCTATCCGTTTAGTACGCTCCTTTGGCAGCGAGGATCGGCGCACCGACGAGGTGATACCACCAAGAAAGGAGGTGTACGAGTACATCATCTTCAAGGCTACGGACATTAAGGATTTATTGGTTCGAGAGACACCTCAACCGGCGCCTTTCATGTACAACAACTTGCATTACGATCCAGCAATTTTGTCGGTTTCCAATGTAATGGTTTTTGCCTCAAAGAAAAGGAAGGAAATTTTATTGCTCGCGTTTAGGCGTCAAGCGACTACACCCAGTCGGCTCCTGGGCGTCAGCAGGTATCTCATACAACATTGCCAGTGCAGCAGGATCGTCGGAAAGGTCGACCTGCCGAAACTGGTAAGCATTTCATCTTATTCTGCCCTTTGCAGTATTTTATTGTTATGCAAATGTGACCTGAATATTAGTGCCCCACTTTTAGTTGTTGCAAGAGAAGTTAGTAGCACTGGTCAGGTTGGCAGTCAGCCTGAAGTTCGCGATGACATAAATGTGGTTAACGTGACCGTTGGTAATCCGACGGTGGGAACAAGAGGCTATGGTTCACCAAGGCGTCGCGACGTCGTTCAACGAGACGTTCCCAGTCGTACGCGTTTTACAAACAACGTTGTTCAGCTCGGCTAGTCTTTAATAATATGTTCCGTGCCGTCTGGTTGACTGTTTATTCTAGGACTTCCCCAGCAACGGGCTAACTTCCGTCGTCGTCCTTCGGGCGGGCGCCGTCTTGCTCAGGGCGTCGTTCATTATTCAAACAACTACTACACCATTCCTCGTTTGGACCAAGCTCCACCGCGTGGTAACACCGGCTATGGATATCGCAGCTATGGTGGACGCGGCGGCGGCGGCGGCGGTATGGGTCGAGGCGGAGGACGCCAATTTCAAGATCTGAATATGTACCGTCCGAAGCTGTTCTATCGTACGGACTACGACTTCGAAGAAGCGAACAAGGAATTTGCGCAGCAATTGGAAGACTTGAAGGAGGAATTGAAGAAGGCAAAAGTCGGTAAGCTCCCATCGTCCCAACTTCCGCCGACTCTTTCACCGCATTGTTTGCCACACTTCAGAAGGAGAAGCGCACGAAGAGACTGAGGAGACGGACGAAAATGCCAAAGCTGCTTCCGTGGAAGGAGAGGCGAATGCAAATGAGGCTTCCACTAAGCCGTGCTTCTACGATAAGGAAAAATCATTTTTCGACAACATCTCGTGCGACGGCAGCGAAACAACGGGGTCAGTTGTTCCATGCCGACTACTAAATAAGGGTTTTTAAAATTGTTCTTCCCACAGGACGAATCGAATGAACTACAAAACGGAGCGCGAATTGAATCACATAACTTTTGGTATTCCGGCTGGTCGAAGTTACGGTGGACGACGTATGCGCGCTCGTTCTCAAACCTCTCACAGAGGCAACCAAGGACAAACTGGCGCAGAGCAGAATCCGCCTCGAACAAAGTGGGTTGCTTTGTGTTTGAGGCACTTTCAAGCTGTATGTACGCTTTTTGTTGCAGGTGACAAAATGGCGTTTGAAAAGCATTGAGCTGAGCGCGAGCGGTGCCGAAAATTTTTTTATATTTTTCACTTGAATAAGAGTTATGGTGAATTAACTTTTTCCACCAACGAAGTACTTTTCATTGCGGTTGTCCGAAGAAAGATTAGTAGGCGCAACCGTTTTTATCCCACCGTATTCAAAAATGCTGTAGTGCTTTTACTGTGGCACTGCCCCATCGTCGTCTTTTACGTTACGGGGAGCAAAAAGAAGAAGCCCTTTGTTCCAAGATCTCGTTGTTCACAATTTTCCTTTGGTTAGCACGTTTCTACCCATCGGCCGACCCCCGTTGCCGGCCGGCCACACTCATATGGACCATAGTCGAAACGATACTTATCTCCGTGAAAGTTGTAGCACTCGCTCGGTCGCGTTTTTGCATTTCTTCTTTTTCCACAGGCGTCATTAAAATTGCGCAAATTCTGCCCTATTGGCAACGAACCTAAAGCTTCTTGTTGCAAAGGAGGCTTTGTCGAACCACATTGCGTCATAACAGTGCGATAAGAGCTTATCAATGGACACAAAGTGAAAAGCTCATTGCCTATTTATTGAACTGCCCTAATGGCGCTGGGTGGCCCCCCTCTTCTTGACATTTCTCGACCTTTATGCGTTATTCGTCATCTGCGCTTCCACTTGTCAAATTGTTTCAATTCGGGATGCCTTAGAATGCAACTAGTCGGTTTACGCTGCCAATCGCTGTCAAGGCCAACAGAAACTTAAGGGGCGCGCAAAGACTTGATCGCCAACTCGGTTGGAACATCGCGCACGCTTCTTAGGCGGCCAATGGCCGCCAAAATTAGCTGGAGAATCTTTCCTTCGCACAAATGCCATGTTTAATTAGTGGACGCTTTGTCAGCTGGAAATTCCGCTTCAAATCGTCATCAAAGTTATGCTCAGTGGAGGAAACTTGCGTTTGTTCAGCCTTTCAAAAGACTGAGGTATTCTGTAGCCGTAATAACCTGCAAATCTTTTACGCTAGTTTTTTCTTCGCTGAAAGTAGTGATGCAGCACTAACAACAACAATAATAAAGTAATATTAAAAATTTAAATAATTTACTCAACAAGTGTTTGCGGTCGCGACGTGGTCTCGTTTTAGTCAAAAAAGAAAAAGCTCCTCCAAGCTTCCTTCTCTACAGCCTTCATTTTTCTTTCAAACGCCACCGTTCCATCGGCAGTCGCCAATACGGTGGAACCTCGATTATCGGAAGTAACTGTTGCAAGGGGTCGTTCTCCGATATTCAAGGTTTCCTTTATTTAACGATTTTTCTTAGACTGCCCGCATCCTAAATGTCCTTTGACTAAATGAACGGAGTAATTCGCCGCTTTTCAGCTCTTCTACCACCTCGGACTTTTGTTTTAAGGAAAATACTATCCCCTTCCTTTTTTGAGGACTTTGTGTATCAGCAACTCTAAAGAAACTGGAGTACACATTACTATTGGAGTAAAGGTAGTTTGCTCGGAGAGTGATTGACAGACTTGTAAAAACAACGGCAGGTCGAGTACAGCCTATTAGGATAGTGAAACTAGTGCTTTCAGGAAGTAACGGGCTTACAACTTAGACATCGTTTATCGTACTGTAAGTCTATTGTTCTCTTCTCCGAATTCTGCCAACCGCGCTTCTGGTGTAGCGTTGAAAGTTTGCATGGATTTAATAATAAATGGAGCACAAATCATAGTAATAATAAAGTGATATTAAAAATTTAAATAATTTACTCAGCGAGTGTTTGGAGCCGCAACTTTGTCTCAGCTCCCTTCCCTGTAGCCTTCATTTTTCCTTCTGAGGCCACTGTTTCATCGACAGTCCCCAATAGTCTTAATTGAAGAACAATGCTGGCAGATTAAGCAAAACTACTCATGTCGGTTTTGCACCCTACAGTCTGAAAAATGCAGGTTCGTTCCGGACAAACATGCCACCACGTTTTGTGCCCTTACTGGCCAACATGCTAACTACCCTATTCTGCACTTGCCGAAGTGTAAGCCAAAATAAATGGGGTGCAGTTCACTTTGCCGCATCGTTCACGTTGACTAACGATTCAGGTTGATGTACGGGGATTACGTAGTTACTGCTTGTACATCGCTATTTGACCGCCGTCCATGCGTTTTTTTGCTATGTGCAATGGCTTAGAGTTACCTCACTTTCACTTCGACCTCAATTCTCTGTTGTTCTCCTGTAACCGACGTTCACTGCTTTGGGTTCGTGAGCGTTTTAGGATTTCGAATGGGCCCAACTCCCGAATTGTTCTGAATGTGATTTGAGTCGACAGGTTGGACGGGTTGACATCCCGAACGGTCAAAATTGCAAATTAATCTTCGAATGGCGCGCAATGTTGGATAGGTCGAAACGTCAAAGGGCCTCATACTCCTCAAGATCGAAATTCTGCATGTGCCGCGATTCCAAATGGATCGTAGGGCCCAACTGGTCGAAATCTCATGACGTCAGAATGGAAGGAAAGGAAGCAGCTCGTTAAAGACCATTACGTTTTGTTTTCTGTTATTTCCATCGAGAATTTCGACCATCTCGAAGTCTCCATCAATTGAGCATTTCAACCTATTCGCCATCACAAACTATTCCAG
>KN538376.1:1220831-1234081 GCA_000797535.1 Trichuris suis | reverse complement strand
CGGTTGCAGGAGAAGAACAGAGCATTGAGGTCGAGGAGAAAACGAGATAACTCTAAGTCATTGCACATAGCAAAAAAACGCAAGGACGGCGGTCAAATATCGATGGGCAAGCGGTAACTACCTAACCTCCGTACGTCAACGTGAACGATGCGGCAACGTCAGCCGCTCCCAAATAAATGCCTTATGTTTGGGCTTAGTCTTACGTAATGGCAGAATAGGAAGGCGGGCAAACATACAGTATGACAATGGGACGCAAGATCGACAACCAAGAACGCTATTTAAACGTTTTTGCCAGTAGAGAATTCTCAGAATTATCTTCAGTCTTCCGTCAGCTTTGACTGTCAATGAGAATTCACAGCGGATTGGTAGAGACTGTAAACATTAAATTGCTCACAGTACCCACCACGCCGAAACGCAATCAGTTTGTTGGCTAACACTGATAGTTGACGTTCAGCGTGGCATATGCATTGTGTCTGTTAATAAATGACAGGCGAGAGGAGGTCGCAAGCGACAATCAGATTTGGCACAGTTAGAGGAGTGGGTTAAGTTTTAATAACGTTTACCGTGTGATACAACGATTTTCATGTTCGTTCCTGTAAACAGGCTCTTTATTGAATTTCAAAATTAAATGAGATCTCCGCTGGCTTTGGAACGAAAACATTTGACACACCACCTATGTTCAACATTCGTATATTTTTCAATTGACCTTTGTGTACAGTGACGTCATGCTCGCCTCGGACATACGTACTCTTCAGCCAAGTAAAACAGCATGTACGCGTTGCGAGTCTGTAACAACGTATGAAAATTGAAGAAAAAAATAAAAGGATGCCTTGTTTTCAACCTAAGCAACAGGGCGCGTTCTCGAGCATTACTTTTGCGCAGTTGTAGCAATTTTTAAATAGTTCTTTTGCTAAATAAAAGGCAGTACTCACGCAAACGTTTCTCTCCGGTACTACGTACACTTCCTCGTCGTCGCACCGGATCCAAACACTGGGATCGGAATAGCGGCAGAATGAATAATAATGGCCGCTGGAGGCACTTCCTTCATGATTCTGAAGATACATTTTCAAAAAAGCCACCTACTTTGCATAAAGGAACAACTTACAATTACGGCCGTCAACATGTAACGTTTCTGAGATGCAGCGCTTCCTGGATCGGTGATTGGAGACAAATCGAGAGCTTTCGAGGTGGGAAAGTCGATAAATGTTTCGATCTTCCCAGTTTCCGAACCATCATGCGTAAATCTGCATAAAAGCGACAAGAAAAAAAAGAAACGTTAGCCCCCATCAAGAGAGGGAGGCGCATAGCGGAAGTGACATACCTTTTTAAATGGACCAATAACATAACCGGTGGCCGTATAAGGCGATCCTGCCTAACTGCAGGCCTTTTCACCTTGCAGCGATCGCATCGCCATCCTACTTCTTCACTTAAATATTCCTCTTTGGCAAATGATGCAAACGATTCCTTCAAAAGACAATTTGTTTAGCCAAAGGGACATTTCAAAAACAACAATCATCGTGTTACGCAGTTACGACTTGGCTAATGTGCGAAATAGACCAAAGCAGCAAAGGGGCAGGAAAATTAGCATACAGCTTTCCCTATCTTATTCCCACTATCCCCAAGTCACCGTTCGAACTCAAGCGAAGTATACGACGACGCTACGTGTACGTAGAAGCTGACCCGACGCTTTTCTATTTAAAGTAAAAGCAACGCCGCATAATGTTCTATATTCCCTTGGTGCTATTCTATTGCCGCATGCTTGAGCGCTCTATTAACCGACAGGCTGTTACGAGGTTAGCGGCCAAGAAGAAAGGATAAAGAAGCCCTTTCAGATAGACTATATATGTGGCTATCAGGTTGACAACTTACCTGAAGGGTCGAAGGCTTATCGATTGGCACCGGTAAAGAAAAGTTCATGTAGACGTCATACGTTGATGACGTCAAACCGCAGCGAAGGCACCGGGTGCTCGACCTACATTGACCCTTAAAGAAGGAAGCAAAGCGCTAAAAGTTAACAATAGGCAACTTCAACAATTATGCCAACCTGAAATAGGTCAATGATAAAACTCCTATTTGCTCTGACGTAGTGGTACCAGCAAGTGTCGGCACTCGCCTGGCTAAGATCTTGGTCCATCGACGCGCTTCCGTTTTGTTTCGCTTCTTCCTGAAAGTGATCAGGTGAAAAAGGAAGAAAAGGTCAATTCAACTGGCATGCGCGCGTTACGCTGGCCAAATTCAACTCCTCGTGGAGCGCGTCGAACAGGAAAATCATAAACTCCTGCGCATCCTGCTGACGACCGTCTTCAAAAAAGTTCGATCCCTCTTGGATTGCCGCCTGCAAGCGAACGAAGTCAACGTTAAAAAACGCTAAATAACGATTCCATTGGAACCTTGAACTCAATGGGTGCAACAGGGGACGATCGGCTCGACGAGAGCTTTTCAAACAACGCTTTGCATTGCAAAGCAATTTTCGGGCACTTGTTGCCGCATTGGCTCCTCAGACTGAGAGTTTAAAAAGTTATACAAAACAACAAAGAGCACAAAAAACCAACTTACGTTGTGAGGTCTTTCAAGAATGCGTCCGACGTGAAATACTGACGCAGAATCGATTCAAATATCATACACTGCACCACGCTACTTAGGTAACATGTGTTACCTAAGTTGATTAGCCCCGTTAGGCTCGCTTGCTGTCAAACAAAACAGTATAGTCGACTTGGACTCAGCGTTATCGCCAGGTGTATATATATACCTTGCCCGTGGACCCGCTTTTATCAAAAAAGCTTAAACAGCTTTTAATTTGTAGTTCCGTATCCCTTTCAGTCCTGCAAAGTGTTTTATCTCCACTTTGAAAAATGCCAAGCCTTACGAACGCACCGAACAGTCGGCTTGCGCTCCCTATCTGGAACAGCAGGAGGTCTACATGAGAATGGACCCGCATCTTCGGCTAAACAAACAACCTTTACCTTCGAAAGCAACCTCCATAACGAATCCGGTATAATACCAGAGTAACTTTGAGCAATGTCGATACCCGTGTCGCCGCGGGTGTCAACCACCTCCATTGGTTCGCATTTCGTGTTGGCCTTTTCCGGAGAGTCACTTGTCAAATCAATTACTAAAAACACAACATTACAAGTGTCAAGACAACCTTCAAACAATCAATCAACAACAATAGCTTTGCTCCTGGAAGACACAACTTCTTTCAAACATTTAGGCTTCACCTACGCTTGCATATTGGAGCCCAAGAAAGCTTAGAGCGCTCGATAATCGACGGTTCACCGCATTTCCTATTCCATCTGCGAATCAAGATGTGGGCCAATAGCATTTAACCTCACAAACGCCTATAGGTTGGTGGCTGAAAAGACTAATAAGTAGTCCCTCTAATTACCCGCCGAAGTGATTGACGCCTAATCACTTGATCTGCATCAGTAGGGGGCGCTGAGAAACTATGATCTACATTAAACGGCTCTGTCGAACTGACGTACAAGACAAATTTTATTTCGACATCCCAACTACCGCCTGCATAAATTAGTTCGGACAATTAAGTTGCGCATTTTGCAAATGAACGACGGTCAAAAGACAACACTTAGAATTTCTCAATTTCGTAGTCATTGCTATCGGTTGGGTGCAGAGTCGCTTTTTAAAAAAAATTAGCAAAGCTGTTTTAAGTGTATGACGTTTCTCACTTTCGCTGTTATCCATATATGTCGCAGGAGGCGACGCGTACTGCCTGTCCAGTATAACACGAGATCGCAATGCGTACTTCACCGGCATCGCATTGTCATCGAGCTCGCCTGCAACAGAAGATGAAACAAAGGGGGCAACTGGTCGCGCAGAGAGTTACTACTTTGTTTTGGCTTGGCTCTGCCTCGTCCTACGCGAGGTACATTGCGCGGTTTCAATCTGCGGTCAACCACCGGAGCAACGACTTTTCCAATTTGCATAGGCACTTCGAGTTTCGAATAGTTCATCGTATCGCGCGACAACAACGACGACAACGAAGCCTCGTTCACCTTCGTCGTCAAGCCGTTTTTGTACACTTTCAACTTCGGATAATTAACTTTAAAGTTTGGATTATTAATGATGCGCAGGTGACATTGTACAGACATACGTAGCGAAGTGTCGCTTACGCCGGTAGCGGGAGAACATTGAGGCGAGGACAATTCGGTCGACCCGTACTCGAAGCTGGTGCAAAAGGTTGGATAATAGTTGGTCCAAGCTAGAAAACCACCGAGAAGATATTTCGGTTTCCTTTCGCGGAAACATTGGTCAAATTGAACAAGAGCTTCATTCAAGCTCGTCAGCACTAACGACGGTTCGCCGTCGTCCAAATCCAACATCTCGTCTACTACAATTACGTGCTGAGCTTTGAAACGTTTTCTAAATACGAGCCGGTCGTGCGGCTTAAGGCTCATTTCCAATGATCGACTTGTAATGCTAAAAAATAGAAAAAAAGTTGCACCACAAATTTTCACATTGCAACCGATGGGACAGCTGTCGACTGTGGTCTAGCGGAGTTTACTTTAAGAGAAATGACACGCACGCATCGCTTACCCCGGTCGTATACAACGAGGCGGTATGTTCACTATGGATCCATGGGGCAATGTTATTTTTGATTTGGCAAAGTCTTCCGGATCGCGAACGTCAATTACCAGAATGTTGTTCTGATCCTTTTGAATCAGCTGATAAAGATCGCTGCACGTAATCATGCCAAGTGAACCTTCAAAACGGCCACCATATCGAAAAGCAGTTACGTAATGCGTGCATACTAATTTGCATACCTGATGCGCAGGACTCCTCCTCCTCTTCCTCGGGTTCATCGACGGTGCATTCGACGGTACTCTCAATAATCTGCTCGGAATGGTCATTAACGTTGGCAGAGTCCGTAGCGTCATTTTTGGACTTTGAGCTCGCTTCTTCGTATCTCAATTGTAGGCTGTCGAGCAATTGATTAGCCCTCGATACGGACATGCTTAGCATGGAAACAAACTGCGTCTGCCACTGAAATGCAAAATAATAAAATCTTAAAACGAAACGTCCAACCAGCCAACCAACCGTCAGTGCTAAGTTCTTATTTGAGAAACACTGCGTTTCGAACATCTTCCGATATTCAAATAGCAAACCGCACACCCTGTAGTAGTATATGTACGCCGCTTCTTCGTCGCCCATTTCGTCGTGCCTAACGGCCTCTGCGTACAGCCTATCTATAGTGCACTTAGCTCTAGAAAATAGAGACTATTAGGGGAAGCGGTGCTAGCAAACGTAAGCAGCAAAATGTTGTGGCCCCATAGCCTTGACGGATAGTGAACTACAAAGTTGAAGAGAGCGTAACGCTTTTCAAAAACAATCGCGCAAAAAGCATAAAGGGTAAATGAGAGAGTACGGTAAGAACCACAAGATGATATGCAGGATGTGAAAGCATTTGCGCGGAAGAGGTGTGCAAAGGAAGCAATGGATGACCAAAAAAAGGTAGTGAAAAATCGACAAAACCTTTCTACCTAAACAGTATTTAAGATGGAACGCGCGCGCACACATATGCGTGCCTAATCTTTTGAATAAAAAAACTCAAAGTCAAGACGCTGCTGCAGAGCCACATAGGATACCAATAACACTCAGTCCAGCTAGGAATGGTGCTGCCATGTGGTTACAGTTACAACTATGACGAGTTTGGAGACAATGTCCTCTTCCTACAAGCACGTTGCAAACTTAGCTCTTGGTTTTTAGATTCTATAAGGCTACCCAAAAAGTGCACACAAACAAATGTGTTAAGTTCGGATTTACGATAGGAAATTCATAGTTCAAAGCTGCAGAAAGCTGCTCATCTGAAAATGCTTAAAAATGTGGATCTTTAATACTTCAACCCCAGCACTCTATCGTTGACCTTCCGTGATGCTCATGTTCGATGACGGGGCTATACTCAGCGCGCGAACCTCCGCCAATCAGAGAACACCGCTAACCAGGTTAGGACAGGCATGAGGACGTAGCATCAGCCGAAACCTGCGATAAACAAACGCGCAATGGACGAGGGTGAGCCATATTGGCATGAAGTCTATTCTGAATTGGCTGAGATTACGGTTGCGAGTGGGAAACAAGTTGTCATCGAACCTTAGAGTCATTTAAGTTGACGTTTCAACTACAGTACACTTGAAAAACAACGACGCCTAACTGGTGGCATTACGGCTGCCGCGACACCTCGTTGCTACAGAACCATCAAAAGCCGAAACCTAAAGCCATCGTACAGTAATCCAAAAGGAAAAGCCTCAAATAATCAAGATAATTTCGTTTTAAACCCATTTGGTTATGAAAATTTTTCTCAAGCGAACAGCTTGTCTAAGAGTTAAAATTTTCACCAGATACGGTTGCTTTTCGAAGCTGGGAAAAACTGACGGGTGCTTACCTTTCGAAAGTGGTCGACAGCACGCCGCAGGGATAGTTGGACGCATGCGCTTGCAGCTGCTTCAACGATTTGAACAAATGCAAATCTTTACAGCACCGTGATTCCTCCGTCATTCGTCGACAACGCTACAACAAATGGAAAACGGTTACAAATGGCAAAAGGGAACCGACTTATGCGCGTTATGGGATGGTTCAACAAGCCGAGTGGTAGAAGAGCGTCTCAGCCGGCTCAGTGCGATCTGCGTACAAAGCCCTAAGGCACGTCGAAGTTGCGCGTTCGTCGCTTTGAACAGCAGCAGGATTGTCATAAAGGGAAAACCAATGGAACAATAGCTTACCACAAAGCTAAGTCGACTAAGTCAAAAAGAAACAGTAACTCGGATGCAAGTGACCCCGTGTTTTCGCTGGGAAATTAGGAACAGCAAAGCAACCAAACACTTCTCCGCACCAACGCACCGTCACAGCAGCACGACACAAATACTGTACAGCAATTTAAGCATTGCCAAATACTATTTCAGTACGTCTTAAGAAGTCAGCCTTCTCATCGTATAGGGACGTATGTAGAGCGGAATAGCACCGTACATTAGTTCACTGTAACATCTGCAAGTGGCAACATTTGCTAGGTGGTAAACGGCAGCAAGGCAAAGACAAACTAACACGTAAATGGGGCAACTACAGTATCACCTGTGCGGAAGTTATAATCAATACATTACGTTCAGTTCATCTCTCTGAAGTTTAGAAAATCGAACTAGACGCTCGTCTTTGTTCGCTGTAGACTCGGTATCATTTGTAAGCTTAGATCGCATCGGGTTGTTAAACGTCGAAGCAGCTCGTTTGACCGCAGATCACTTTGCCGTATTGCATTTCACCACACGACGTTTCTCCGTCTGCTACATTTAGCCACAAGTCCATTTAGCCGCGATTTCATGTCTTTGCGTCCCAGTGATTGAGTCAGGCGGGTACGCAACGCGCATACGTCTTTCCCTTGACCGCTGAGCACCCACTAAACGTTGAGGCTTTCAAGCCTGCTAAAGGCGACTCGCATAGTTAAGCTGCTACATCCGACGGTATTCTGGAAAGTTTTTGTGCCGCTAGCGTGCCGTATCATGGTATAATAAATGAATGCTCAATAGCTTTTGTCCTATTATATATTCGCTCAACCTGGCGGCGGCCCTATAGTGGAAAATATTTATATTTCACAAGTTAATAAGCATAAAGTATAAGTTCTTAAGGTCTACGTATGGGCAAAAGTTCCACTAGCACCAGTAGTGGTAAAGCGCACTGTAAAATAGAATACCAAAGCTGGCGGTACCCTTCTTCGTCCGCCCTGAATGTTTCCCTCATCTGGAAACGTGTCAGTGGTTTTCGAACAACTATATGCTATGAAATTAATTGTTCTACTTCTGCGACTGAAAAATTTTGTGTTTGCCCGTCTTGGAAGGAAAATTCCGGTTCTTGTTGTTTTTGCTGCCCACCGTCCGAAGAATGCAGGTTCGTTTCTTGGAAGCAAGCCGGCTATCCAGTCCTGCCTTTACTAGCAAGCTCACCGGCTACCATGTACTGCTATCGCATGAGCTTAAGCCAAAATAAGCCTTATGTTTGCGGTTAGGCTTAGGTAAGCTCGGAACAGGATGGCGAGCAAACCTACAGTATGACGGTCGGGCGCAAAACATACAAGATCCATCTTATTTTGAAAGTTCCGCTGTTCAGAAAGAAAGAAGCGGTTTTAACTAACACTCCTCAAGCAGAACCTAATCTCTCCTAGTCTTGCTTAACCTTGAAAAGCTATTGTTGTCTGCGATGCTACGAAATTCCCTAACTTCACTGACAACGGAACAAGAGCACTTCCGAAGAGTAGGAAAGATTGCCCTATGACTTCTCTACCAATTTGCTCATCCATTCGCTGGTAGGGCACATGCACGACACATCGCGAAAAGCCCTGACCCAAGAACAATATGAAAATTCCCATTTTTAGAAAACATCATTCCTTTTTTAAAATTATTGCTATCTTTTACCTAATACGAGACAGAGGCAAACTTTCAGGCTCAATATAGCTTGTTGAAGGCTCGTAAAGGCGTGGATACCTGCTTACGTCGTATTGAACTTGAACATCAATTGTCTTATTGTACGACGTGTCACGATTAGGGATTTATTTTGCCGTTAAAGACTTGCTGCAAAGCAGTATCTTTCATTTTGTCGGTTTGCTATTTCTCACAATTTCTCCATTGTTAAAAATTCAGTTCTTCGGCCAATAAGGCCAGTCGCGGAATACTCCTAGCTGGTTCGCTTCGGTTGTTAAAATTATACGTGGCTGATTTTTTCAGTATACGCAATGGCTCGCCCATTAGTTTCCGTTTATGATGACAAAGGTATGGTGACACGTTCAACTGTCAAAATGCCTGCGGTTTTCACCGTTCCGCTACGTTCCGATCTGGTACGATTTGTTCACACCGTTATGCGATTGAATCGAAGACATCCGTACGCCGTATCGAAGGAAGCTGGCAAGTGCTTTTGTTCTGTCGTATAGCGGCATAATAATAACCTTTCGAATCCATGTGCACCCTTGTGTAGCGTACGTCCTTGTTTCTGTTAAGATTGTATGTCTCGCTTATAGGGCATCAGACATCAGCACAGTCTTGGGGAACTGGGCGTGCTGTCGCTCGTATTCCTCGAGTTAGAGGAGGTGGCACACATCGTAGCGGTCAAGCTGCTTTTGGTAACATGTGCCGCGGTGGTCGCATGTTTGCGCCTACGTCCGTAATGCGTCGTTGGCACAGAAAAGTTAGTGTCACCCAAAGAAGATACGCTATATGTTCAGCAATTGCGGCAACTGGTGTTCCTCCTTTGGTGTTTGCCCGAGGTAGATGAACTTTTGGACTCTTCAAATCTCTTAGCATGTCTGTATAGGGCATGTCATTGACAAAATCCCCGAATTGCCTATGGTTGTCAGCGACAAGATCGAAGGTTACAAGAAGACTCGTGAAGCTGTTACGTTTTTGAAAAACTTGGCCGCTTGGGAGGACATCGAGAAGGTAAGCTTTTGTATGAAGCCTTCAACTTCATAATCTTTACGCAAATGTCTTCCTTCTAAGGTATACAAGAGCGAACGTAAAAGAGCGGGAAAAGGTAAAATGAGAAATCGCCGATTCAAAAGGAAGAAAGGACCTTTGATAATATACAATCAGGACAACGGAATCCGAAGAGCCTTCCGCAACATCCCGGGTATAGTTGCAATCGTTAAACCGTTTGATGACGCGCGCGCGCATGGCAATCGAATTGCTCTCTTTAGGCATTGAATTTCTTCAAGTGGAAAAGATGAACTTGTTGAAACTGGCACCAGGCGGTCATATGGGTCGATTCTGCATTTGGACGGAGAGCGCTTTTCGAAAACTTGACACCATATACGGTACATGGAAGAAGCCTTCCGAAGTGAAGAAGAATTGGCAGTAAAACCATCTGGCTTTTTTTTTTTGCTTAAGCTTTTCGTCACTTCTTTTTTGTCTATCATTTAAGCTTACCCATGCCCAAGATGAAGTACGTCGATTTCACTCGCCTGATTCGAAGCGAGGAGATTCAGAAAGCTCTGAGACCAAGAATGTATGTCGTTCTCTTAGTACTGACTCTGTCTTTACTCAAGTTGATGGACGTTTAGGAAACCACGGCGCCCGAAGACAAAGAGGAAGGATCCACTGAAATGCTTCGCGCTTATGCACCAGCTTAACCCTTACGCAAGCGTCGTAAAACGATCTGCCATACTTCTGCAAAAAGCTCGCGAGGTGGCAAGAAGGAAGATGATCGAGGGCGAAAGTAAAACGTCAAAAGTACCGGCAAATGTTAAAAAGCGTTCCAGGCTCGGTAAAGTAAGTAATATTGGTGGTTTTGCAAAAGTAAACATTATAAATGGCTACCGTTTAGACCAAGAAGGCCAAGCCGAAGAAGGCGCCTAAGAAAACTGAAAAACAGGAGAAAAAGTGAATATCGACCTGTTCTGTCTAACCATTGCGAAAGTGAATGAAATAAACAATAAAAGTATAAACACAAGTGCAACCTGTTTGCCCAAATTTGGCTTTCTTTTCTTAGATATTCAAATTTTGTAGTTCGAATTTAAGGACGTTAAAGGGGGGCATCTTAAGCAGTTTACAAGCTCCTTGAATTGCGAAACTACTCTGTTTTTTATTGAGTAGCCGAATTGAATCTGGCAAAGTTGCAGAAGGCGTTTGACGCAACGTTTCTCTTTTGTTTTGTGATTTTCAGGTTACGTGAAAAACCGCTTAGCGCGGCAATGGTAGAGAGCATATCACTTCTAAAGATGGACATAGCTGCGTGCTGACTAAACCATAATATTCACTGCTTGTCACTTTTTGAAGACAGCTGCAGCTGCTGTTCGATCCGTCTAATCCATAATACAGTACGAACCTGAGCATCCAAGTAGAACTTAAAACTTTCACGGTTTAAGCAGCATAAGAGTCTATTTATTGCACTATGTCATGGAGTAAGAGCACGAAAAACGATTCAGACGCAAGAATTTTCCAACGCCTCGGCTGAACTTAAAAATATGGCCGGGAGAGCTCGTGCTTGCGTCAAGAAGTTTTTTCTTGCTTAGCCTTGAAGCGAGCTTCCGTTTGGACACCAGTGGACGTAAACGGAACGACTCGCCGCTTGGCGCACATGCAACCATTCGTATTTTAAGTCCTAATTTAATTTTTCCATTAGACGCCCGGTCAGTACTGTAGCCGGAAGTAAAATCAAGTTCTATTCGTCCAGGTAACCCTAAGCTGCTCCCTAAGCTTAAACCCAAAAGGGACAGTTAGTTTAGTCTAGGCGGCTTGCTGTTACTTGGACTAAAGGAACTTGATTTTAGTATCACGTACAGTAATCAGCGGGCGTCTAATGGAAAAGACCCAATTTTTCTGTTCGCAGTACCTTCTTCACATATTGACATGCCGTTGGAGCGAAAAATACTGCAAAGGAACGGGCGCATGTTGCGTCGCAAGCTTTGACGCGAATAACGCCGAAAAACTCAGTTGCTGTGCGGCAAACAAGTACACGCTAAAGGTTTTGGTGAGAAATGAAACGTGAACCTAATCAGCCAATAATCGAAGCATATACATGCGCTGTATGAATTTAGGCTACGACGTACAGTTTCATATGCTACGGTGGGCACTGACACGTTTTGACGCGGAGGAATGAAGTCACGTAACTATCAAAAGACTACGCTCCGTGTCAGCTGATAATATTCATAACCCTAAGCTTAAGCGCCTGGGATCTTTCCTATTTCATGCCCACCAGGCATACTGTAGCTTCGCAAAATCACCGAGAAATGCAGGTTCCTGCGTCGTCACTTTACCTTTTCTTCCTATTGGCTGACCACTTTTCTAGGCTAAAGCGCGCAATTAATTTTCCCCTGTGCTGCTTGACCCCGCTGGTGGAATTTATGTCAGCGCGGACATGGCTGTCAGCGATTAGCGAGAGCGGCTGTGTAAACACTCTTGTACATGGCATGGTTCACTTCAAGTCTAACACAATATCAGCGACAGAGAGTGACATGACTTTAAAAAGAATGTTCTCATTTACTAACAAAATAGAAGCATACGGGGATCTCTGCGTGAACTCCTTATTCTGAATAATTTTCAGATGTGATCTAAGAATACATGGACGCACAAAAACGAAATAACCGATCAGCTTTCACGAACTGAACCTGAGCATCATCAAAAGTTACCACGGGGACACGTGGCCTCACTTTAATTGCTGTTGAACGAACTGCACTTTACAATTGCGGCCATTTGGCTTTAACGTAAATGATATTTTGTGGGCGGTGGCCGTGTTAACATCCTAGAAGACAGCGTGTGGATTGTGTGCGTTCCGTTTACGATATGATGAACCAACCTGAAATGGCGAATGAGCTGCGACATAGCTCCTTGCCCTTTTATGCTTGCAATGATGAAGCAAGGAATGTTGGAGCATTTCAGTGCTCTAATTCGATGGGGTCTGTGACTGCCGACGATATCGCAACGCACTGTTGCCAAGCACCGATATGCCGGACACTGTAGGAAGGCTCGTGAAATATTAGCACTACAAACATGCGTCTTCTTCTAATGGACCGACGTTTTGGTACTATTCTCTTTTTACTTTGGTTTCCGTGACTTCCCATAGTGTCACATGAAGATAGTTCACCAACAAAGATGATGACGATATCCTCAGCGTTTCCATGCATTCCTGTTCGCCGATTGAACTGCTACGAGCTCGGGTTATGATGTGTGAAGGTCGCGGATAATCAAGAAGACTTTGCCAATCGCTCAAAAGATAAGGATGACGATCGTGGTGACTATAAAGACATGATGCGGTTTATGCGGCAACGCCTCCCATTATTACCTCGTTAAGTTCTGTGGAGGGCGCTTGCTATGCCCCACCTCAAAAAGATCCCATCAATTGGATCCCCAGTGGTAACTGTGTATGATGAATCAATTTGAAATGTCGTTAGAAGATATTGGTTGGCTAACGCATTAACCTGCAGGAAATAAGCACGCACGCTGTCAACTACTGCAAGAAGGCCAGCTCAAAGCAGTCTTCACTGACAGCTATTTGGAACTAACGATATTGTGATCCCACCAGACGGGCGTTGTTGCTGCCAACCATATGGCAATGAAGTATCGCAAATGAAGATATTGGATGCGCAAGGAAGGGGATACGGTTGCTCAGTCTTAGCCGGAATGCGTACCGCTACCTCGTCTATTCTCCCTGCCTTCATAAGCTGCTACACATACGCCTGAGTCTTCGCCTATCCGGTTGGCTGAGAACAGTCCCAGTTTGGCTTCTGCAACCCAACAACCCATAAACTACGACCGCATGGAATCTAC